>CACSLK010027837.1:7781546-7792151 GCA_902706635.1 Striga hermonthica | reverse complement strand
AATAAAATTTTCATATTCGAGTATTATATTTTGTCAAACTCGTCAATTTTATTCACATTTCGAGATCAAATTTGAGTAGCACACAACAAATTGGAGATATCGATCATATCGATCTTAAATCACACACGCTTGCATACACACATACAAACGTCCAGATGTGCGTTAATCTAACGACTCAAATCCCGACATGGACATTGTCCACACTTGTATAACGAAATTTCCCTATTCGAGCATCACATTTTATCAAACTTGTCAACTCTATTCACATTTTCCACACTGGTAGAATGAAATTTTCCTATTCGAGTATCATATTTTGTCAAACTCAGCAATTTTATTCACATTTTCTTGATCAAATTTGATTATCACAACATAAGTTCAACAAATTATTGTAGTTTGTGTGGTTTGTGAATATAAGAAAAAAAAATGATTAAGGAGAATGAAGAAAACAAAACAAAAATCAAAGTCGAGGCATGTAATAGTTACGTTCTCCTTAAGACGAAATTGCCCTGTAAAATACACACAGTTAACGGCAAACGCCTCCAAGATACAACGACGTTTGACTTGTATATAGTGGTACTTCAAATATACAAGCCTTAGGCGAACACTACTATTGTTTGGAATACTCAAAAGTCAAAACTCAATGGAAAAATCATAGAACACAATATGATATGTATGATCTTTGAAAAGTAATGCAAGAGCTCTCTCATTTTCAAATTATGAATGATTTCAAGTTAGTGGGTATTTATAGATGTAGGAAAACACCTCAAAGAGGTTTAAGTGTCAAAAGACACCTTTTGGGACGTGCACGGAGGAGAACAGATGCATCTAGTGGCCAAAAGGTACCTTATGGTTAGCAAAGGTTGGGACCTTTGATTTCCTCGCAGCCAATTGCGCGTCCGTGCGCCGTTGGCTCGTACGAGCTCATACGGACTCGGAATCGAGTTCCTTTTTTTCCTGCTTGTCCCCAACGAGCCCTTCTACAATTCTAGCATACATAATGCATAATTATGGCTCGTTTAGTTTGTCCAAAACATAATGTTTGTGAACCCTACAACCTTTGAGTTATTTAAACTCAATCAATTAACATATAACACTTAGAATTAATTTTTCATTCACCTTAAAAATATTTTGAGAATTTCCTAACTTTTCTATTTACGAAAAATAGAATCATTAAATAGGTACAAAACCAATTTTTTCTTACAGATAAACCGATCCTATCAGTGTTAAATCACATGTGCGCGCACACATAAATGTGCAAATGTGTGTCAATCTAACAACTCAAATTCCGACATGAAAACTGTCTACACCAGTAGAATGAAATTTCCCAATTCGATCGAGTATCACATTTTCTGAAACTCATCAATTTTTATTCACATTTTCCTTATCAGATTAGATTACAACAGCTGCACAACAAAAGTTCAACAAATTGGAGTGAAATTTCTCCAACAAATCATAATACAAGTTTGCAACACTTAACACAATTTATTGTAATAATGCATAAAAAAATCAACCAGATTGAAAAAATGGAAAGTAAACCACATCATCCAAAGTTAAGCAGCCAAAAGAGAATTAGCTGGTGGTAGAACAACCGGTCATCGATGCTTTGATGAACCGAACAAGAAAAACGTAAGGGGTAGTGACTGTTAAATGTTACTCGAGCTCGTCTAATATTATCTTCTCCATAATCAATATTTGTTCATTACTGTAAGTCTTGTCGAAGATGCACACTAATTCAAGAACCTGAAAAGAAAAAAAAAAACATTTCAAGATTGCATTTTTATCCATTACTTACTTAAAAAGTTGGTTTAATTTAATTTTAATTGCCCAAATCTCTTCGTATTTGGAGGCTATAAGCAATGCACTAATGCCGAGTAGCTGCAGTTCCTTCGTTGAAATGGGTATAAACGCAAGAAAACGGTCGATTATGTTCACTGTCAAGTAAAGGGTCTCCTGAGATAGCTCGAATTTTCGGTGGGCTTGAACGAGCCAGTCGACTAGAATGGCTCTCATTTTTTCGTTTATCTCGGGCTACGAGCCCATGTAATTATATGACCAGCTCTCAAGCTGCATTCGCATGAAAAACGAGAAAAACACACGCACATACACACTTTTCAGTTCACTGAAAATAAAAATTGGGTTGTAATAAAAATTTAATCTTTAGTAAATTTTTTTATAGACCTCAGTAGACTTGTAAAACTTGTACATGTCATCAACATACTCAACAACCGCCAAGTCATTATCGGCATCGGCAGCATCGATATCTGCCACGTCAGCAGTACCATTCGATATATTCCTCCTCAGTCCACGAGATGCCTGCAAATAATCGAGCACGACTTATTTGCTTAAAGAAACGAATTATATTCTAATCGAAACTGAAAAAGTCCCACGTGTCGTTTTATTCAGACCTTGCTGCTTCTTGCAGTTAGAGTCGATGTAAGTGTGTGAGCTTTCTTTTCTACCGATATTTCGCTTGATTTGTTTTCTTTTTCAACAACAGGAAAAGGATGTTCTTGATTTTCCTTCATTTTAGCTTGATTAGAATCAGAACTGCTTCAGTTGGCTCGGATTTTAAGCCTCATGCAAGGTGATTTTTGCCTTTTTAGGATCTGAGACCTGCAAAATGCTACCTTTGTGGTTGTATTTTGGTGTTAATTTTGTAAACGAGTCGAGCCCTCATACTTGATATCGAGCTCAAAACTTTATGAAATTATGTAAAAACTTCTATATATTTATTAAGCTTAACTAGCTCGAGCTTGGTTCATTCATTAAATGAGCTAAGCTGAGTCAAACTCGTGAGTCGTGGGTAGTTCTTTTCGTTAACAATGCTAGTTAATATAAAAAATAAAATACATAAAATAACGATGTTTGTCAATTTAATTGTTAGTTATAGTTAGCATATTTAATTTAATGTTCAAGAATATAATTCTATTATTCATGTATATATATTTGTTTAAAGTATGAAATTTTGACATAAAGATGAGAATATTTATTGTAAATGTTTGATTTACTAATGAGAATTGCATAGTATGTGTAGGATGTTGTACTTCATGTTTGTATTATATTATCTCCATTTTGTTCTATTTTTCATTTTCTTAAAAAGTGTTTCACTCTATATTTGGAAAATCAATACAAATTAGTTTCGCATATTATATATGATAAAGAAATCCTCCTATATATAATGAGTCTACGTGGATATTTCTGATGCTTCGTAATCTTACTTGGCGAAGAATCATGCTTCGTAATTAGGTTTGGACAAATAATATTGATATTATAATCATTAATAATCTAGGTTCGGACATTCCATAAATATTATTTAGCTAACTTAGGTATTTTAATATCACTTGTACTAATATAACCTTTAATTCTTTGTAATTTTACATACTAAGTGACTAATATATTCCTGACTTTTGATTTGTTTCATTCAGTTAGCTATTGAATTATAAATGTATTTTAAAAGTTGATAACTTTTGTATTTCTTATCGGTTTTACATATATAATATATCCAATTAATCATCTTTTCATGATCTTCGATTTGACATCCATATTGTATATATAAAATAAATAAATTATATTTATCTTCGTAATAATAATAAATAATAATATTTATTAAAATTTATTTGAAAAATAAAATTACTTCTCAGTTGATATATTTATGTTTAATATAGTTATATGTTGTAAGTTAAAAAATTATTATAATATAAAACAAGTAAGTCACATAAATAAAAAGTGTCATACTAGATATATAATAATATATATATGATAAAAGGTATTTAAATTTTTAACTATTTTTTCTCATTAATTTTAGATTTTAAGGAAAAAATTAGCAAGCACCCGTGTAATACACGAGCGTTGTACTAGTTTACATTAATCAAAATAATTTAATTTTCAATTACCACTTGATTGGAGAATAATCGATTTTTCTTTGAAATTTCAAAGAGAATGTATTCATTTGAGATTTTTATACTTATTTTAAATTTAACAATCATGGTGTATTAATTTGAAAGTTTAAAATGTCTTTAAAAAAAATTAGGTATTTATTTGAGATATAAAAGTCTTATAAAGTCCTCATGTATTCAATGTATAGCATTGAGATTTGGTTGGACTTTCTAAAACTTTCTAAAATTTTAAAGACAAAATTACATAAATGAAATCTTAAATCAAATCTCACATCTATGCATGACACTTCTACAGATTCCACCTAAATCAAAGAATTTTAAAAAGTATTAAAAATCATAAATGCCGAATTTTAAAAAGTTTTGAAAATGTCCCTCAAACACTCAAAGAATACTCCCTCCAAAATCAACAACTAAAATCTAAATATTTGATAAAACTAGGAGTATAAATTTATACTCTCTTATAATAGTTGATAAAAAATGCAACTTCTTTATTTATTACAAGAAAAATATTATTTTATCTTATTAGTTTAAATATTGAAAAAAATATAAAGTTATATTGAAACCTAATCTCAACCGATACTACTCGAGCTTAACTGTTAATTTTAACAAACTACTCAACATAACTCGACATTAATCAAGACGATAAACAAACTTGGCTCGACTCATTGATAAGAAATTAATCCGAACTTAAGTATCAGAAGGTCGACATTTTTGCTTAGCTCGTTAATTTTAACAAACTACTCATCATAACTAGTACATTAATCGTGCCGATAAACAAATTGGGCTCGACTCACCGATAGGAGTTGAATCCGAGCATAAATATAAGAAGCTCCGTATTTTTGTTTAGCTCGTCGATTTTAACAAATTACTCAACATAACTAGTACATTAATCTAGACAATAAACAAACTTGGCTCGATTCATCGATGAAAGTTGAATCCAAGCTCAATTATTAGAAGCTATATAGATTTCTCTTTAACTCATGAGTAATGACCAAGTAGCTAAAAATTAAGGATTTGAATTTAGATTAGTTGAGGCGTCACATGCCAGGCGCAGTGTCCCACGTGACCTGTGAGCTGTCCTTTACACGGCTTTTGTCGCTTTATATCCAACACATAGATAGATCTCTCATAGCTACTTTGAGTAGCAATAACAATATCTACAATCGTGTGTATTGACTTTCCTACCCCCACTCACCATTAAAAGAGGTTTTCTACTTTATTCACAGTTAATAGGCAAAATTGTCAAACAACATCTCTCAACCTGAAAATGTTTATGACACTGAAAACCCATTGCTTATATCACAAGCCACACCTCATCTCGACCGTCCAATATCGTGATTTACAGAAAAAGAAAATAGGAGGGAAGCAATGTGAGCCGTCGATCATCTTCTCTTGCTAGGTATAAAATCCGTCGTTAGGGCTGTGAAGGTCAAGTGAAATTCATCACTTCCACTATCGGCTCACAGACTTCTTCGTGCTTCTCCTCGCAAATCTAGAGGTATGTTCATAATATTCATCTCGATTTTTACCTACTTGAAGCTTAGGGCTGGAGACGAATGTTTAACTCTACTCTAAAGTAGAGTAAAATCCGCGTTAGAGTAGAGGTAAGAGCTGGAGATGGTCTTAGATCTCTCGGTTGAATGTCGGCTTGTGAAAAATGTGATCATGTTGTGCTTTTTACTGGTAGCATTACATTTTGTAGATCTGGTTTTGGATCTTACGTCTTCGTTGATTAGTGTTTGTTTTTGCCTTTGCTGCTTGGGATTGTGATTGAATGTGCAGATTCTAGTAATGTGATGTGTTTGGTGTCCAGATCGTAGAGAAACGTGTTTCTTTTTTTGTGTGGTAGCTGCTGAAGTCCGAAGATCTGGAGATTGGTGGAATTTTGTAGCATTGTATTGTGTGGATCTTATTTTGGATTGAGTTGATTAGTGTTTGTTTTTGCTTTTTTTCTGCTAGGGGTTGTGATTGAATGTGCAGATTATTGTAGATCTTGGTGTTTGTATGTTTTGGATTTCATATACTTGGGGAACCTGGTGACTGATCCTGCGTTTTTTTTATGTGATGCGTTTGGTGTATAGATCGTACAGAAATGTGTTTCAATTTTTGTGTGGTAGCTGCAGAAATCTGAGGATCTTGTGGAGAGGATTTTTTTGTTGATTATTGCAGTTGTTTGTTTTTTTTTCTTCCGATCAGCGTAGATTTTCAGCTTTATGATTCAAGTTTGTAATATGATGCTATTTCGATATATGCCTCCCGTTACAAATGTGTATACCTAAGATCTGATTGTCTTGGTTGGTTTTCCTGAATGTAGTGGTCTTTATTGTTGTTGCTCTGTTTTCAATTATTGACTTCTTTTTAATAGTTAAATTGAGTTTGTACTATCATTTGCAGTTGCTCGTAGCTCGTACGATGGTTTCTACTTTCTAATGATTATTTTTGAATAGTTTTAGGAAAATGAGAGAAATCCTTCACGTTCAGGGAGGGCAATGCGGGAACCAAATTGGCTCGAAGTTTTGGGAGGTTGTCTGTGACGAGCATGGCATAGATCCCACTGGGCGTTATGTTGGCACCTCAGATCTGCAGTTGGAGCGTGTGAACGTTTACTACAATGAGGCTTCGTGCGGCCGATTTGTACCTCGTGCTGTGCTCATGGATCTCGAGCCTGGAACCATGGACAGTGTCCGAACCGGACCATACGGGCAGATCTTCAGGCCTGATAACTTTGTATTTGGTCAGTCGGGTGCTGGAAACAACTGGGCAAAAGGGCACTACACCGAGGGTGCTGAGCTGATTGACTCTGTTCTTGATGTTGTAAGAAAGGAGGCTGAGAACTGTGACTGCCTTCAAGGTAAACTGAGATATATTGAATCTCTCTTTGCCCATATTTTCTATAAATTGCGAAGTGGTGTGTCATTTTTCTTTGACACTCCCTTTTTTTATTGGTATAGGTTTTCAGGTGTGCCATTCTCTTGGTGGTGGGACTGGTTCTGGAATGGGCACCTTGCTGATCTCGAAAATCAGAGAAGAATATCCTGATAGGATGATGTTGACATTCTCCGTTTTCCCATCACCTAAGGTTTCAGATACGGTGGTTGAGCCGTACAATGCCACACTTTCAGTTCATCAGCTTGTTGAGAATGCCGATGAGTGCATGGTGCTCGACAATGAAGCTCTTTATGACATTTGCTTTAGGACCCTCAAGCTGACCACTCCAAGCTGTGAGTATATATTGCTAATGCATTCTTGCCTATGCTTCAATTCATTTGGTTCATTCTTTATTGATGTTAGTTTTTGTATTGTGCATTGTTGCCTTTATCCATATTTGGTTACTTACCATTTTTCCAAGCACACCCTTGACATTTGTTTTTACCATTTTTCTCATTTTGAACCAGTTGGCGACCTCAACCACCTCATCTCGGCCACAATGAGCGGTGTGACCTGCTGCCTCCGCTTCCCGGGTCAGCTCAACTCCGACCTCCGAAAACTCGCCGTCAATCTCATCCCTTTCCCGCGCCTCCACTTCTTCATGGTCGGTTTTGCCCCTCTCACCTCCCGCGGGTCCCAACAATACCGTGCCCTTACTGTCCCCGAGCTCACCCAACAGATGTGGGACGCTAAAAACATGATGTGCGCAGCCGATCCACGACACGGCCGATACCTAACTGCCTCAGCCATGTTCCGAGGCAAGATGAGCACGAAAGAAGTCGACGAGCAGATGATCAACGTACAGAACAAGAACTCGTCCTACTTTGTCGAGTGGATTCCGAACAACGTGAAGTCGAGCGTTTGCGACATCCCGCCTAGGGGACTCTCGATGGCCTCGACTTTTATAGGTAACTCGACTTCAATTCAGGAGATGTTCCGGCGCGTGAGCGAACAATTCACTGCCATGTTCAGGCGGAAGGCTTTCTTGCATTGGTACACGGGAGAAGGTATGGACGAGATGGAGTTCACTGAAGCCGAGAGCAATATGAATGATTTGGTTTCGGAGTATCAGCAGTATCAGGATGCCACGGCAGACGACGAGGGGGAGTATGAGGATGAAGAAGATGAAGAAGAAGGTATGGATCACATTTGAAGAAGGAAGGGAAGTATTTTCCTTTATGTGCTTTGTGTTTTCTGCGTGTGTTATCTTTCCTTTTTTCTTTGTGGTTATGCTTTCATTTCTGTTGTTAATGTATCTGGTTCTTGATGTGAGTGCTATAGCCCTATTAATTGTGATGCATGAGCAAACTATTTGGTATGCTGGTTGAATTCATATGGTAATTGTGTTGCAAGGTTGGTGATGTCAATTATTATTATTATTATTATTATTATTATTATTATTATTATTATTATTATTATTATTATTATTATTATTATTATTATTATTATTATTATTATTATTATTATTATTTTGTTTATTATGTTATATTTGTATCATTGTTTTTATATTTTTTCAAACGATAGCTTTATTTAAAACTCAAAGAAACAAGGCCGAGTACACCGACATAATCTGCAACATGGATCACACACTATTTGGGTAGGAAGAGGAGCTGAGCTACCCAAACAAGTGACATTTCTCTTGTTGAAGTGTAAAATGAGCTAATATATTACAAATTTGTACATCAAAACATTACAAGTATCAAACACACACAACAATGAAACAAATTGCCTAACAAGTAGGTATCATCTTGGGATACAACATTTGCTCCATTAAAGAAGGAAGCCCTCACGATTAGTCTTTCTTACCATAGCCTTTGTTATCTGCAAGTTCTCCTCAGTCATTTGACTATTCGCAGTTGCAGCATGCTTTCGAATTTTAGTTCTTATATAAATTGGGTGTTACAATAATCTTTCTTACCATAGCCTTTGTTATCTGCAAGTTCTCCTCAGTCATTTGACTATTCGCAGTTGCAGCATGCTTTCGAATTTTAGTTCTTATATAAATTGGGTGTTACATTATTCTAATTCGTAGCATGACCCCGTCTGTACAGCGAAGTTCATGATTCTGAACTCATTAATCTCGAGTTTATGGTGTGATTAATTGTTTATTACTATAATTTATTTGGATTCGTTGTTCGAATTTTTGAAAAGTACAAATGTAATCACTCACATTACTTCAATCAAACATACGCTCTCCTCCAAACACCCTTTTTATCATATAGCAACAGAAAGAAGTAGCATAACTTCCCCCTGGACTAAAATTCTGTATATTCTTCATAAAGAAAAATTTGCTTACACCTCATTTTCATTTGCTACATAAAATTCATCATGAGTTATTACTCTAGAAGCTTCTGGAAGCTCCAAATTCAAGTTAAAAAAATGCTTAAAATAGGCCAAAATTCATTATCCGGAGACAGTCAAATGTACTTACTCAGCGCGCAAAAAACATGCCCTCTCAATTCTGTCGAAAATTATCGAAGGCAAGCAGCGACTTCTATGGTCACGCTCTTCTATAGAATCTATTTGTTACAGTCGATAATTTATACCGTCAAAAAAGGAAGCACAAATGAAAAGAAAATCATCCCCTCGAAATCTCTCAAATTCCTGAATGTTTCATTTATGGAAACTAGATTTGAGTTATCAACAAAAAAACTACCGTCGCCCATTAGACCGTTGTCTATGCTGGAAACTAGGCCTACTTTGAGCAAGGCTTCGCTTTGGGAGATCATGCAGCTCGACAACTTGTATCGTTCTTTGCTTCTTAGCTGTTGAGAAGCATAACAAAGTCGAGTGAGAAGGATAATATAGCACTGTTACATGTAAAAAAAAACTATCAAGTGTGTAGCATAAATACACTCGAGTTCTGTGTGATTGAGAAAAATCAAATATAATTAGAAGTAGCTGCCCCATTTTCTTTTTCTTTTTATCTGAGTACATTTAGCAGATTCTGTCAAATAGCTTGGCACAATAATAATAATTAAAAAAAAAAAAAAAAGATTTTGTTTTTAATTAAAAATAGGGTATTTGAACTTCAAAAAGGAAGGGTAAGCAAACTAACCGTTTTCGGCTTCTTGATATCGTTCCTGAAGTTTCCTCTTAGCAGCCTCTAATTTCGTCCGAACGAAATCCTCATTGTTACACTTCAACTCCTGGCAGAAGAAAATCTACAGCGCTAAGTTTCTTTATTACATAAAAAAAGGACAGGTAAAGCTCGAATCTATCTTCACAATCAAACACCAAGTCACTAACCTCTTGTTGATTAGGGACTGGTTTCTTCAGAATTGTGACTTGATCAGATTTTTTCTCGTTTTTCACCTTCATTTGCATGACCGGTTTAGGTTTCATAACGCCATTGTCATTGTTTGGAGGTCTCGGTCGATCGGGCCCACATGGACGGGTTGTTTTTCTCGAAATGGGTTCTTGATTTTTCTCGAATTCGCTTATTAACTTGTCGTTTAAGGGAGGGTTTGGATCACCATGAACCCTGAAATCCCTTTTAGGGAAGGGGCCCGTTTTTTCGGGTCTCCGCTTTCTGCCATTTTCTCGGTTCTTGTTGAATTCCCCACAGTTTTGAGGATCTGTTAAAAATTTAAATCAACGTCCCCGAATTAACACAATTAGACCTTTTCTTTTTTTTTTTGCAAGTGGGGAATTCGAATAAAGAACCGAATAGCAAAAAAGCGAAAACTTTGTGAATAAGTCAAAAAACACTCACTGCCATCGTCATCCATGCCATCAAAGAACTTTGTGGATCACGTCCGACAAAAAGCATGAAAAAAAA
>CACSLK010027837.1:7762453-7781532 GCA_902706635.1 Striga hermonthica | reverse complement strand
AAAAAAAAAAAAATCGACAGTCAGTACACCAATAAAACCAAATAAAAATAAAGCAAAATTGAAAAATATAGAAACTGCGGCCATTTTTCGAATCATTTGACAATGTCAGAAATTTGTCGGTCATGGCACAAGAATAAGCAGGACTGTTTCTGAAATATTTATAGTTAGTCGGGTTCTATCGTAAATAACATCAATCATAGGGACGAATTCATAAAACGGGAAACAAGATATAACACCTGTGACAACTCCATTGAAGCAGGTGTAGCAAAGAAGGCTCCCTCGTCGAGCGGAGGAGATGGAAGACCTTCATCTTCTTCGACGGCAGATGTTTTTACGGACTCGGTTGTGGCCTCGGCACCTTTTTAGAGGTATTTTTGGAAGCTTATTAAATTATACAAAAAAAAAATAATAATAATCGAGAAGACATTCTAAGAATAATAAATGAACTTTTAATTGCAAGTCACCTGCAATTGCTGTCGTCGCATTAACCCACTCGTCGACCATGATTTTCCAATTACTGCATGATTTATTCGACTGTTTGTGAAAGAATTTTCTACTTGTAAATACTGACTCACAGAAAAAAAAAAAAAGGCTAACCTCGACTTTTTCAGAAATGACAAGAACTAAGGCGGTAGATTCAAATAAAAAAAAAAAAAAAGAATCTCAAAATAGGGACATAATTTTCCTTCTATGCATAAACTAACACCATGAGAATGTTGTAGAAAACAATAATTGTTCCGGTTTTCCTAAAACAAAATAACACTGGAAAGACTTACTTCTCTTTAGCACGACACATCAAAGTTGAAGCTAATGCAAAAGCAATATGATATCAACTTCTTTATCACTTATACTCACATTTTTTACATAAAAGAAGTAGGATTGAATTAATAATCAACAAGATAACGGTCAAAAAGTACACTTGACGTGCGTAACAAGCATTAATAATCAAAGGCCTTGAGGTGAAAAACATACTTGATTAATGTCCTTGAAAGATCCCGGATTTCGATTGATCTATGCTTACGCAGGGCATTAACAGATTTACCGATTTCTGTCGTCTGTAAAAGAGACAAAATCAATCAATAATGGTTAATGATAAAACGTGTAACACGGTTAAGTGCAACAATCAACCAGCAAATAGTCATAAAAACAAAGGCAAAATTTTCAACAGAACCTTTAGAGTCTCCACAGACAGATGCATCAACTGAAGCCTTCTCAGCGAATCAAACAACACCTCATCTGACTGCAACCAACGAAAACAAAAATATATATATAAAAGAAGAAACGAAAAAAAGGGGCAATGATTAAAACCAGAAACTGCCATAAAGTATAAACCAACCACAACCCATCAATCACACAAGGAAACAACACTAAATATGATCATAAACACATCAACAGAGCATCTTATTAGTGAAGATAAGCCAAAGGCCTCAAATCCGAAAGTGCAAATCCAGTAAAACCAAATCAAGAATCAAGTAAAGCGTTTCGAATCCGTACATCATATCACATACATCCATTCAAACTGAAAAACAAAGCAAACAATAGACATCCCATCTTCACAATCATGAAGGAAAGCAATAAAAGGTCATCCAATTTCACTTCCATTAATTAAACAAAAAAAAGGAAAAACAAAAATAAACACAAACCTCATGCTCCCCATTATCAACAATTCCTCTTATCCTCAAAACCTCCTCATAAAACCGAGCAGCCTCCTCAAGCTCATCGGTCAAAGCTTCGGCATCGTGTTTATTCAAATTCATCTCCACAATCTCCTTATGATCATCATCATCATCATCATCATTATCATTATCTCTTCTCCTGTTCAGTTTCCTCTCTTGAGTATCTTTACTTCCTCCTACCTCAACAATACCACTTTTGCACTTATCATCATCATCATCATCATCATCATCATAACCATTCTTTTCTGCACAGTCCCTTTTGGGCACATTCAACTCAACTCGATCACACCCAAAACACTTGGTGATTTTACAAGTAAAGAGCATCTCAGCTATTCGATCCCTCTTCACTTTGAATTCGTAAGGGCTATCCGAAGCAGCTACCATTATTGCATGCTCGATTATAGCAAATATGTCCGAATTCGCACCTCTGAAATAATCCCTCCACTTATCAAGGCCAATTGAAGTGTCGGCCATAGTTATAAACAGAGCCCAGACTAAGAAAAGGGGTTTCTGTTAGAGTTTGTTGAAACCCAACACCTGATAAACTCCCAGATCGCTAAAGACTGGTTTTTTATTGCAAATTTTTTGTTTTCAATGAGAAAAACTCATAGCCCAGAAATTTTGATGGGGCTAACAGAAGAAATAAATCGAAAATATGTAACAAAAACTACAAAGCAAGCCAGAGATGAAGATGAAGTCTGAAGAGTGATGATATTCAAGCAGCAGTATAGGCAAATTTTTTTCCTTTTTTTACGAAAAAATACCTAAATATTGTTCTGCAAACCGCTCCAAAAAATCAAGTAAAAGCTGGAAAAAAGAAGTAATAATAATAATGATCTAAAGGGAGAGTTTGTTTGAGAAAATGAAAACTGAAAATGAAGCAATCAATCCACTGAAATCAATAGAGAAGTTCAGAAGAGAAGCTTGCCGATTTAGGAATCCAGAAAAGAGTGAACGCCAAAAGTCTCTCTGCATAGAGAGTGCGAATACAATGTAATGCTGAGTGCTATGCTAACAAACCGTGAAAAATAAAAAAGAAAGAAAAAGGAAAAAGAAAAAACAAATTTTCTCGAATTTTGTTTGTTTGTTTTTATATGTCGCATCGTCTATCTTATCTAACTCTACGTAGATTTAATGATTAAAATACCCAACGAAATGGTAGTATAACGAAACCGTATAGCATTTTTGTAATAATACATCTGATATACTACGTATTACTTGCACAATAGTAACACAATATACAATAGAGTATATAGACATTATCATATCATGATTTTTGTAAATAAGTATGAGATAAGCAATTAGATATTCTTTAATCACATTCTATGTGACATATCTTGTAAAGAAAATGTATATTTATACGACAAAATAATATATAATTATTTATATTTATAATGATATTTTTTTATTTAGATTGTACTTTAGAGTATCTAAATTTGTTAAAAACAA
Organism: Striga hermonthica; assembly: GCA_902706635.1. NCBI lineage: Eukaryota > Viridiplantae > Streptophyta > Magnoliopsida > Lamiales > Orobanchaceae > Striga > Striga hermonthica. The sequence continues at coordinate 7,778,407 of CACSLK010027837.1, read as the reverse complement.
ATATGATTACATAATAATAATTTAATTATTCTTTATTCTGGTAATTTTTTTTTTCATTTGATAAAAGGTAGTGAATAATTAATGATTACTTTAATGTTGTAGCAATGAAGAGTTTTATAACTATATTTATTTTATTTTATTTTATTTGAGTCGGTACAAAAATCTCGTTGTAATTGGGATAGTGGAATAAAGTTGGGTAATGAATAAAATGATGTTAATAAAATGATAATATTTAATTTATTGTGATAGCAGGAATAATAAATTAATAATGAATAATTATAAATATGTGAGTAGGTTAATAGTAGATTTTATAAATCAATATTTAGTAATAAATATTTTGTAATTTTAAAAACAATTACTAAAAACATAAATGGAGTAAAATAATAGATAAGTCATTTATTTTTTATTAATGGATATGGATGAACTAATAAAATAGAATACATAGGCACTCAAATATTTTTTAAGAAGTTTGTTTAAAAAAGTTCTAATTTTGATTTTTTTGTTAATGAGAGTTGTTAACCCACTTTTCAAGGAAGTCTCTTGTTCTTTTCTTTTTTAATAATAACATTTAGATTTTATAGTCAATTTATTCATCATTCTTTATGAAAACTACCAAATATAAATTATTATTAACATGAACATTAACACAAAAGCCCATCATAAAAGTGTTTAAATTTAAATTAATTAGAAGAACACTCATAGGGTGGTCTTTGTAGGTTATAGTTTAATGGAAAGTGTAAACCCTATTTTCCGTTTTCATTTTATGTGAATGGAAAATTTATAATTTTTTTTTAAATGAACAAGAAATTAATACTAAGTTGTATATATAGAAACTAAACATAAGTTTAAAACAATTGAGTTCAACATGTTTGGATGGGAAAGTCACTAAATCTAGAATGGAAGTCATATTAAATATGTTGAAACGTTGGTGTAACTTCGTGTTAGTAAATAATTTTGGACAGAATTGTTAAATAAAATTACTCGCTCATAAGTTTGACTTTACTCTTTTTAGTATGAGTTTGGTACAAACAAGCCGAGCTTAAACTTGCTAATGTTCGAGCAATTAACGAGTCGTCATTAAGAATCAAAAAAATAAGATTTTTTACGGAATTTTTTAAACTTTTATAACTCATTAACGAGCCGGCCTCCGAATTTTTTATCAGCTCGAATCAACATAGGTTTGAGTCTGAACACGAGTATCAAGAGCTCCAGTTTGGCTCGTCTTGTAAACGACCTCTAGTTTTGAATAAGCTTAAGTACTTTAAATTATATTCTTATCTCATTTTGCAAAGTGTATAAGAAAGTAAAAAACCATTAATAAGAGTCTTAGAAGTTTTTTCTAAAAAGAAGGTAATAGAATCACCTTTTTTTCTTAATTTTTGCAATTGCTTTCATTTAACTCATTTATATGTGACATATAACCTTGCATCGTCTTTCACACAAAAACTATTATTTGACAAAAAGACAAAAATGAAACATGATAATCTCTCTTGAGGACCCTTAACGATTCCTCTTTTTACTACCAACACATGATCTTTTGGGCAAAACTTCGAACTTACAAAATAAACCGACTAAGAGCGTGTTTAATAAGAAACATAAGCTAGTTTATAGTTTACTTATTAGTTTTTTTTTTTTTTTTTGGTACATGACATTTATCATATTTTCATGCATTATGAGTGATATACTGTCATGTTTAACCGTGTTTATCGTGGGATTGTGCACCACCTTGTTTTATTTATTAATCTATGATATAAGTGTATTTGTCGTTGGTTTTGCAGGAAATATGCCCGGAAAAGCGTTAAATATAGAATCGGGACGAAAAACGACAAAAACAAGGAGTAGATGAGTCACACGACTCGTGTGAGTAGGTGACACGAGTCGTGTGGGTTGAAAAGATGACGAAACTGAGGATTTTTGCTTCGGCTTTTTCACACGATCTGTGTCACTTGTCGTGTGACCTCACACGGGTCGTGTGACCCGGTCGTGTGACAAGTCGTGTGAGTCTGGGAGTTGGCCGAAAGTTCGAGGAAAGTCACACGACTCGTGTGGCATGTGACACGGGTGTGACCCGGTCGTGTGACAAGTCGTGTGAGTCTGGGAGTTGGCCGAAAGTTCGAGGAAAGTCACACGACTCGTGTGGCATGTGACACGGGTTGTGTGACGCGCAGAGTGACCAGCGGGAAATAGGATTCCTACGCGATTTTGTTCCTTTTTCGACCCATATTTGCCCTACAGTATATAAAGAACTTGGAGAACACGGTTTTGGGACTTTTGACACCATTGGAGGCCTAGAGAAAGCACGAAACATACGAGGGATTCGAGGAAGTCAAGATTGAAGATCCGGGAACTAACGGCAACAATAGTTCTTCTTTCTTTTCTCTTTTTCTTCTTCATTGAACTCATGGATTTATTTATTTTGAGTATTGAGAATATGTTTAGTAGCTAAATCTCTTTGAGATTCTAGGATTTGCGAGTACTCGGATTATTTTATGAAGTGATTTTGTTTATTCATTATGGTCTATCTTTCGTTTATCAATTTCTTGTGATTATATGAATTGTGTGAATGTAGGGCCCGTATTTATGCATATTTTTGATTGGCTTGAGACCGAGAGAAGATAGTTGATTGCTAGAATTGGGAAATTCATAACGTAAGAGACTAAACAGACCGAGAGGTTGATAGAATCTTGCGAGGGAACTAGAATCTTAGGAGCTTATGGGAGTTAGTTGTTCATCTTGAGACCGAGAGGAGATAGATAACAATTAATATTTATGATTTAACTTGTTCGAGAGAAATGTGTAAATTACTTTAGCGATTATCCCTACGATTGGTAGAATTAAATAAGGTTTGAATGAATAAGAAAACTTCGCTAGAATAATCCCGAGGAAAGCATAGCCTAGAATCTATTTTCTCATACTTGATTTATTTAGAATAAGCCTTCTTTAATGTTAAGAATTTATTTTGCATCCATTCTTTAGTTTAGAACAAAATCACCATTCAAATTCTAGTTAGTCTAAATAATATTTAATGGTCTATATTTTGGTACTTAATTATTTAGCAACAATCTCTGTGGAATACGACCTCGCTCGCCGCTTTCTACAGCTACACCGTACACTTGCGGGTAGTGAAAATATTTTGCGAACAGTACAATGAAGGAGGCATGAGGCCTATGTTAGGACTCGACGGGGATACGACACCCCAATTATATCATGCTCTAACCAAGCTCCCAGTCCCGAAAGAGGGGAGACTACTCGTTGTAGCCCAAACGGGATAGAAGCTGCCAGGTTTACTTATTAGTTAACTTATAAGCTTTTTCTATGCAAATAAACTTAGTTTGATAGGACAATTTTTTTTTTTTTGAAAAGCTCGACTTTAGTTCATTAGTTTCTTCAAGCAACAATTGTATTATAAGAGAGAAACATATTTATAGTTAGTATATACTATATAGTTTACTTAGTTATCTTATAAGTTTTCTACATGCAAATAAATTTAGTTTGATTAGAAATACTCCCCTACCTACGGTGGGCACATGTTAATATCTCCACCGTGTAGGTGGCATGCACTCATTGGTGATTTATTTTTTTAAACATATTAACATCACCAATGAGTGTATGTCACCTACGCGGTGGACATATTAACATGTGTCCACCGTGAGTAAGTGAACATTTCTCTTAATTTGATATGACAAATTTTCTTGAAAAGTTCAACTGTAGTTCATAAGTTTCTTTGAATAACTTTGTAAATAAGTTTGTTGAAATTTTTAGTTCAGTTGAATTATCAGCTCATTTTAATCTTGAAATATCATTCAATTTATAACTTCAATAATGAATTCAATTATGTTACTATGATTCTAAATTAATCACTTTCCCATAAATAATTAGTTAATTTCAATGTACAACAAAGTTGCAAGGTCTTGAGTAGAAAAAAACAAAAAAGAAAGATAAAGATAAGGACAAAGATGGGAGGGTTGGGTTGTTTTGTAAAAGACAGGAGACTTTTGGGTTTTGGCATAATATATTATATTGCGGATAAGGGCTCGAAGTTCACGTGAATGGGACGTATTATCAATGTCCACGTGCCACATTATTATTGGGGCGATACAGAATTGAATACGTACATCTCAATACTCGGCAACTCGATATCGCGTGACGTTGTGTACTTGCAGTAGCACTACCGTGTGCCCTGACACACAGCTAAGTGTGTCAGGGCAATTTTGCACGTGCCCTCTCACTCTAAAAATTAAAAAATTTAGAGAGTGTAGTGCACATTACTATTTTTCCTTTTCTAATTGAAAATGAGAGATATTGCATAAATTAAAATATCATTAATTATTTATATGAAAAAAATAAAATAAAATACCAAAATTCATAATTTTTCATTATCTATAAATAGAGACCATATTTGATAGGTTTTGAATACAACTAATTTTTCATTTTTTCGTAATTATTTTATTATACTGACATATAATGAACATGTTACATAATAAGATGAATATGTTTTCAAATAAGATGAACATGTTACAGATTGAAATAATACATATTCATCTTATTTATAACATGTTCATCTCATTTTGGTAACATATTCATCTTATTTTATAACATGTTCACCTTATTGTGTACGTAACATGTTCATCTTATTCTATAACATGTTCATTTTATTATATAACATGTTCATTTTATTATGTAACATGTTCATCTTATTCTAGAACATGTTCATCTAAATTTCATCTGTGAAAATGTAATATTTTCATCTTATTCTATGACATGTTCATTTTACTCTATAACATGTTCATCTTACTCTATATGATGTTCATCTTACTATGTAACATGTTCATCTTATTATAGATTTGCGTCATAATCTTCCAATAAGATAAATTAATTGTAAAAAATGATAAATTAATTGTGTTCCAAAAAATATCAAATGTGGTCTCTATTTGTAGAGAATGGAAAATTATGAATTTTGATATTTTTATTTTTATTTTTTGATACAAAATATGAATGATAATTTAATTTATATAATATGATATATGAAATTCATTACCCAATAGAAATGGGACACATGTCCCATTTAAAAAAAAAAATTACCTCCTTACCTCACGCACTTTTGGGGGTGTATTTCACAAAAGGCTCTGGCACACCTCGCAAAGTGTGACAGGGCACACCTAAACATTTGCGGTGTACTTGTGTTCTCTTGCCAATTGAAACTAACTTTTTTTTTTTATTTTTTGTATCTTCTTTTATTAAATTAATAATGCCTATATAGGTCCTGTTACGGAACTTTCCGTCGGAGTTTGTAACTGTTAAATCAACTATCTCCGACGATTACATATGATCTAACGGTTACAAACCTCGACGGAATGATTCTGTAACGAAATTGTAGCATCTCCCTCATAAATTCTATTTTTTTTTTATCAACTTTACAATCAATAATTAAATATAAACACTACTCACCATTAATTTTTATATTATGCGAAGTGGAAAATACTTGATTATTTAAATTAAATAAGTGTACTCATATCAATCAAATCAAATATAATACTAAAGAATAAGAGTAATGAGCTTTGTGTGTTGTACCACTAATCCAATTTAGAGAAAAATTAATGGAGGGCCTTTGTGTCATTCCATCATTTTAGTGGGGGATGATTGTGATATTTATGAAAGACAGGCTGTACTTTATAATAATTGATACTCCTGATCCCTTATCCTATGTGCTGTAGTTTTGGATAGTGACCAAATTTCAATTATTTGGAACCAATAAATATGGACCGGACTGATGAGTGATGTTTAACCGGGCCAAGTAATTAATGTTGGGCCACTATTTTCATGGATCTCAATTTATCATCATCTTTTCAATCGGGCCAACACATTCAAAACTAGAAGAATCAAGAAAATTGTTGTAGGTTCAGACCTCTCAAGCTTTATTAAATAAACCAATATATGAACTGATTCAATGATTGATTAATTGAACCATAGATGAACTGATTGGACGGTATTAATTTTTTTACATATACATAGTAAATTAAGTAATAAAATTCATATATATATATATATATTATTCTTTTGTTACATATTTAAATTGTTTAAAACATCCAAATATCTAAACTAGTTGATACCATAATTTATACACATCCAATATAATGAAATATGTATTTTATCTATATTTAGAAATATTAAACTACTTTTTCTTTAATAAAAAAAATAAAAAAGTGAACCGATTTAACCGGTTGGTTTTGTCCGTTTCCAACCGGTACTTTCAAAACCTTTTTTTTTTAACAAACGATACCGGTTCTCAATTCAACCGGTCCAATTTAACCATGTGCATAAACAAATTGTCAACCGAACCAAATTGTTTCGAATCCCCACTTGGATTCCCCCCACAAGATTCACAAAAATCCCCAGCAAAAACAAACCCCTGCACTATGCATTAATACACATTTCACCCCAACACCCCCTACAAGATTAACAAAAATCACCATTATCAGCAAAAACAAACCCCTGCATTATTCATTATTACACATTCAACCACCGGCCACCACCACCACCACCACCGGAAAACGAAACTAACTTCACAAATTCATCAAGATACCAAGCTCATCCCTACTAATCTCCCGTTGACCCTTTTGCCCCTTCCCCCCGAAAGCCCGCCTCGCCAGAGCCCTCTTACTCTCCTGCAACCTCAATATCCTCTCCTCAATCGTGTCCCTTGCTATCAACCTCACAATTTTCACGTCCTCCTTTTGCCCAATCCTGTGCACACGGTCCATCGCCTGCTCCTCCACCGCCGGATTCCACCACGGCTCCACCAGGTACACCCTCGAAGCCGCCGCCAGATTAATCCCTGCATTCGAGGCCTTGAGGCTTGCCAGAAGGACCGTGGGCCCGTCGGGCCCACTGAACTCCCTGATCACTTGGGCTCGTCTCTTGGCATTCATCGACCCGTCTAGCCTAACCACATCGAAGCCCGCTTCCCTCAGCGGGCCCTCAAGAAGGATCAGCAATTTGCGGAACTGTGAGAAGACGACCGATTTGGGAGGCGAGTCGTTTTTCGCGTCACGAGATGCCGTTAGGAGTTTTAAAAGGGCTGTGGCTTTGGAGGATAGTGTGGAGGAGGAATTTTCGGTGGGTTGGGCTTGAGTCGGGTCTTGGGGGGCTTTGAAGAGGTCGGATTCGGAAAGCGGGTTTCGGCACATGGGGCAGTTGGGCTTGGTTCGTTTGAGGGTTTTCACGATGCAAGGCCCGCAGAAAATATGGGCACAGCATGTTATGATTGTGTCGGTTGGTGGGGATATGCAGATGGGACAGTCGAAGTCCTCGCCGTCTTGGAGCACGGAAAGCAATTTTTGAAGAAGTGTCGGGTTGTTCTTTACATCTGCATGCATTTTTATTTTACGATCAGAACACAATAATATAGAATGACAACAAAAACAAAGATGACTGGAAAAGTTGGTATTTGATTTGTTTCTTTGGTTGACCATGGTTAACATCGAACATCAATGGTGAATACTATAATTAGTCCTATTGTCACACAACTTAATGGAATTGAAGTGAACGAGGAAAACCAAATGCATAAGACTCGAGCCAACTAATATATTGTCCTGCATGGAACTTAAATTATGAAAATCAACTCAAATAGAGACTGAGTCAAACTTAAGGTGAAAGGGGAGGATGGCTGAGAGAAATAATGGAACAAATCAGAAAACAGGACAAAGTATGCAATGAATTAAACTAAATAAAAAGCATGCGAGATTCATTCACAACAAGATGGGAGCACGAACATACCATAAATCAGTTCAATTAGAAAAATTACCTTCAATTTGACTAGGTAGAATTAAAGTTCTGAGATCTTCAGGGCAAAGAGCCATATCCGTGCAGATCTGGCGAAGCCTCACGAGTATGCTAAGAACTGTAGAATAATTCCTCACCATATTTTGATCAGAAATGTAGGCCTTAACGAAATTCCTGGCTTCTTCTTCCATCTGGTCATATATCCTGCGTTCTTTTTCACAGAGGTTCACATAAACGGTCTCTATGCTTTTGGCGGGAAGTCCAATCAAACCTTTATCTTTTGTTCTCCTCAAAGATATGGCTGCCATAAGAACCTGCAAGCACAAATATATTAATTCAAAAGGTGGAAGAAAGAATACAACAGATAACAAATGCATATACAGCGGGCATTCAATCATTCTCACAGACTAAAACAAAATGTGTACAGACAGATTTGGCAATAAGTCACTATTGCTTTGGTAAGTGGACGAAGCATGAATCTAAACAACAATCATCAATCTGTATGTCCATCTAATTTCCAGAGCAAGAGAATGCCCTATAACTTTCCTCTGGACGCTAAAGTCAACAAGCATTCATCAACATTAAACATTATTAGCCCCGTTGTTTCTGAGTTCTGACAGATTAAAATACATAAACATAAATAAATATATATATATACATATATATGTATGCGTTCAGGGGAGGGAGGGGGGAAGGGGGGAACATTTTAAGTTTCATTTTTAACTACTCTTTGGAGGTCAGTTTCCACTCAGGTAAGGAAAAAATCTAGATCCACTGCCAGAGCACAAAACACAAATAGAAGACTCGGGAAAGAGACATAAGACTACAGACAGCTTTATATGTGTTTAACCTGCAGCCGAGAGAAACCCTTCTCATCTCCTTGTGCAAGTGGACGTTGAATCAGACTATTCCAAAGGTCTTTTACCGAAAGAGGTTCGAACTTCAGGAAAGCCACTAAAGAAAACAGATCAAAAGAGTTATTCTGCACGGGTGTCCCTGTAACAGCCCATCTACACTTAGCATTCAGATTGATGACCGCACGACTCTGTTTACTGCTCACATTCTTAATCACATGTGCCTCATCCAATATAACCCGTCTCCACTCAATCTTCTTAATAGGAGTATTGCCCCAATACTGCTCACTGGCAAGTGTGGAGTATGTCGTCAGCACAATATCGTGCTTCTGAAGCTCCTTAGTATCTTTAGTCCGTTCGCCATAGTACATGTACACTTTGAAAACGCCCTTTCTTGTGTGCTCTTCTAATTGTGTAATCCAAGCTGAAAATACAGAAGGTGGGCAGACTATCAGTGTAGTCATCGGGTCTGAAGAAGAAGATGATTTTTCGGTGACAGGTCCTTTTCCCTTTCCGTCAGCGTTAAAATCCCCGAGTTTTCTCTTTTTGGCCGAGTTCACGGCCTTTTTGCTCCCTCTTCCTCTCTTAGGTGCTTTACCACAAAATGCACTATTTTCCTCCTCATTATCATCAGCATCCATATAACCAGAAGAATTTGCAGCGCGGGCCTTATCCAGAGCAAGTAATGATAGCAATGTAAGAGTTTTTCCCAAGCCCATATCATCCGCAAAAATGCCACCCCTCAAAGGCTCAGGTCTTATATCAGTCTGGTAGTTTGTTAATTCATTCACATAAATCCCATTTTTTTCTTCCCAAAATGGAGGCAAATCTTTTGAATTCTCCCTACTAACCAACCACCCCAGACCTTCTTTCTGATGGGGAAAGAGCTCCGACTTTATCATATCTTTTGGCGGTTCTAATGCCTCTGAGGTCCCTTCTTTGCTAACTTTCAAGTCCAACAGTTTAAATATCTCATCCACACTCTTCTCCGCTCCACTACCTTTTTTCTCTTTCACAGCCGCAGACTCGGATAATGTAAAAGACGCGTTGTTTTCTGAAATTAACTGCAACCCACCAATTCTGATTTGTACTTTCACTATCGCAAACTCATCTGCCCTCGCAAAAATGTGGATTTGACAGGGAAGCTTGAATCTACTTCCTTTTCCAGGTGGTTTTGGGACAATACCTATGCCAAATACTCAACAAACAATAAGAATAAAACCCAAACAACACAATAGAGCATTACATTAAATCAATTCGAAACGGTAATGGGTACAAAATTTCAGGAAGAAGCTTAGCACTCAACTAGTTAAGTACATACAGCAAGATAGAGAGCAATGCATTCTTCAAACATAATGACCAAGAATGCGCGAAAGAATTAAAGAAAATAGCTCAATTGCACTTTAACGCACCACACGCGCGCGCACACACACACACACACACAAACACTTTATTCGTCGGAAATCAAAACTCACCTTCAACGGTGATCAAATTAGCATCGATTAAAGGCGACAGCACTGCCGCCGTGGCCCGCTCGATGTACCCGACCTGCACCGACCTCATATTGAGAACTTTAATGGCGTTCGCGTCGTGCGGGTTCAGGTCGTCGCGGACCAGACCCACCATTTCCCGGCCGCTGATCCTCCCCTCGTAGTAACGCAGCCCGACCACGTTGGCGATCACGAAGCCCACCAGAAGCGTGTCGGCCGGTGGCTCGTCGGCGGCGGGGGACGACGGCCAGGACTCCAAGCTCATGAAGACCTCCACTGGGTCCTGCGATTCCGATTCGACTGCCGACATGGTCAAGAAAGGGATTCTTCGATTGAGAATTGAGAAAAGAGGGTTTTTGCAATTGGAGAAGAAACTGAATGAATAGGGTTTGGTCTGCCTTTTTGGAGCGGTTTGTTTTGTAGCTTTGTAACGTAAAATGATTTTTTTTTAAAAAAGGGTACAAAGGCGGGTCTACAGAAGAACAAGTGTTGAAAAGTGTGTTGTATTAAAATAAAAAAATAAAAAAAAAAAATTCGAGTCAAATTTCAAATTCAAAAGTGTGACATGCCGTACAAATTACTATATGTTGTATGCACACTCAATTCAATATTTATTACAAGTGTCAAATAATATTTTTAGTATTAATCATACTACTATTTTTTTTATAGCTCATATCTTACTATATATTGTCATATATAAATTTGTTTAGTTAACCAATAACAATTTTATTATTTTATAATTAGTTTAATAAAAATTGATAAACGATAATTAGTTCATGTATCATATATAAAACTTCATTATAAATAAAAAGATCATTATGTTTTAAATTATATTTAAAGTTAAACAAGTGAAATTAATAGTACATTGTATAATTTTAATAATTTTTATAGGTACGTGTAAATGTCCAAAATTTACATAGACTAAATATAATATTATAAAGCACCACAACTGGATATTGATAGAGATAGATATTTGTACCGATTCGGCCCAACACGATAAAGTCCCATGAAACAGGGGTAGAGTAACCCATGGGGTCGAACCGAGCCAAAGGGACTCAAGCCTCAACCGGCTTGAGGCTCGACCAAAAGGCGAGCGGCCTGAAGGATCGAGCTTTGACCCTTGAGTCGACTGGTCGAAGGCTCGACCGAGAGTCGACCATCGGCCCGATAGGGTGGGCCTCGACACTTGAGCTGATACGCGATAGCCACGCGGCGAGTCGAGTATTAGCCCACGAAGCTGAGCAACGACTAGGTCATGCTCGGTCAATAGATATTTAGGGACCTAGGGTTTCGAGAGGAAGACAGTACAATTAATCGCTATATATTCCATGGTTGGAAGGTAAGATTCATTTAATACAAACACTGTTGCATTTGTTGTCCATTATTCTCATACTCCAAGATATTGACTTGGGCTTCGGAAGGTCTTGCGCCGGAGCAATTCCAGAGCTTTTGCAAGTACCGGCGCGCTTACGGACTTGGACCACACCGAACCGATAGATCCACGTTTGAATCGGAAAAGACCTTTCAGAAGACCGGAGTCACTCATCTCGAACCATTTCAGATATATATTATGCAACAAAAAAATGATACTTAGACTTGACAAGATTTACATTTGTATATAGAGGAGATTTCATTATCTTCTTATATATATATATATATATATATATATATATATATTGTTAAAAAAATATAAGATCAAATTGTTTTGCAGTTTTCTTAACTGATTCAATTAAGACTTACAAAAATACAATAAATTTAATTAAATAAAAAACATAAAAATGATTTCTTGATAATTAAAAAAATTAAAATAAAACTTAGGGACAAGAGATGATGGGGGGCATTGTAATGTATGCTTTTCCCAAACAAATTTAGAACTCACCAGGGTATAACTGTCATTTTCTAATATGACTAGCAAACATTTATATGACTTAGCTCCTCCAAACTCCATAAACAAAATCACAATAAAAAAAGAAAAAAAGAAGAAAATAGTTAAGCATTTTATTGTTCATGCCATGACTCAAGCTCCTCCTCACAAGAACAAAATTCACTGCTTTTGCTTTCTTTTTCTTTTGTTACTTTTACTGCTAGAGAGTAACTATCCATGTTGTGCTGCTGGCAATGGTAAATTTACCAAAGGTAAAAATGTTTCACTTCATGCCATAAATGCCTTGAGAAGAAGAAGAAGAAGAGCAGCTGTAGATAATAAGAGCAGTAATTCACAATATGTTTTTGGAGATGAAAAGAGGAGAGTGTACTCAGGCCCAAATCCTCTGCATAACAGATAACTTGTAAGTTTTTTATTTTTTTCTATTATTTTTTATTTATTTATTTATTTTTCATGTTAGAAATTAGACTAGCAATGATATATATGCATGCTTGAGCTCTTTTATTAGAATTTAGACTTTAGAGTACATTAAATATTTTTTTATTTATTTTTTAAGCTGATAGCGAATAACTGATTGAATTAATAGATATATATAACCAATTGATTGAATTTGCGGAATACCTAAATATTTGGTAAATAATAAATAATTAGTCGGTTGATATATATTGAATAACTAAAAATTTACAATTCCGTACTACGAAAAAACTCATATATTGAGAATTTTTTTTTTTTAGAATTAGCGTTTTGTATACGTATCAAGCCATTCCGAATAGTTACTTAACAAATGATTCAAATCTCTAGTTTGCCTTTAATTAAAACCTCTAATTAGACCTTTATGATGTGAGTAAATTAATAGTTAATTATTTTTATTTGATTGAGGATGACATCAAAGATATTTATAGTATGGTTTGAATTAACTATAAAATTAAAATGTAATTTATCAATATAACTCAAAAGGGAATAACAATTAAACTATTATTTCAGAGTTATTTAATTAGAAATTTACATTAAACTACGTTCCTATTCAATCCCCCGTAACTATTAAAAGGGAGAATCATAATTAATTGTGATGTATTAGGGAAATGATAAAAATGGGAACTAGTGGTTGAGTGGATAACTGATAATAAATTTTATAGATAAATATATCATAATTATTTTATATTTATTAAAAAAATGGTTGAAAAATATAAATAGAAAAAAGAGAGAAAATTAAAATATCTGAATATAGTGTGTTCTTTTTTATTGGTAAATGAGAAAATTAATTTGGGTATGTGTATTCAAAACCACACTTATTAATCCTACACAAGATTAAAATGTCTAACATAATATAGAAAATATAAATAATATACAAACCAATAAAAGCCACCACTATATATATAGTCTACATATAATATATAATTTATTTAATGGCTATTGCAACACATTGGCCCGACGCCCACATGTGAAGCAAAATAAAACCAGAAATCATTAATAACCGATTTGATGCTTCATATATAACCCCTCAGTGAAGGAAGCAAACAAAATTTGACTAGTGGACAGTCTTATTTATTGGGCTCTATGAATTTTATTTTTTAAATATTGCATTGTATCATATATCTTCTACATCAATATTTGTATTATTTACTTCTTGTAGTGCTATATAGTATAGCTAAGACCACTTGTGAGCTCAATTTGACTCGTTAAGGTTAGAAAATAATTTTTTATATATATAATTTTATTAAGGCCAGCTCGTTAAAGCTCGAATTTGATTACCGACTTGTTTACTTAATGAGTCGAGCTTTGTTCTGTTTGTTAAAGGCTTGAGCTCGTTCAAGTGCCATGAGTTTAAGCTCTACTCGTCTCAGCTTGTTTGCATCTCTAACCTAAGTAATGCAAAACCAAGTTAAATAATTTCATGTAATGAGTATATTAATTAACTCACATATGTATTTCAATTAATGTGTGTTTAGCTTATCTTTATAGGGTCTTAAAATTCAATAAATTGTCCAAACAAGTACAATTCTCCCACAAAGCTAGACATATAGATTTGGCAAAAACATACATGAAAATAGGAATGCCACTTATATATTATATGCTATGGATCAATTATGCATTGTTATTAATGACCTAAAGGGAGGAGAAAATGGGAAAACCAGGTAAAGTAGTTCCAGCATCGACTATGAAGAGGTTGCCCGTGACATGCTCGGTTGAGTCGTGAATCAAATACCGTAAAAGTGATGTTAAAGCAGGATTTGATGTCCCGAACGATCTCAGAGGGACAGTCCTTTGTTCCACATTTTTCAGCCACTGTTTTTCGACTAGGCCTTGTGTTATCTCGGATTTGAATAGACCGGGAGATATGGAATTGACTCGTATTTTGTACGCCCCTAACTCTAGCGCCATAACCTTAAAAATGCCATATGAAATGCAAGGAGCCTTAGATAGGGGAATTAGAAAAATGTAGTTTTTTCTTACAATATCATTGGCATTCTAATAAATATACATTTTTTTTTTCACTCAAATGTTATATTTTTTTTAATACAATCTAAATGAAAGTGTGAAATTTAATATTATAAATATGTTAAAAAAAAGTCTTCTAAATGATAAGTCAATATAATTATGTATGAAAATTCTCCCAAATTTAATTATTCGATGAGATTCTGAATGAGACTCTTTTTGTTCATGCTTCAAAAGTCTCCAATAGTTTCAAAAGGCTTTCCAATTAAAAATTGCAACGGAAATACTTTTTAGAGTTTTGTTGAAATCCTTAACAATAATGTTAGAAAAGTCTTGATTCATTCATGTTACCTTAGTCATTGCGTTGACCGCAGTTTTGGAGCAGACATAAGCGAGTCCGCCGGGCAACTGGCCTCGTTCGAGGCCTGAAATTGAAGAGATGTTGATAACCGAGCCACCATTCTTAGAATCGCGCATTAGGGCACAAACATATTTCGAGACCAACCAAGTTCCGGTTATGTTTGTCCTAATCGTGTCGTTCCATTCATCTTCCGTTAAATCCAATGGAGTATGCACTCGACCTTCAATACACAAGATATACATACATAATATATATATCTCTAATGTGGGAATTGATATATAACATGAATTTATATAAAAAATAAATAAATTGTGAATTGGTTAATCATTTGTTAATAATGATTGTGTGTTATAATTGGGATTTGGGTGATTCCAGTGTGTCTGTCTGTCTATAGGTGTTCAACACTACACGATCACACACTCGTCAGGGAGAATTTTCGCATTTTTTCATAAAAAAATGTGCGATTTTATGGTGTTGACGTCTCTATGTATGTAAATTGTTAATATAAAGAAATGAAATAATCGAGAATATCGAGTAACTCATCAAGCCGCTAAAGTAGTTAAAGTCGTGATGCATCCCGAATGGGATGGGTGCTATAGAGAACCCATTTATTCAATATCTCCAATGAAAATTATGGGAAATGCTACAGTCTCGTTACGAAACCATTCCGTCGGGGGTTGCAACCGTTAGATCATCATGTCACCGCCAATGATAGTTGATTTAACGGTTACAAACCCTCCGTAATGGAACCGTAGCATCTTCCAAATATTTTATGGATCAATTTATAATCTTCCAAATATTTTATTTCTATTGTGGATATATAGTAGTAATTGGTGTTTATGTTGATAAACATATTCATATTATAAAATGCTAAAAATAAACAAGGCCTAAGAGCATAGATTAGAGAGATAAGATCTTATGTTCTAAAAATGTTATTCGATATTTATGTTTCATTTAATTAGATTGAACAACATGTATCATAATAATCCCACTTTTATACTCACATCGTTTATCCAATTAAATGAAATATTAATTGAAACACTATTTGAAAACAAGAATACAATGAATTATGAGTAGTGAATTAGAACAATGACTTGAAACATTCAACTTTGAATGCACTTAATTAATAAATCTGAGGACATGAAA
>CACSLK010027837.1:7749254-7761537 GCA_902706635.1 Striga hermonthica | reverse complement strand
TAACCATCTCGACTATACTCTTGTTATCAACCTCAACCAAAATGCGACGAGCCCCAATATCCCAGGCCAGAACCAGGCCCTGTAAAAGGCCCCATAGCTCTGCTCCGACAATCGAACAGAACTCGATGTTCATCACAAACCCATGCACCCAATTCCCGTAGTGGTCACGGATAACGCCGCCCGCACTAGCCATACCCGTCTCTGGATCAAAGCTCCCATCCGTATTAATTTTCAAAACACCCACCACCGGTCTCGACCACGACACCCACCGTCTCTCGCGCACAGCACTAACATCGATTAGTCGGCTCCCAGCCGAGGCGCAGCGAACCGTATCCATATAAGAAAGAACCTCGCCGACCCGCCTGTCCATGGGAACATCACAGTGTTGGAAAATTTTAAGATTGCGCCACCTCCATATCCTCCACGCCGTGAGCCCGAACAGTGAATCCCAATCATCACGGCATCTACTTAGATCACCCGTAATATTATCCAACAGCCAATGTCTGAGGTCCAACGTGAAGAAAACGCTCCAGAACTGCCGGGGGAGGATACATTTCCACGTACGAGCTGCATCCGGACAATCCCGCAACGCGTGCAGCGTAGACTCACAATCAACAGAACACAGGGTACAGGACGGGCTGGGCACCATGTGACGGCGGAACCGGGAAGAATTCGTCAGCAAGCTTTCACGAACAGTGAGCCAAAGAAAATTCCGAACTCTCTGCGGGCCCACCCACCGCCAGACCACCCTCAAGACTCTATCCCGGCAACGAGCAGTAGGCCGCGCTAAAGCCGCATAAGCCGTCCTCGTGGAAAAGCGGCCTTCGACCGACCAACCCCAAAAAAGCTCATCATCCTCGCCCATCACCCTTGGCGGCGGAATAGCTGCTATTCGTAGCAGGCTAGTAACGGGGAGCAGGTGTTGAAACAGCGACCAATTCCACGCCCCCTCCGGCGTGACAAAGTCGGCAACCGCAGCAAAAAGAAGAACTTCCGGCACCGGGCCAGTGGCAAAGTAAATCAAAGGAGTATCGCAGTTGAGCCACTTATCCCACCAGAAACGAGCCCGGAGCCCATTACCCACAGTCCATCGGCAACCCGCTAGAGTATCCTTCCAGACATTGCGAATAGCCCGAAGAACCGTCGAGCCCTGAGGAAACTCGAAGCCTTCGCCCATCTCCAAAGGATCCAGCGAGTATTTGGCCCGAAGCACCCGACACCATAGTAAATGCGGTTGTGTCAAGAAAGACCAAGCTACTTTCATAAGCAAAGCACGATTCATTAGCCTCTGATTCTTCATCCCCAAGCCCCCCTCCTCCTTCGGGCGACAAACTTCCGACCAAGAAACAAGGCTAACCTTACGAATGGAGTCCGTCCCTCCCCAAATAAAATTACGACATTTACGCTCAAGGCTGTCACAAACACCAAATGGTAAGGACGCAGTTTGCATGGAAAAGTACGGTAAGCTACACAAAGCCGCCTGGGCCAAGGTGACCCTCCCAGCCATCGAAAGAGACGTAGATTTCCAACCGGCCAGACGCTTCTCGGTTTTCTCCACAATTGCAACATACGTATCCTTGGTCACCCTACTATGGATTAACGACATACCCAAATATTTCCCAAGGTTATCGATCTCCTGAAACCCTAGCCGTTGAGCCAGTGAGAGACGATCTGCCACTTGAACATTAGAAGAAAAGAATACCTGTGTCTTTGATTCGCTAACCTTCATGCCCGAAGCTGCACAAAAGTTGAGAAGAACGGCACTCAAGAGATCTGCCTGGCCCGAATCCGCCTCGATAAACAGGAGCAAATCATCCGCGAACATCAGGTACGGAACCGAGACCTGTCCTCGGCCCACCGAAATTGGTCTCCATCCACCATCCTCCACCGAAGCATCGATCAAGTGAGCCAACCGTTCAATGCACAACACAAAAAGATAGGGGAAGATTGGATCGCCCTGTCGAATGCCGCGTGACGGCGTGAACTCCTCACTAACGACCCCATTCCACTGGATTTGCATCGTAGCAGACGTAACACAAGCCATGACTGTGTCCACAAACACGTCCGGGAGACCCACCAACTCAAGTGTGCTACGAATAAACTCCCACCTAAGGAAATCATATGCCTTCTCCAGGTCCACCTTGACAACCATCATCCCCTTCCTCCCTTTCATTCCTCGCATCGAATGGATAAGCTCCTGAGCAATAATAATATTATCCGAAATATGTCGGCCCGGAACAAAGCTCGTCTGGGCGGGGTTGATAAGAAAAGGAAGCACCGGTTTAAGCCTCTCAGCCAAAACCTTCGTCAATAGCTTATAGACCACATTGAGCAAGCTAATGGGACGAAACTGTTTCAAGGTTATCGGGTTTTCCACCTTCGGAATCAACACCAGAAGTGTCTTATTCAAAAAAGACGGGACCCCACCACCCCTCCATATATGAGATATCTGATCACAAACCGAAGGGCCAACATGTTGCCAATGATGCTGAAAGAACAAAGCATGCAAACCATCGACTCCTGGCGCCTTAAGAGGAGCCATCTTCTTCAACGCCACCCCCACTTCAGCAGCCGAAATGTCGCGAGCAATAGCCTGACAGTGCTCCCTTTCCAAAGCCGGAAAGGATCCCAGAAGGCAGGTACCGGCCAGCCCACTCTCCGGAGCCGCGTATATATGCTTGAAGAATTCAACAACCATCGATTGCAGTGCAGCCGGATCCTCAACTATAGCTCCCGTCTCATCACGAAGCGCCACAATTTTATTTTTACGCCGACGGTGCTTAAGCAACCGATGGTAGTAGGAGGTATTTCGATCACCAAACAAAACCCAGTCCCGCCGAGATTTCTGGAGGAGTAACAACTCTTCCTGAAAGAGAACCTCGTCAAGTTCCACCTTTAATTCCTGCTCCAGCTATCGAAGAAAGGGATTTCTCTCGAAATCACTTTTACGTTGGATGCCACCAATCCGGGCTAGCAAACGTCGTTTGCGCCGAAAAATGTTCCCAAAAACCGTAACATTCCACTCCGTAGCCTTCGAGGAGAAATCTGCCACCTTAGCTTCATACGGGCCAGAAGGAGACCACATGTTCTCCACCAAAGAGGCAAAGCTCTCGTTAGTAAGCCACGAAGCCAGAAACCGGAACGGCTTCAAACCAGTCGGCCGGGACACACGACAGGCACGAACTAAAAGGGGGCTATGGTCCGAATGCATCCGGGGAAGATGAAACACCATACTATCCGGACACATGGCTGACCATGCCTCATTACCAATCCACCGATCGAGCTTCTCGGCAAGGCCCCTCCTGAACCACGTCGCTTGAGCACCATCAGTCTGAAGCTCATGGAGATCATGATCAAACATCCAATCGGCAAAGGCTGGGCTAACATTGGAGTGTCTAACCGACCCCCCTTGCTTTTCAGAAATGCGAAGAAGGCAGTTAAAATCCCCACCTACAATCCACGGTCCCGACGTAGTCTGCGCCAAAACATTCAAACGATCCCACAGTGTACGACGCAGCCGTGGGTTGGGGCTGGCAT
This sequence comes from Striga hermonthica, assembly GCA_902706635.1. Classification (NCBI taxonomy): domain Eukaryota; kingdom Viridiplantae; phylum Streptophyta; class Magnoliopsida; order Lamiales; family Orobanchaceae; genus Striga; species Striga hermonthica. The sequence continues at coordinate 7,758,000 of CACSLK010027837.1, read as the reverse complement.
ACACGAAAGACACAGTGGTGGCCATCTCCCCAATGCAAACCCGAGCGTGAACAAGTTGGCGGGTACAGTCCAGCACCTGAAGGTTCACTTCTTCCTTCCATAGAACCCATATCCCACCGGAAAATCCCTGAGCCTCGACCCGGAAGGACCGAGCATAGCCACACCGATGGATAAAGTTATCAGCGTTCACCCCACTAATACGGGGCTCGAAGATCGCAAAAACATCTGGATTAGACTGTTGCTTTAGAGCTATGAAGGCACGCCGAAAAGCATCAGACGCCGCACCCCTCACATTCCAAGAAGCAAAATTCATAAGGAAACTGATAAGAGAAAACAACGGAGAGCACATCCGTCATGTCGAGCCGGGGACCTGCGTCCCGAGATCTTCCTCCGGATCCATATCCTGTGCCACCACCGTTGGGGTTCCAGTAGACACTTCACTCGCCTGGGGTGAAAAAGCCAAAGGCCCCGACCGGTCCACCACCATGCGCGAGTCCCCCGGATCCAAAGGTTCCACCCCGCCATCCTGCCGAGACTGCACTGGCGGGTCCACCACCTCGACGACTTGATGTTTTAAAGCGTCCAATGTCGAAGGCACCGGTTGCACGATAGGGGTAGATAACAACGGAGGATCCCCCACGGTCGACGGCCGCGAAGAACCCATTGATGAAGACCCAAAAGCAACTGACCCCTGAGGTGTCGGGGTTTTGGATCCCGTCCTCTTTGCCAACTGGACCCGCGGTACCAAAGTGGTACCAGAGGAATCCCCATGCCCTAGCCCGGCAGGATCCTTGTTAGTAACCCTCCTCCCATTCTTTTTCTTGCCCGAAACAACCTGCCACCCGGCCTCCTTTTCTTTGGTGTTCCCAAGGCCCTCCGACGATCCACCGGCTGCCCCCGCAGCACGCCCAAAGGTAAAAGTCGGGGGAGTAACCTCCGGATGCGGGTGGACTGCATCACTCACCTCTCGAAGAATGTCAAACCTCGACCCCGTCCCACTAGTAGTGCCCTTACGCTTCTGACCATTATCAGTATCCCCTTGTCGACGCCCGGGGCCAATCCGGTTGTTGGTTTTTGCCACAAGCCACGGGCCATATGTCCCGAAGCACCTCCTACAACTGCCTTCGTGGTGTGCCCATCTTGAGCCACACTTGTCGTCCCGCCACCAACATCCCCAGCTGTTCCTGAATTGTCTCCCTCGCCCGAGCTGGTGCCGGGGCGATCTGGACAAAGCGCCGCCGCATGGCCATAGATCCCACAATTAAAGCAAATATGTGGGAGAAACTCGTATTCCACACGTTGGACTTTCCCTAGAATAGAGAAACTAGCACATAAGGGTTTACGTATGTCCAGCACCACCGCGAGGCGAGCGTACTTACCCCTAGTTTGGGCCGCCGTTTGATGGTCTACCTTAACCACTTTGCCCACGATATCGCCGATGGTGCGAAAAACTTTCTTATGATACAAATGCACCGGCATGCCCGGTAAGCGAATCCAAGTCACCAACGAGGAAATTTGGTTACACGTCGCGTCAAAGTCATCACTCCACGGTTGCACATGTAAGTAGTACTTCTGGTATTGTTTGGAGACAACCCACGGGCCACCAACAAGAACACGTTCAGCATCTGCTCGAGTATTGAATCGAATCTGGAAATAGCCATTCTCCAAATCAATCATGTCACAGTCATTCATAAATGGCCACAAGGTCGTCAACTTGCTCTGTAAGAGATGATGGGAGAAAGCAGCCCCCATCACTTTCACCACCACCACGTTCCGCCAAGAGTTTAATAGCGTGTCGTAAAAGCTATCCTTGAGACGTATATCGGGAAGTGGCCCATTCCGATCCACAGTCACATCATCCTGTTCATCCTCTCCCTCCTCATCAGAAAGCAACTCGACATGAGCCCGAGTTCTGTCAAGCATATCCCGGAAACTCATCGCTCCCGGCGTCATCGCCCTCCTAGGCTCCTCCACGGCCGCGTCCTCCAACATCCCTGTGGGGTGTGCCTCGAGGGCCGACTCCTCACTGCCACCGGCAAGGGTATCCTGAACCCTAGTGAACCCTAGAACGCTTCGAGGAACGGAAATTAACCAACAAAGGGGAAAAAGCCTTGTGCAATTAAGGGAACTCAGAATTGATCCGGTCAGGTGGAACTGTTTTCAGATTATCCGGCGGTGAGAGAACGGGCGCCGTCGAAGACATCGATGTTCAATTGGGTATTTTCTTATTTCTTCGAAGGGTTTTTATCTAATAGTATTGGGGGGCCTTCACTTTCAACAACTTTTTCAAATTTCAACTAGGTGTTTGCTACATCTCATAGTAAATTTTGAGATTATTGAGATTATAAATATACAACATATGACTGCAAAACCGAGCCATCTGATTATTTCATAACAAAACCGATAAAACCATTTGTTAAATTTAACTTACAAATTAGTTGAACTAAATATTTTAGTACTTCTTGATTTTTATATAAAAAAAAAAAACTGCTATAAATAAACTGAAATAAAAATTGTAACGGAATTAAAAGAAATTACTATAAGCTCAAGTTTTTTTTAATCATATCAAACTGAAATAAATATATTTATATTTCAATAAAAGCTCACTAGATTTCAGTGAAGAATATTTTCGGCCCATTAATTTTCGTTTTTAAAACTTGACCCAAATAAAAAAAGCCTCATTCTAATATATTATTAACATGGCCTATGCGATTAATATTTTCTTAAAAAAGGTTTGTTTAATTTTTTTTTCATTTATTTATTCATCAAAATTATTCGTTATATTTTGTGTTAGTTAAGTATAATTTTTTTTAATATTCTATCATGCAATAATTATTACTAATATAAAGTACTTATAAAAAATTTTAAATAAAAAGATTTATGAAAGTTACACACTTAGTTATAGATTCAGTATGTACATTTTAATCATATAGAGTGATTACAATTTGAAAGTACTATACTAATTAAATTGTAACAATTTACTTTCAAGCAATTGTGGAACTAAAAATTTTATGCATCTATTTAAATATAAATATGTAAACTTGTTATCTTAAGTTTCTAAATACTAACTATAAAAGTCCATTGTTGGTTTTAACATTGTTCATCAATATAATCTACTATTAAGATGGATATAAATTTATTATTCAACTAGAATTAATAGAAAATTAAGTAAATTTTTGTATAAGAAATTATTATTATAGTTTTTTTTATATATATAGTATGGATTTCAAATCGAACATCATTAAATAATAACTAAATTGGTATATCACTTATAGATAAACAAACAATAAGTAAAAATATTATTAATTTTTTACAAAATAATAAAAAACTATATTATTATTTGAGTTATTTATACCTACTGATCATTATTGTAAGCATCGAGCCAAAGAATTATATGCCACATGAATTACGCTACTTTCATCGTAACTAGTATTTGATTATGTGCATTTGCACAGATATAAAAACACGTTTTTGTTTGTATTTATTAATTAGACATGTACTTCTATCAAAAAAAAAATATTACTTTTTCTCAAGTTATTTTTATCATTCAAAATTAATTGAGATTTAAAATTTATTTTAACCGTAACGTTCACATTAGTAACATGAATAAATTAATTTATAAATTTGTGACATATATTAAGAAAATTAACACAAATAAAAAAAAAATATTGGTGTTTATGATTTTTAGAAAATAAACAAAAAAAATGTGTCAATCATAATTTTCTTCCAACAATGCAACCAAATATAACGGTTACAACTCTGAATGTGCCAATCAATTTTAAGTTTCAACATTAGCCGTTACACATTTGAATATTTTGCTACTAAATTTAGAATTAATTTAGTAACTGATCCAAAAAATAAATAATAAAAATATATATTAAGATGTAACAGTTTTAGCAGATTAGTGAGTAATTAATTAAAAAAACGTAACTCCATTTGGAGTGAAATGAAAATAAGTTTTATTAAATGTTTTATTAAATGCATCAGCTAGCTAGTAATTATATATATATACATATATATATATATATATATATATATATATTAACACAAAGTTGATATAAATCATATAATAAATGTATAAAAATAGGAGTTATTGATCTATCCAATTTTATACGATCTCTTCATGCTCATAACTTTACGTGTCTAATTATTGTGTTTCGTCCATTGTTACAGATTTCTTGTGCCTTTTGAGTGGTGCATTTGGGACTTTTATTCGTGTTTATTTATTAGGACTTGAAAAAAATTATAAAATACTTGGATAAATTAAGTTGTGAATATATTTTATATTTTTTAAAAATTAGTAATTTTGATATTTGTTATGTGGCTTTTATATATAATATATGGTGTCTTGATAAAACTTAAATAGATTGACATCCAGGATATATATAATAAATAAATAAATTTATTTATATATTTATTTATTTGGCCGAAACGATAGAATATTATATAAAAAAAAGAGTTCACAAGAACAACTAACATGGCCCCAAGGGAAATATTTATGAACACTAATTGGAAAAAAAAGTTATCCATTATATGATATGAATTATAAAATTTATTATAATCCACTACGAGAGAATCTGATATTCCAATGAAAAATTCCAACGAACATACATTTCAATGAAATTCCGTCTTAAATTTCAATTGATATTTCAATGTTATTATTTTTGTTTTAATTTTTCAACATATTCAAATCGAAATTTCAACAAAAATATTCCGTTGTAATGAGTTTTTCATTGGAATTTCGTTGGATTTTAATGATTCCAATAATTGAAGTATGAGTGGAAATAAAATTCCAACGGTGAAAAACAATTGAAAAAATAATTGTTTGAATCATCAAATTTCATTGAGAACCTTGTTTTTTTCTTTCTCTCGGGCAATTCTATTCCTGACCTGAACTGGAGATCCTGACAAGAACGCGCAAATCGTCACAAGGGTTTCGGATGTATCAAATAAAGTCGACAAGACAAAACAGGAGTTACAAGAGGAGGTGGGGGTGACATAGAATTTGGAAACCCAAGTCAGTAGCGGAAATTTGAGCCAACTCTAGCCCCTGCCTTAGTCCTTGTAGCTCGGCTTCTGTCCTTATTCGAATTGAGAAAGGAGTCAAATTGCTAACAACCTAGCTTATGAAAGGCTCTTGTCTCGCGCTACTACCTGCCCAGTAAGAGGATGTTTTGAGAAATATTGATTTCCTGCCAAAAAAAAGAAAAAGCTCTGGCATTGAAAGCGGAACCAACCTTGGCCTGGAAGATGAATTAGGGCTTCTATTTGATTGATCTTCATCCAAGGGAAATTAGGGTTTTCTCACTGTAATGATCTTGGGAACTCCGCTTTTAGCGAAGGGAAGGATCCATCCATCAGCCTTTCTATCTCCACAACGCTGACCTGCACTTTCCACCTAGTTCACCGACCTCACGGGAGGTGAAGGGCTTGCAAAACAAAGCCTGCCCATTGGGTAACTACTCGCCTCGTCCCTGGAAAAAGGCTTCTTTCCACGATCTCAAGTCTTGTTGGAAAAAAGAGAGCAGACGACAACCTTTACCAAGTCCGAACAATTGTCGGCCACCAGATCCGCTGGTCTGCAATATTCACCCCGGCCCACAAGCACAAATCCTCGGCGCGGAATATAATCCCAAAGTACGAGTGAGAGCTAAGGAGTTCGTAGCCCGGCTTTTGACCGATGGCTGGGAAACATGACCCCTTTAGTTCACCCTTCTTCTCTCATGTTGATCCGAATGAATCATCATTTCCCATATCCTTATTTGAGGGTTTCATTTCATGTGCTTTGATAGTGTGGTGTGACTTTCTTCCTGGTTGACTAGTGGAAAACTCGTTGAAATGGAATATTTTCGTTGAAATTTCTATTTAAAGGATTCCAAAGGAAGTTAGTGCTATTTAAATATCATTTGAATTTTCTATTGAAATATGTATAGGATTTTCGTTTGAATATTACAATTTATTCATTTTTATTATTATTATTATTATTATTATTATTATTATTATTATTATTATTATTATTATTATTATTATTATTATTATTTTGTGGACGTTGTTGAGTGCGGTCTATTTATGGGCTTTAAGCGTTAGTGCTTGGTTTAGGCCTTATTGGTCTGGCCTTTTTAAATTAATTGGGTTGGGCTTCATTTCAAAAACTGTAGTGTCTGTGAAGCTATAACAGATTACAGAGAAAGGATAATTGATAGTGGGCTTGTGTTAGTAGTGGGCCTTTGAACACGAAAAAACATAAAAAAATAAAATAAAAGGTGATAGGTGAAATTGGTAGTTTAATATAAAATTTATTTAAATCAATATTGCCCTCATATTCAGCAAAATTATTGATCTTAATTAAAATAAATAAATAAACTCTCAATGGTTCATGCTGTAACATGGGTCGCACGGCATTTGTATAAATTGACCAATATCATCTCATTGTAATATCTTTATGTTCTAACAAATTTTTAATAAAAATAGAAAATTAATTTATATATTAATTACAAAGATACTATACAGGGTTTGTATCATGACTACTACAAAGATTTAAACTTAAGATGCAATGAGAAACATCATGTACTAAAACTTCAACCAATTAATATGAATAGAAATTATACATTTTATATATCTTATCCACATACTATTCCCAAATATTAAATGTCAAATATTAGCATTACTATCATCATGAGATTATTTTTCCGGTTCAGAAAAAGAGACAAAGTCTAAGAAAAATTCAAACTACTACGTTCTGTGGGTGGGAACACCGAGGATAACGTGTTCCAACCACGGTTTAACTTCTTCCGGAGGGGCATTTAGCACATGAAGTCCCCTGGACTGAGTGTAGCCAGCGAGACAAGCGAGTCCGTTGCAAAATTTGATTCACGCCAATTGTTAGAATATCACTTGTGAGTTGTCCCACATCGTTCATACATGCAAAATAGACCCACCTTATAAGTCTAATAGACTACTCCTCCTTCCACCAATTGGTTTTGGGATGGAACCCCACTTGGGCTTCATATGGGTTTTTCCCGCTTTTGGTGCGCTTCATGTTAGTGGGCCCGCACCAGTTTTTTTCCCCAATTTCTTACATGTTAGTTATGTTAAATATTTTCTTGTACAATAAGTTAGGTTTAGGCCAACTTAGGCGGCTAAGGCCCTTTTATGTATCTATATATATGTGTATATGTCTTTGTGAATAATACATCAGATATTTTTCTCACATTCTTACATGGTATCAGAGTCGGTTCTATTAGGACTGTGCGATGACCTACCCATTTATGGGAGTCCGCTTCCCCACGTACTCGTTTATGGGAGTCTACTTATAATAGGCTTTAGGGCTGTGACCGGTCCGGTTCCTAACGAATTTTTAAGGAACCAGAACCGGAACCGAACCAAAATAACCGGTTCGGTTATTACGCAATTATTTATAGGAACCGAAAAAGAACGGAACCGTGTTATAACGGTTCGGTTTTTCCGGTTCTTTGAGTAATCGACTTGTGAAAAAAATCGAAAATAACCGGTTTTGAGTTAATAACCGACCAAAAAAATGCAACTCATGTGCTAAATGTATCATGAAAAACCGAGAACCAAAATGAAAAATGAGGAACCGAATATTATATACCAAGAACCGGAACCGATTTATATATAAAAACATATAAAACATGTATATTTCATATATATAGTCGGTTTTTCGGTTAATACACAAATATTTGGAGAGGAACCGAAAACCGGAACCGGTTTGTGCATAAAATAACCAGAACCGAAAAAACTATTTTTTTTAAAAATAACCGAACTGAATTGGTTATTTTCGGTTCGGTCCGGTTTGGTTCTCCTGTTATCGGGTATAAAATCCCACCCCTAGTAGGCTTGGGGCACCCAACCCAGTTGGGCTTGGGCTTCCGATGGACTCACAAGTGAGGAGGCGTGTTAGAATATCACTTGTGGGTTGTCCCACATCGTTCATACATGGAAAATAGACCCACATTATAAGTCTAATGGGCTACTCCTCCTTCCACCAATTGGTTTTGGAATGGAACCCCACTTGGGCTTCATATGAGTTTTTCCCGCTTTTGGTGCGCTTCATGTTAGTGGGCCCGCGCCCGCATACCTTACAATCCCTGTCTATGAGTTCTCGTGGTGTTCCTCAATCATTTGCACCACACTTTGGCTACCGACTGATGCAATCACTTTTTGAAAACCCGTATCCCAAAGGGTAAAACCTAGAATAACCTCCACCAATTATCGTCGGGAGAAACCAATATTCATGACGAAACCCTCAATATATTAGCCAAAACAGTCACGTAGCAATCCATTGGCCAAAAGTTTTAATTACTCAAAGCTAGTTTTCAACAAAACATGGATTAAAAAATTGGTTAATTTGTAATAAAATTTTGTGTTGGCATTTGTATCCATGTTCATTCATGTTAGTATCAATATCATATTATTTAATCCCTTGACAACTTGTTTGGGTGTGTGTGTGAGAGAGGAAGGGAAATATAAAAAAATAACATTTTTTTTCCTTTTGTATTTATATTTATTTGTTTATTTTTACTCTTAATTTTTTTCAGCCACTGGTAAAAGCTTTTTTCTTTATGAAAGAAAAGAATCAAAGAATAAGAACTTTTGTCTTTTCCTTTTTTTTTTGTTTTTTTTTTTCACAAAAAAGCTCCACTAGGCCAAGAAGGGAAGGAATTGGGTGCAATTCTTGTAATTATAGCTTTCATCTTAATTATGGATTTTAAATTCATAATATGGC
>CACSLK010027837.1:7644724-7655260 GCA_902706635.1 Striga hermonthica | reverse complement strand
GCTCAAGCCAAAATGCCAGCAATATCATCAGTGCTGCAAGAAAAGACAGCGAAAATGGAGAATCGCAGCAATGTTCACTCTGCATCTGTAGCTTCAAGGTGAATTTTTTTAAATGTTGGATAAGGTTCCAGTTTTCCTATTTGTGCTCGGCTGTGTTCCAAAATCGAACCTTTTGGTGAATTGATACGGTTCATTTTTAACTTTTTGTTTTGTTTTGTTTATTTTGTTCAGTTTGCTTGTGTTGGCTAGATGGGTTTTAGTTAGCTGCTGTGGAGAAAGATGTTGAGTTTGGCTTAATCTTAATTTGTGAATAATTCTTGTGGCTTTGAAGTTGAGCTTTTTAGCTTTTGGGGGCAGCTTTTCACTTTCTCTTTGCAAACTGCAAATGTAAAACCTTTTTTTTTTTTTTTTTTTTTTGTAGTATAAGTTATATAGTTTATTTTGGTTGAGGATGGGATTGTTGCAACAACAAAAGATCAAGACATGAACATGTAAATGAGGTCAATGAAAAACCACAGAAGTTCTACAATTGCTTAGTCAATTAGATGCATATTACAATTTAGATAGTTCCAACTACTAACACTAAAATCAGAATCATGTCACATTGTTGAGTAAAAAACCTATGTTAGATACCGTAAAAAATTAGAGTAAAGCTACTTAGCCAACTTGGATGACAACTTAGATTACAATCCAAGTATAAATACATTATCAAGAAATTAAAATATAATGCATTTACACTTGAATTGTAACCCAAGTTGTAACTCAAGTGGGCTTTATAGCATTACTCAAAAAATTATGTTGGATACCCCTTATGTCAGTAGAAAAACACCGGCTGTGACTGTATATTTACTCGACAAATAAGTTTCACTTGAGATGTGATTTTGAAACTGATATAATTGGGCTCTTCTTGTAATTTTCGGTAAGTAGCAGGGCTTTGTATATTAGTATCGAACCTCACGGGCGCCTTTTGTATAGTTAACCTTCATTATTTTCCCAAAAATTTGGTAAGTTACTGAGCTTTCCATTTGCTGCTTATTGTTGAACTATTATTTCAATTTTTTTTCCCCTTACTCTGGCAGGAGATATTGATATTAAGACTCCCATATGCTGTCTTAGCTACCCATGTAATAATGTTTGATAACCTCTGCAAGTACTTGCCGAAACATGTGAAGCTGATGACAATTCAATCTTGAATATGAACATGCCATTGTTGCTCTTAGTTGCTCTAATTGGAGCCACAGTTGGAGGTAAGTGTTTTTTTTTTTTATTATTATTTTTTTAAACTGAAAATGCATTCAGATGCTTTACTAAGTAAATATTAGAACAGAAAGAATCTTATTTTAACCCATTGATTTAACATCTCCCTTCACAAGTTCTTGCTAAAATCCGGATAATGTTTGTTGCCAGATGCTTAAGGACAGAAAGTTTACGGGAACTTGTTACAATTGTAGAAAACTAAACCATATGTGACCGCGCGTCGCGACGCGACAAATTTAAATTTAATAATTTTCTTAACTAACCTCTACTAACTAGTGATAGCGGCGAGTAAGGGTCGATCCCACGAGGAGCAGGAATTAAGTTGTAATAATTTTCGTATTAATCGAATTAAACTAAGAAAGCAAATAAATGGGGGGTGGATTTATAAAAATAACAAGAGAATAAAATAAAAATCAAATAAATGAGAGAAATTCAGTTTTCGGTTCATTTATCACCCAATCTAAATCTACCGCTATTTAATCTCGATGCTTTCTTTAAATTGCTAATTAAGGGTGTTTCTTTAATTTCTACCCACGTCATGCTTCAGTTGAAAATTTGCTGGAGAAAGGGCATGAAAACTAAATTATGCTTTTTTTCTAAAAGAACTTGGACTGCTTTTGACTTAATGAACACTGAATGTAATGTTTCGCAAACCATTTCTCGTTATGTATTATGTGGGTATAACTGTTACGTATTATGTGGTTTGCTAGAAAATTTATATATGTACGATATCCTTGGTTGCTTGATTATCCCTCGACCTTTTTCTCGTTATTCTTATTAATGTAATCTAGATAAATGGAACATAGTAGGATAGTCGGAGAAAGATCTCCTTTTGTTAGTTTCAGCAGAGGTTATTGTCCCTCATAAATGTTGAGGGAGGTCAGGGTTGGAGGGGGTTGAAAATGATCTACACATCAAATTTCAAATGTTTAGAATTGTTTATGATAGCAACATTTATGCACGAAAGGTATACGATTGGGAACAAAAGAGATAAAACTCAAGAATAGATAATTTTTATTTCAAATTAGCCGATCGGCCTAGCCTCCAAGCAGATAAATGTATATAATTTTGGAGTCCTAAAATACTTAACTTACCAACTAAGAAAATGACTTGGTAAATAAAATTAATTATTCTCTTACTAAAATAACTAAATAAAAATACGAAAGCAAATAAATGAGATAACTATAAATAATGCTAATGGCGTTGATGATCTTGTTTCTCCGGAAAGGCAATTGCGATCTCGTCTCCATCATTGGATTCGCCCTTGAATCCGACCCGATCTCATCGTCGTCCGAGTTGTCACCGCGAAAAGGAACATGATGCTTCACATTGAAGACGTCCGAAGTGTGAATGTGAGACGGAGACGAAGCCGATATGCTATAGGATTAATCTTTTCCACTATCAGGACCCATCTTCCGGGCAGCTAACTTGTTATACTCGTGAGCAGCAAAGCGATCCTTAGTCAAAACGGCCCACACGTAGTCCCCACCTCATATTCCACATGGTGCCTCTGTACCTCGGCTCGTCGCCTCTTCGAGATTCGCTCGAGCAGCTTCGTGGGTTCACTGCAACTTCGCCACAAAGTCCTTCGCGCGACGGTCTGACAGCCCGATAGACAGTAAACACAATAAATCACCGGGTCGACGCGGCTGAACCGCATAGACAACTTGCAATGGCGACATCTTCGTCGCCCGACTCACTGCCGAGTTATGGGCGAACTCAGCTCGACTAAGTCGCTGATCCCAACTACGCAAATTCTCGACGACCAAGCAACAGAGCAAATTGCCAAGAGACCGATTGACGACCTCCGTTTGGCCGTCCGTCTACGGAAGATATAACAATGGACTTCATTGAAGGACTTCCGATGTCTAATGGATTCAACAGGATCATGGTGGTCGTGGATCGTCTTACCAAGTATGCACATTCCATTCCTATAACTCACCCATATACTGCTAAATTCATCGCTAAATTTTTTGTTGAGTATGTGGTGAAGTTGCATGGAGTTCCCGGGTCCATTGTATCAGATAGGGATCGAATATTTATGAGTAGCTTTTGGAAGGAGTTTTTCAAAATGCAGGGTGCTAAAATGGCTATGAGTTCAGCATATCGCTTCCTTGAACAATATCTCAGATGCTATGTTCATGATTTCCAAGTCTCCTATCATCGTATATCGTCATTGGTGGAGAAGATTCCGTGGTTTATTGAGATACATATATTTAATCAACCTCATGATCAACCGGAGCAGACGAGTCATGACCGAAGCCGCCATCCGCCAGCCCCGCCGTTCGACCAGCCAGGACCAGTGACGCGCCACCGCCGTGAGCCGCACAAGCCATCCCCGACGATCCGCGATGCATGGACGCCACGCGCCTGCGACCCAACGATCAGACCCACGAGCTTGATCCAACCCGATTGGGAGCCCGATGTTCCGTTCGTGATCCAGTCCAGTTCGTGTGTTCATCCCGGTTACCCGTTTGAAGATCAACCAGATCGTCATAAATTTTAAGCCGTAAGTTTTCAACGTAAAACCTTTAGATCCGCTGCGCATAGATTTACGTTTGCTATTGAGTTCGTCATTTGTACATAACGAGATCCTCACAGATTCCAATATGGGGGACAAGATTTCCACAAAGACCTTAAACCGACCTTTTGACAACGTGTGGGCGACCACGCGCTCATTCGGAGCAGGTCCATGGCTGAGATCAAACCACTTAAATACGAACGTCAAATATCAAATTAGATCAAAATGGGTTGCCAACTGAACTCAAGCCAAGGCATGAGAATTTATAAATATTTGGGTCATCAATAAACATATCATTTAGGCCACAAACATCAACAAATTCTATATATGTATCATCAGGGGTTCAATCTCTCTTATTCCTATTTGATATTATTATGTTTAGTTGTTGTGTTTAAGGGTTATATACCACAAATCATACTGAAAAGTTTGCATTTTCTTTGTACTAGTGAAAATATACTTTTTAGAACAAATTATATTATTAATTGAAAAAAATTTAGTCGAAACATATATTTTGACGTCTGTAATAATGTGTCAAGTTTGAATATACGTATGATATGGTTTATACGTCATACTATTGGTTGATGAGCGTTCCAACTAGGATATTTATATTCAAGTTGTTCTTTAATTTGTTATTATTTAGAAAATGTTATGTAGAAGTTAGATTTAGATTGGAGAAGAGCAATGTTAGTTGGACGACCCATATATAAGCTAGAATTTCGATTTACAATATATACCAATCAACACCAGACAGAAAATCAGACTGCGTGGTGATATGGCTAAACAACTGGTCACTTTGATTAAAAGGGCATGCAGAAGACTGGTTACCTTGATTTTGGACTGAATTGAAGCTTTTTGCAAACAATTGGCTTTATACGTTTCGGGTTTTAGCATGTCTTAATATTTATCTAACATTTATGAACAAATGTGGAAACGGTTTAGGATGGACCGTCTTGAATTAATGTGCATTCATTCAGTATTAGAACAAACCGATTCGGCAGTTCCGGACCTTGTGGATTTATGACCCAAAAGAAAAAAAAAATCAACAAAATAGATAATCAAACATACGTTTCATAATCCCAAAGAAACTGGCCGATATCTTAATAATTAAAAGAGTGCAAAGCGATTCAACTTAAACAATTATGATAAATTTGAATGTAGAAATTCAAACCATCAACCAAATTTTCAACACAAAAATAATCAAAGGAGAGCTCGATTTCTTTCTTCTAAAACACTCTTTCATTGGATGAAGAATAGCATATCGGCAGAAAAGTACCACAACCATGCACAGAAATAAATTCATGTTGGAAAAGTTTATATTAAACTTGATTAAGGTAAAAAGGATCAAAGAAGATTGAGAAAAAAAATGAGTGTTTACTACACTGCACCGGCCCAAGACACCACAACCCTGCACACAATCACAAACAAATTATTTTGAGAATAATATGAACATGTTGGAAAAGTATTATATTAAACTTGATTAAGGTAAAAAATATCAAACAAGATTGAGAAAACTGAGTGCTTACTACTCTGCACCGCCCCAATCCTCAGCCTCGACCTTGACCTCGACATTAGTGTCGAGCGCAACCTCGCCACCTTCCTCAAGCGCGACCTTCATTGTCGTCTCATATTCGACTTCATAGTCATATGCTTCAATAATGTCATCTGCTACAATCCTCCCAAAATTTTTGTCGGACCATTTCGGTCCCCATGATTCTATCCCCTTGTGTATTCCATAGCCTGTAAGGAGGCATGCGTGCAATGACGCTTGCTCGTCTGGATCCTCCAAACCCCTTGGCTCACCACTACGTACTCGTCCACCACCACGTCCACGACGACAACCACGTCTATTGGGCTAAGTTCTCTCTACGTCATCAAGGATAACAACACGTGCATATGGACCCAGACTTATTTCATAACGTGGAAACTCTTCCATACCCTCGCTAAGCCGAATTAACGCAGGCAATGGCGTTCTCTGCAGGTAATTTCTGAGTGACTCAACGAAATTGAATGTCTCGCCCGATATCGGATCAGGTGATCTGTTTATACCATAACTGAGCAACTTCTTCAGAACGGTCAAACGCTCGTATCGTCGCCTCAGCGCAAACTTCTCGTGGTTACGAGGATTCCACTTGCCATTAGTATGGTAATCCTTTTGGAAAGCAACACCCTCGCCCATAAAAAAATCTATTACCTTACCGTTGAGGTGCGAGCCGATGAAGTCAAGCATAAATCTGGGGTTGCATTCCGGCACAACATCCATGACATGTTGGATAGAGAGTGAGCGATAATCATTTTTCTTCCTCAGTTTAGCTTCCATATAGCTAATATGAGCAAATAACTCACATAAGTTCGAAATTAAAACGATATAAAAAACAATAATAATAATTAAAAGTTGACCGACCATAAATTAATGAACTAAAATTTTGGATAAAAATTTGTTGAGTACAACTTTATATAAATTTTATTTAATATACTTTATTTTGTTTTGCTTTCTAAAATGAATGATTTTATTTGATTTTGTTAGTTCTATATTAAGTGAAACTAAGAAAAATAAAGATTTGTATTTAGATGGCTAAATTTCCAACTAGTTGTTATTATAGATCTATAATAAATGTGTTCAACTTGGAAATTTAGCCATCTAAATACAGATCTTTATTTCTTCTTAGTTTCACTTAATATAGAACTAACAAATCAAATAAAATCAAATCATTTCAGGAAAGCAAAATAAAATAAAATATATTAATAAGATTTATGTAAAGTTGTACTCAACAAACTTTTATCCCAAATTTTAGTTCATTACTTTATGGTCGGTCAACTTTTAATTATTGTTATTATTTTTTATATCGTTTTAATTTTAGACTTATGTGAGTTATTTGCTCATATTAGCTATATGGAAATTAAACTGAGAGAGAAGAACGATTATCGCCCACTCTCTATCCATCACGTCATGGATGTTGTGCCGGACTGCAACCCTAGATTTATGCATAACTTCATCGGTCCGCACCTCAACGGTAAGGTAATAGATTTTTTGATGGACGAGAGTGTTGTTTTCCAACAGGATTACCATACTAATGGTAAGTGGAATCCTCGTAACCACGAGATGTTTGCGCTGAGATGACGATAGAGCGTTTGACCGTTGTGAAGAAATTGCTCGGTTATGGTATAAACAGATCACCTGATCCGATATCGGGCGAGACATTCAATTTCGTTAAATCACTCTGAAATTACCAGCAGAGAACGCCGTTGCCTGCGTTAATTCGGCTCAGAGAGGGTATGGAAGAGTTGCCATGTTATGAAATAAGTCTAGGTCCAACATTCTTACACATTCTTTCTTTTCTTACACATTCTTTAAAGGTACATTCTTTCTTTTCTTACACATTCTTTAAAGGTACCTTGCAGGTGATTGTGGAATCATCCAACATTGTTTAATAATGATCGATTAATAATGATTAATGAGTAAATGGGTTGGGCCACTTAATAGTTAATATAATTATAAGGATTGGGCCAACCAGCCAAGTGTTAGAAAAGCCCACTTAATGTATTTATATTATATATATGCAATTTTTCGGTTCTTACGGTTAATAATGACATTGCTTTATAACCGAAAACCGATTTTCAGAAAAGAACCGAAACAGGAAAATCACATTTTTTTAGCAAATAACCGAACCGAAGCGGATAAATTCGGTTCGGTTCGGCTCGGTTATTCGGTTCCCGATTTTAAAATCTCACCCCTATTGTGTTTCTTAGTAATTGTTTTTCGATTTTTTTTAAAAAAAAAAATAGGTGTCCCATAAATCATTTCTGGGACAAAATCATTTCGCGATTTATGGGATCCCATAAATCGTTTCTAGAATTTCTGGGACCATAAACGATTTCTGGGATCCATAAATGATTTTTGAAACCAATCAGAAATCATTTCGCAGTTTCTGGGATTCCAGAAATGATTCCTAGGACCAGAAATCAGTACCAGAAGTTATTTCTGGCATTAGAAATTGATGCCATAAACATGATAAATCATCAAAATTGTTTTTTGTTTCTATGATTCATTTGAAGATTGTATTTTCTTTCAGATTGTATTTCAATTTTTTTTTAAAAAAAAAAAGGTAGGTGTACGAAATTGGCCATTAAAAAAATGATAAACATACATTTTAGAATAATATTTCCTTGATGTCACTATCATTTCACAAGAATGTTAGCGGAGTTTTGAAAATATGAAGAGAATGATTTTTATTTCTTAATGAAATGGATAGAATGAAATTGAGAGTAGAGAAAGTAATAGATTAGGAGAATAAATGAGGGTAGATAGAGGAGAGGGAGTATTTTATGATTTTTTTTTTTAAAAAAAAAATAGTAAGGATATTTTTATTTTTTTTATGTGCCAAAATGGTAAAAAAGATTTTTTTGGCCAAACATGGCTATAATTTGTGTTAGCCATTTCAGAACGGCTAAAAAAGATTCTCATAAATTAGAAAAGTTCATATCACATTAGAAAAAATATATTTTGCCAAAGATTTTGTGTTGCATAAATGTAGACATCCTGAACATTTCTCAATATATTTGAAAATGGATGTTTAGTTTATTTTCAACACCTCCAACCCTGTCCTCGCTCAACAATTACGATGGACAATAATCTCTAAAAGAGGTTTTCTCCGTATTTATATAGATTACATGAACCTAACCATTCATTTGAAACAGAACAAAATTGTTAGATGGTCAAAAAAATATAATAATAAGACATAAGGAGAAAAAGGTCCAGCGATAATCAAGCAACCAAGAATCTCATACATGTACATAATACATAACAGCAAATGACAGTGTTATATTCAAAGTCCATTAAGCAAAAGCACACAATCAGCAAATAACAGTGTTAGATTCTAAGTCCATTAAGCAAAAACACACAATCACAAATAATCAGTCACATAAACTGGTTTGAATGAGGGATATTCAGCTGCAACATCAGATGAAGAATAGTATCTGGGCAGAAACACCGCAGCCCTGCACACAATCGCAAATGTTTTTTTTTTTCTTTTTAAGAATAATATTAACATGTCGGAAAAGTTTATATTAAACTAGATTAAGTTAAAAAGATTGACAAAAATGAGTCTTACTACTCTGCACCGGCTCAATCCTCGGCCTCAACCTCGACTTCGGTCAGGACGACCACCTCATAGTCATAAACTTCAATGATATCATCTATTAGTATTTTGTCAAAATCATTATCGGACCAGTCACCCCACGAGTTCATGATTTCTATATATTTTAGCCCAACCTGCGTTCCATATCTTGTGAGGAGACACACATGCATTAAGACGGGTCGCTCATCTGGATCTTGGAAACCGCCTCGTCTGCCATCACCCCGCCGACCACGGCCACGCCCACGTCCACCACGATTGCCACCTCTAATGTGTTGACGTCTCATGTACTCATATGGGCCCAAACTAATTTGGTTACGCGACAACTTTCTCAAACTCCTTCTCATTTTAATCAAAGCAACCAGTGGCGTTCTCCTTAAGCAGCTCTCAGTTTCTCAGCAAAATCGAATGGTTGGCCAGATGCTGAAATTAACCCGCGGTCAATAATATAACCGTGCAGTTTTTCCACTACGAATAACTCCTCATTGTGTCGCCTCAACATAAACCTCTCGTGATTATCCGAATTCCACATGTCTTCTGTTAGGTAATCCTACTCGAAGGCCACACCCACATCCTCCAACACATTCATTATCATCTCATTCAGCACAACAGTGGAGATTCGATGTATATCTCGGTTATTGCATTCTAGCATAACATCCATAACATGTTGGACAGAGAGATAGCGCTAATTGTCTCTCTCCCTCAGTTTGACTTCCATAAAAGTTACGTGAGCATACAACTCACACACCGCTGGATTTAAAACGGTGTGTGAGCTATATTCTCACGTTATAATTTTCTTTATATTGTTTGAAATCCAACGGTGTGTGAGTTATATGCTCGCGTAACTTTTATGGAAGTCAAGGGAGAGAGACAATTATCGCTCTCTCTCTATCCAACATGCTATGGATGTTGTGCAGGAATTCATTAACCAAGATATACATCGAATCTCCACTGTTGTGGGGAATGAGAAGATAATGAATGTGTTGGAGGATGTGGGTGTGGCCTTCGATGAGGATTACCTAACGGAAGGCAGGTGGAATCTGGATAACCACGAGAGATTTATGTTGAGGCGACAGAACGAGGAGTTATACGTAGTGCAAAAACTGCACGGTTATATTATTAACCGCGGGTTAATTCCAGAATCTGGTAAGCCATTCGATTTTGCTGAGTAACTAAGAGCTGACTTAATGAGAACGTCACTGGTTGCTTTGATTAAGATGAGAAAGAGTTCGAGAAAGTTGTCGCGTAACCAAATTAGTTTGGGCCCATATGAGTACATGAGACGTCAGCACATTAGAGGTGGTCGTCGTGGTGGGCGTGGCCATGGTCGGCGGGGTGGTGGCAGACGAGGCGGTTTCCAAAATCTAGATGAGCGACCAATCTTAATGCATGTGTGTCTCCTCACAGGATATGGAACGCAGGATGGGCTAGAATATATAGAAATCATGAAGTCGTGGGAAGACTGATCCGATAATGGTTTCGGCAAAATACTAATAGACGATATCATTGAAGTCTATGACTATGAGGTGGTCGTCCTAACCGAAATCGAGGTTGAGGCCGAGGATTGAGCCGGTGCAGAGTAGTAAGACTCATTTTTGCCAATTTTTTTTTTTTTTTACCTTAATC
>CACSLK010027837.1:7543697-7559501 GCA_902706635.1 Striga hermonthica | reverse complement strand
TTTTTTTTTTTTTTTTAAATTAGTAAGGGTAAATTGGTCTTTTGTGGGTGCGATATAATGAATTTGGGTGCGGTAATTAACGATTCAGTTTTTAATATTTAGAGTTAGTTTTAACATAGTTTATTTTAAAATTGTTAAATTGTTTGAACTATATAAAATTATGTGAGTTCTTACAGTGGGGGGTGGTCTTTTGTTCTAAAAGGCCAAACATGGGGTTAGTATACAATGAACAAAGTTCTCTTCTTTTATTTAAAACTACCTTGAAAAAAAAAAATGACAATTGTATAACTGTAGCTCAATAAACTAGGATTAATCAAATTTGGCCTTAAAATTTTATTCATAAAAATAAATTAATATACTATAATATAAATAGCAGAATTTTTTTTTAAAAAAAAAAATGTAGACGAACTAAAAAGACCTTATATTTGATATAATATTAATGTCAATATTGTAATCACATATATTTCAATAAAAAAAAAGGTCTAATCAACCAAAATTAATTTAAAAGCAATAAGAACATTGTTATACATAAAATCTTATGCATAATTAGATTTCATAGCTTCAGTATTGGACTTTCTTTCACAATATAGTAATAATGTTTACAGTTTTGATATCCAACAATAATATTGTACAAGTTTAATTAAAATTAATATAATATAATAAAATAAAGAAAGAAAATGAGTAAATAAAAAATGATTAAATAAAGTTATTGTGGTGTGTTGCATGATAAGTCAAAGAACAAAATTATGAGCGTAACAAATAATTTTCTTTAAATTAATGATTAACCTACCTTTGAATGAAAAATTAAAGTTTTCAAGTGAAATAAAATTTTTTGAACAAATATCTTATTACATGCGAGAGGGTCTGAACTACGTGAAAGAGGTTGGTATGGATAGCCAACTCGAGCTATATTCAGCCGAGTGACGGCGAGGCTGATGGTTGTGATAAAATACACAAATATTAGTCATAGAAAAAAGTTCATTATAATATTAGTCATTATAAAATTATTTTTTTTCAAAGTAAAATTTTAAAATACTATAACAAATCAATTTTCTTTAAAATTATCCAACTCACCATATACAAAATGTATAATATGGGTTTGTAGTGTGATATGGGATAACATACCTAAGGGAATAAACCGACTATTTGTCCCATTTTTGTTGCATTTTTTTGTTATTATTTTCTCATTCTTTTTTCCCCCATTTTGAGTCATTTAGTTGGTTTTAGGTTCTTTTTGTCATTTATTAGGTGTTTTGCCTTCATTTGAGTGTTGCGGTGTTTTCTGTTTGTTTTCCGGTCTTTTTTTGTTCTCTTTTTGTTTTTGGTGTGTAGTTTGGAGACCTCGGGAGAACAGGTTCTCAGGAATCTTTTGGGGAAGCTGACACCATTAGAAAGAGGGGTTCGTTAGCTACGCGTAGGAAAAAACGGAACTCAACTCCGAGTTCAGACGAGCTCAAACGAGCCCAAAACGTGAAGCCGAGCAAGCTGCCCAACCAGGCGCGCCGCGCCCGCGTCGCGGCGCGACGAGCTCGCGACACACCTTCTGAATGCCTGCGCCCAGCTCCGCGGCGCGAAGACCCTCCGCGGCGCGACGAACGCATCCTCCACGGCGTGAAGACCCTCCGCGGCGCGACGAACGCATCCTCCACGGCGTGAAGACCCTCCGCGGCGCGACGAAGGCCTGCTCCACGCCCTCTCCGCGCCGTGAGGACCGCCACGAGCCCAGCAGAACTCCCAGACGTCAACGCCGCGCCGCGATGCAGTGCCGCACCGCGGCACCACCTTTTCTCGCGCCATGATGCGCCCAACCCGCGCCGTGATGCACTATTAATATAAATACGTGCGGGACTCTTCAAAGAGAGACATCTCGACCGTGGGTGAAAACCCTAGGTCCGGAGAAACACCACGACATCTCCTTTCTCCTTCCTCTCTTCTTCTTCCTTTCTTCTCCTTCTTTTAATCTTTCCTCTCCAATTTTCTTCTTCTTTTTATTATTGTTCTTGGACGAAGCTTGTATCTTGGATTCGACATTTGAATTGAGATTAATGGTAAGAATTTCATTCTCTTATTTTAATTCATGAATAATGATTAATTTGAGTAGAATGATTATTTGTGTTGAATTCAATATGCATAGCTAATTCGTTTCACTAGGGATTGGGGAATGATTGTTCTTGTTTAATTTGCATCTCTCGGGCTTGAAATTGTTCTTTCTTATGTGAGTTGTTTTTATTAGGGATTGATAAATTCTTGCTTGATTGATTGATATAATCGAAGACTGACACTTCGATCTTGCAGTTGGTAACAATTGAATGTTGATTAGTCGAGTTAGGTTTTTGTTGATTCTATGTGATTAGTCGATTAACACTCTTCTAGTTAAATTAGCGACTTTTTGAACCGAAAGGGGAGAAGTCGTAGTCTTAGGCTCACATGAGGTAGACGATGTCGTAATTGACTAATCTACGTGTTTTAGATTGAAATATGCACTTGTCGATGACCCGTCCCTTGTTACGAAAAGTTATTGGGATTGGGATAATTGGCCTGTGTCGTATGCTCGAACTTGTTCGTCTATGTTCAATCCCTTTTTACGAAGAGTTATTGGGAGCGAACCGCTAGATTTCTAAGTGAGAGTGTCAATTTGAACCGAACAATTGATTGCCCGGTTTTGCTAGAACTTGAATTAATTATCCCCGACTCCCTAGCTTCTTTTTCATTGTTCCATTCATATTCTTAGGTAGATTTACATTTTGCATTATTATTTATTTCTTAGCTGATAATTATTCAAACCCCCTTATCTGATTAGTATGTTTAGGATTTTATTTGCTTTTATGTGTTATCAATATCAAAGTTAAATTCCGAACAGCCTTCCTCGTGAGACCGACCCGGGGAACGAATCTTTCGATTCGATACTCGGCAACGGCGCCAAATTTGGGGAAGGCAAGTAGGATATTTGGTCTTGGTATTGATTTTATTTGTCGTGTTTCTCTTATTTTCTTGATTTTCGTATTTTTGTTTTCTCTTTTGTGCATATTTGTTTTTCTTTTTGTATTTTTTGTTTTTGTTTTCTTTTTCTTGTCTTTTCGTGGCTACGCGTGGTTTTTCTGTTCTGGTGTGCAGGTATTATGAGCTATAACAGTGTGTTCCCCTATTCGCACACCCAATCTTGGGGTATCGAGCCGAGCTATTCCACCGGGCATCACTACCAGCCATTTTCATACCCTTCCGAGCAGTACTGGGACCCTTCCCCGGTCGAGCAATATTATGAGTCCCACGAGTTCAACGAGAAGCTCGACCGTATCTATGAATTCGCGTCATCCCGGTTAGCTCAGGAAGAAGAGACCGCAACCCGTTGTGCCCAATTGAACCAGCTACCTCCATTCTACGATTCCTGGGACTATGGCCAGACTTGGCCATATCCCTACGAGCAGCAATGGGATTACGGGCCTGTCGAGCAGACATGTGAGTCCCTCGAGGATTCCTCAGAGTATAATGCAAAGCTCGACCAGGTCCTCACTCTTTTGGCATCCCAAGTGGCCCGTAGGAGCAACCTTGAGTCCAGAATCGAGGAACTTGTGGAGCGCGTGCAAGCCTTAGAGGATCGAGTTACCAATGTCACTCCCGAGCCCACCGCTCAAGGCGAACCTACACATAAGGACGAGCCTCGGGAGACTACTTTGTCGTTCGATGAAAAGCTCGACCTCATCCTTGCTCGCATATCTGCCCTGACCACTCGAGATGTGGACATTGAGCTCGGGTGTGCTCGACTGAGCACACAAATGGAGATTCTTGCAGCACATGCCAGCTCAATCGAGGCAGAATTCGACGTCCCTCAACCTATGCTTGATACTCAAGCCCGCACGATGAAGCAAATGTGTGAGGCCGAAGAAGAAGAGGATGAGCTCAAGCGAGTCATTGGTGATATTTCAGAGGAGGAGATCCATGGGCTTGATTCTCAAGTCCCTCCTCCCACCTCCGAGTTAGAGCATCCGTCTTCGGGTCTCTTGCACTGTGTTACGAAGAGGGAAGGATTCAGTTTGACTTTCTCCACAGATGTACTTATCATTCCGGAGGTTGACGATAGAGCTCGGGTGGGAAAAGCTCTACGTCTAGAGTTGGGAATTGCTCGTACCTGAGACCTCTTTATACAGAACATGACCACCCGGATCCACTATGCCTGCCTTCTAGCCACACTGCCCGGGCTACCACTTCTGGAAAATACGAAGGCGTGGCACGACCGTCACTTCTTCTTAGATCCCGGTTGAGTTCTCTTCAGGTTTCGTCAAGCTAATGACGTTAAACAAGTGCTTCTTGGGAGGCAACCCAAGAAATTTACTGCTTTCTAGATATTTTTCTTTTTGCTCTTTTAGTTTTATATTTTAATAAATGGAGTTGGGAGTTCTTTTGTGTTTTTCTCGGCAGGTGCTATTTGCGAGCTTGAGCAAGAGGAATAACGAGTTCTGAGGCTAAGTATAGGCGAGTGACTTGCACATGCATGCTATTTCTCCTCGAGGCAATTCGGTTTGCACACCCTTTTCTTATTTTCTCTTTTTGAGTTGTTTCTTTCTTTTGTTTTTTTTCTTTTGAGTTAGTGTCTTGTGTTAGCTGCTAGTTTGGTTCATTATATGAAAATGTTGGGTCCTATTATGTGACTTCCGGTTTGTGTTGAAGCAATGAGGTCATTGCCTCATTCTAAGTGTGGGGGAGTCTATTTGGATTTTGCATGCTTATGTGGTGGACCGGTCTAGTTTTAGGATTTTGTGTTGTTGAGCATGGTATTGGTGAATTATATGAATTGTTGATGAATGTTTGATGAAATTGGGAAGTTGTGATGATGGACGTGTGGTCATTGCCTCGATATTTGCTTGATTGTTTTGAGTGACATTTATCTGCCTTGTGAGGTTTTTGATCCTTACTCTTCTTTCTTGTGAGATATTGGTCATGTTCTTGAATGATTAGAACTTGCCTTGAGTTTGTTTGAAAGGGATCGATTAGAGTTTGAAATTGCGAACATGATTGAGGCGTTTTGTTTGATTAGCTCTCTTTAGCCTTGTTCTTTGATCCTACACGTTAATTTTCCTAGTAGCCCGTTTGAGCTTTGAGCCCTTTTCTTGTCAGCCGTATATATGATGTACTTTGTTGACTGAATTGGTGATGATTGGTGAAAATGGTGTTGATGTTGAATGAGGTGAAATGAAGTTGGATTTCTATTGCTTGACCTATTAAAAAAAAAAAAAAAACATGAGAGCTCGCAGGACGAATCGATTGGATTCTGCTCCTCTTACTAGTCGATCGTGTTGACGGGTAATGAGCATTTGGAAACTACTGTAGGACACTTGGATGACCTCCAATGTTCACACCTAAAGAATGTTGTCCTTTTGATTCGATCTTGTTCGGAAAAAGTTACTCTCCGAATAAGAAAGATATATATATTAAAAAAAAAAAATTGGGTCAAGTGATGTTGCAATTCGATTAGAGCAATGAGGTGTGGTTTGTGGAGTTGTTTGGTGGATGGTGATGTGCTATATTGTTCATTCCGATTTGGTAGCGGAGAACTAGAGTAATTTATCTGCTCGAGAATTTTGTTGTTTATTTGAGCTTCTTTTCTGGCATATATATATATACTTCCTTAAACCCGCATTACGACCCGTGAAGTCCTATTGATTCGCATATTTTGAGCTTTAATTGTCTTCGAGTAATTTAAACGATTGACAAGCATATGTTGAAACTTGAATATTGACCAATTTTTGAGCGTACCTATCATATATTCATGTAAGAAAATGAGTGAGGTATATATGATGATCTATGTTTCGAGAGTTTGTCATTTCGGGGTCAAGTTGGTATTTGAGGCATATGGTCGTGCGGTCGTTGAAATTCGACTCAATTGAATTGGGCATTTTGAGACTCTTGTTATTTGAAACCATATCGTGCTCGTGTCTTGTTTTCTTTTTTTTTTTTTTTTGTTCGGGACGAACAAAGGTTTAAGTGTGGGAGAGTTGTTTGTCCCATTTTTGTTGCATTTTTTTGTTATTATTTTCTCATTCTTTTTCCCCCATTTTGAGTCATTTAGTTTGTAACACCCTGGAATAATATTATATTAATAGCTCGACTTATTTATCGATATTACTATTATTTTAATTATGCAGAGTATTATTAATATTAATTGCATAATTTATTTAATACTAAGCCCATGTAGTATTTTAAAATCGAGCCTAGTAGTAATTATTTATTCGAGTCCAAGTTGTTAAAATCGAGCCCAATTGATTAGGCCCGATTTTTTTTAGCCCAAGAGCACAAAAACCCTAAGTCTCCTACACCTTCTATAAATAGTTTGTCTCCTAACCACCAACAACACACAAAACCCTAGCCACTTTTCACTATTCATCATCTCCCTCACTACACCATCCCTAATTCAAGATCCAAAGCAAATAAACACCACAAAGTTCAAGATCCATGCCTTGACCTCAAAAAATCCGGCCACCACTCCCGGTTTCCCGGCGACCACCCGTTTTTCCGGCCAAGAACCCGCAGCTCGAGCCTGCTTTTCTGCCGAGCCCACGTCGGCCCTAGCTCGAGCCTCAGCCCAACCACGAGCTCACGACGAACCTCAGCCCGCAGCTGCAGCTTTCCGACGAGCTCCTTCACGCCACCGCGACCCGCGACCCGAACTCCGGCAAGCTCGTCCCAGCGCGATTTCCGACCAGACCCGGACACCACGAGCCCAGCGGCGAACCAGCTATCGCGACGACCAGCTTCGCACCTGCCCTCAGTTCACGCAACCCGAACTCCGACCCGCGACCCGCACACCCCGACGAGCAGACCAGACCCGCGGCTCCTTCACCTCCGCCGCGTCCAGTTTTTCCGGCGCGTCCACGAGCTCAGCAGCCTCCCGTTTTTCCGACCCCCCCAGCTCAGATCCGCCGCGACCCGACCAAGACCCAACCCAGCAGCTCAAAATCACCACCCTCAGTCCAAATCCGCCGTCTAGCCCTCGGTTCGCACGGTAACCAGCCCAAACCCTCCAACTTCTTCCTTTTCTGCCGAAATTAATCGGTTCAATATCCAGAAGAAAGAAAATCAGAATTTTGAGATTAATGAGCTTAATCAAATCTGAAGCTTTTAAGAATTTTAGGATGATTATTTCCTTAGATTCTAGGTTCTTGCCTTGAAAAATTGAGGATTGGTGTGTGTGGTTGGGAGAAAGAAAAGAAATAAATTGCAGAGAAGGAAATGGAAAAGAGTGAAGGAAATTGTATGTTGCCATTGTGCATTTAATTAAGGAGTGTGTGATTTGTGTGTTTGTGTGCGTGTCGGTTGTGTGGAGTTAGTGGACTTATGAGGGTGACCATATTTGTTAATTATTTGGGTTAAGATGTGGGCTAAAAGAATGAATTTTACAGTTAATTGGGATAGAGTTATTAGTATTGGGCTTTTAAATTAGTGTTGGGTTGAGTTGTCCCACTTATGTACCTTAATATTTAAGAACTTCAGTACTTTCTCGATTCAAATTTCGAGCCCATAAATAAATTTCAAAGCCTAGGGTTCTAATTAAGTTAATATGACTTGAACCGAGATAGATAGCCGGTTGAGTAAAGAACCCTAGTCTGGTCTTTTTCGGTCAGTCCGGATGAACTTTAGATCCAAGTAGAAAACTTGTGCGTCGACTGATGTCGTGTCCGTGCGTATGCACCCGGACGATTAAGTCGAGTTGCACCCAGTCAGATAAATAAGATCAGATCAGTCAGATAAGTTAAATCAGACAAGCAGTCTAGACTTAAAAATATTTCAGAGAACTCTAGAATGCCTTATAGTCAGCAAATCTTTTCAGAACAGCTCAAAGCATCTAAATCCAGATTAAATGATATTTTAATCGAGCGAGAGAACCGAGTAAGATTTATTAATAATAAGAATCAAGTTTTTATTTGAGCTTAGTACTTAGTACATTTTGCTCGAATATTTATGTAGCTTAAGGAGAGTCGAGCCTCCGACAGCTACCGGTGAGTCAGCACTTGCCTAGCAGTAGCAGTTATCAGGTGGGGGTCACGTACTGGTTCTATATCATCTTTAATTTCCGTACCATGTCCGAGGTATGTATGAGAAATAGATAGTTCATCATGAGGGAGGCCGTGGCGGGCCTTAATGTTCCCCCGTGATTCTGAGGGAGGCCGTAATTGGCCTTAATGATCCCCCGGAGTGTGCACATGATTGGCTTTTAAGCCCCAGGGTCTTTATGACCACCAGATGCCCTAGTTACAGTTTCAGTTCAGATTCAGTTCTTATATACTTAAAGTCATGATATTGTTATTAACGATGCTATATAATTAAGTACTGGTCTTTGCGGAGCATAGCGGTTTTGCTCACGCCCCCACTACGTTTTTCAGGTGACGGAGCGGCGCGTGGCGCGTGAGATTTCAGTGGCAGTCGTGGTCATTAGGTGTCTTTTTGTAACGCATCTGCATGTCATTTATTGAACATGTACTATTATACTATGCGTAGACTTATTATGTTTCAGCTTCTGCTCATTCCAGACTTAGTATGTATTATGAGATTATCAGACGTATGCATGTATAATGCCTTTATCTCCGTGGTACCTTTATATAATGGATTTGATTAGGTTGCATGTATTTATTTACGTCTGCATGAGAAAGAGTTTAAGTTAGTAGCATCCCGCAAGTTAGTATGAGTATTTTCGAAAATAAAGTTTAAGAGTTTTTCGAAAATAAAAAGCAAAAATTTTACTCTGATTTTATAAATTCTAGAAATAATTAGGCGGGGTATTACATAGTTGGTTTTAGGTTCTTTTTGTCATTTATTATGTGTTTTGCCTTCATTTGAGTGTTGCAGTGTTTTCTGTTTGTTTTCCAGTCTTTTTCTGTTCTCTTTTTGTTTTTGGTGTGTAGTTTGGAGACCTCGGGAGAACAGGTTCTCAAGAATCTTTTGGGGAAGCTGACACCATTAGAAAGAGGGGTTCGTTAGCTACGCGTAGGAAAAAACGGAACTCAATTCCGAGTTCAGACGAGCTCAAACGAGCCCAAAACGTGAAGCCGAGCAAGCTGCCCAACCAGGAGCGTGCCGCGCCCGGGTCGCGGCGCGACGAGCTCGCGACACACCTTTTGAATGCCTGCGCCCAGCTCCGCGGCGCGAAGACCCTCCGCGGCGCGACGAACGCATCCTCCACGGCGTGAAGACCCTCCGCGGCGCGACGAACGCATCCTCCACGGCGTGAAGACCCTCCGCGGCGCGACGAAGGCCTGCTCCACGCCCCTCTTCGCGCCGTGAGGACCGCCACGAGCCCAGCAGAACTCCCAGACATCAACGCCGCGCCGCGATGCAGTGCCGCGCCGCGGCACCACCTTTTCTCGCGCCATGATGCGCCCAACCCGCGCCGTGATGCATTATTAATATAAATACGTGCGGGACTCTTCAAAGAGAGACATCTCGACCGTGGGTGAAAACCCTAGGTCCGGAGAAACACCACAACATCTCCTTTCTCCTTCCTCTCTTCTTCTTCATTTCTTCTCCTTCTTTTAATCTTTCCTCTCCAATTTTCTTCTTCTTTTTATTATTGTTCTTGGATGAAGCTTGTATCTTGGATTCGACATTTGAATTGAGATTAATGGTAAGAATTTCATTCTCTTATTTCAATTCATGAATAATGATTAATTTGAGTAGAATGATTATTTGTGTTGAATTCAATATGCGTAGCTAATTCGTTTCGCTAGGGATTGGGGAATGACTGTTCTTGTTTAATTTGCATCTCTCGGGCTTGAAATTGTTCTTTCTTATGTGAGTTGTTTCTATTAGGGATTGATAAATTCTTGCTTGATTGATTGATATAATCGAAGAGTGACACTTCGATCTTGCAGTTGGTAACAATTGAATGTTGATTAGTCGAGTTAGGGTTTTGTTGATTCTATGTGATTAGTCGATTAACACTCTTCTAGTTAAATTAGCGACTTTTTGAACCGAAAGAGGAGAAGTCGTAGTCTTAGGCTCACATGAGGTAGACGATGTCGTAATTGACTAATCTACGTGTTTTAGATTGAAATATGCACTTGTCGATGACCCGTCCCTTGTTACGAAAAGTTATTGGGATTGGGATAATTGGCCTGTGTCGTATGCTCGAACTTGTTCGTCTATGTTCAATCCCTTTTTACGAAGAGTTATTGGGAGCGAACCGCTAGATTCTTAAGTGAGAGTGTCAATTTGAACCGAACAATTGATTGACCGGTTTTGCTAGAACTTGAATTAATTATCCCCGACTCCCTGGCTTCTTTTTCATTGTTCCATTCATATTTTTAGGTAGATTTACATTTTGCATTATTATTTATTTCTTAGCTGATAATTATTCAAACCCCCTTATTTGATTAGTATGTTTAGGATTTTATTTGCTTTTATGTGTTATCAATATCAAAGCTAAATTCCGAACAGCCTTCCTCGTGAGATCGACCCGGGGAACGAATCTTTCGATTCGATACTCGGTAAATAGAATAATTTGTACTCAACACCGACCGAATAAGCCAACTTGGTGAACCGATTGAGCAAACCGGTCTAACCGCGCTAGTCGAGCAAACACGAAAAGAGTGGTTGTGGTCGGATGTCATGAGAGCAAGAGCCCGTGGATTGGAAGGCGGCCTTGAGAGGGATCTCGGTGCAAGAAGAACTGGTTGGTCCCAGACTCATGGAGGGTCTGGTCAAGTATCGACCACCGGGACAGCTAGTCGACTGATTGACCACTTCTTAGACTTGGAGCAACCGACAGATTTACCTAGACCCGGTCGAACATTAGGGCCTTCGAGGAGATCTCAGGGGAATCTGACCCACATGTGCGTACACGTTGCGCGACCCTATTGGTCCGTACTGAATAACCGTCTCTGACACACGCACACTGTGTTGTACTAATGGGCAGGCTGGGTAGTTTTGGGGAGCCATCTACAAGCAGGATCCCTACATCTGTATATAGAGGTAGACTGTACGATTTGAGAACGATTTATCCATTATACTCTTGAGAATTGAGTAGAGATTGACACTAACTTAGGCATCGAAAGCTCTTCACTGTAAAACCTCTCCGGTGTGAGAGTTTTTGCAGGTACTTGGCGTTCCACCAGCAAGGAGGAATGAGGCGTGTTGATTTCCAGCCAGTCGAGGTGTTTGAAGTTACCATTTGGCGCCGTCTGTGGGGACTTTTGTTTAAAAGGTTGTGTGCTGAGGTTTTCGGTGCGGTGTGTAGCTATGGCAGACGAGATTCTCAGGAAAAATCCCAGGAGTGGCAACACAAGGATGCAATAAGATAAGCATCAACAAACTCAATACATACCACAAGTGTCTAAGCATAACACGATTACAACGATCGAACACAAGGTAAGAATTTTTCAAGGTCAACCAGTCGTGAACAAACAAGGGACAAAACAATTCTGTGAACTCAAATGCGGGTTTTAATATCAACAAATTGTCATTAATTTTGGAAAACCATCCAATTTGTCAAGCACATAAGGCACGAAAATTAACAATGAAACCAATCAACAATCCCAACTCACCACTTAGTCATTTTGACTTTGAACAAACATTAGGCTTCATGAGGGGAAATTTAAACAAACATACAAAAACTAAAATAAAAACCGGTCCAAGACGCACAAAATTGATAAAAAATAAAGTACCTAAAACAAAAGAAATATCGCCTAAGCATGCATAATCACGAAAATTCCTCCCCCACACTTAAAACAAAGCAATGTGCTCATTGCTTGACCAAAAAGCATACGAAAGAAACACATAATCACGCAAGCTCATGCGATGAACATAAATGAAAAACAATAAACGAAAATAAGAAATGAAGACAAGCACACACACACAAGAGAAAGAACTAAGAGAAAATAATATGGAAAACAATGTGCGTACTCTTCACGGTGGTGCACCACTATGGTCCAATGGTGTTCGTCCGGCGGGAATAATTAAATCGGCACCAAACAAGATCATCCAAATGGTTGTACATTGCACACATATTGCTCCATAAGACAACTGAGAAAATTATCATTAAAAGCATAAGAGAAGTCATGATTATCATCCCTTGGCTTCGAGTAAGGGCCACTTGTTTGCATCTCGGAGAAATAATAACCGTGAATCCACATTTTCAACGAAGACACAAGTATTGCTTGAATGTTCAAAAATTGGGCTTCCAGTCCTCCAACAATACTCCCCATAGGCTATGACTGGGCGAACTTTGTCAATCAACGACATCCTCGATAAATAATGTCCGAAAGTTTTTTTAACAAACATTCGAAACCTCGGGTGACTCTGGTAACCACTTTCAACAAGAACTCGGCACGTCCGGTAAGACGTACCCAACACAACTGAAAAAGATCACCTCAATCACTTAATTCGACTCACCAACACCATTACTCCGGAAAAATCGAGAAAAAATATTCCACATCATCCCTAACCACCAATGACAAGAAAAATCGAGCGAACATAATACCTTGAAGCTCGCCGGAAAATATGGTGCCCGAATGTAGAAAAAAAGAAGATAAGCGTGGCTCGGAGCTCCAGTTGCTGCAAAATGAACCTCCCATGAAGATTCCATGAAGGTTAGCTAAGAGAATGTCAGAAAACGGCGAACCATGGGCTTGCTGAGTGAATTGTGGCCGGAAAATAGCTCATCGAAAAAGTTTGTCGGTTTTGGTGAAGGTGGCCGGCATCGGGAGCGCCTTGGTGAGAGAATTTAGGAGGTGTCATCAGATTTTTTTGGGTCCCCGTGAGTCGCCAAGAATTTGAAAAAGAAGACCGGTAGGATTTGTAGATGACCGCGCGTCGCGACGCGACAAATTTAAATTTATAAAGTTTTCTTAACAAACCTCTACTAACTAGTAGTAGCGGCGAGTAATGGTCGATCCCACGAGAAGCAGGAATTAAGTAGTGACAATTTTCGTATTAATCGAACTAAAACTAAGAAAGCAGTAAAAAGGGGGGAATGAATTGATAAACAATAAAAATAATAAAATAAAATAAAATAAGAGAAGTATATTTTTCGGTTCAGTTACCACCCAATGTAAATATGCCGTTAATTAATTTCGACGCCTTCTTTAAGTTGCTAATGAATTACCAACCATAGCTAACAATAAACTTTGTTAACTAAATTTTCCCTTACCAATTATTTAATCAAAATAAGCTTTCCGACTAAACCTAACTAGTGGACAACATAGATAAGCTCTCTAGATTTAGGGCACTAGGAGCATTAATTCCTAGAAAAATAGATCAGTCTAAGCAATGGACGCAAAACTTGGACCATTTAACTTATGTTCATGCTACCCTAGAGATGCACAGACCCTCAGTTTACTGTTAACGAAACCAGAGCAATAACAATTACGGATTAAAGTTTCGTCTCTAGCAATTAAACTATGAATATTTAACCTAACTGACCAAACTAAATCAAACATCATAATTCATAAACATTAAATACATATTGCATGAATCAACTCATAAACAAAATAAATACAGCGTCTCTATTAATCAACCATAAATAAATATCATCCAATTCATAGACAAATTGAATTTAAGGTACAAACATTTGTAAAAGTGAATTAAAATATTAACCTGACATACTAATAAAAAATAAATAATAAAAGAGAAAAAAGAGAAAATAGTTATCTCGTGTGCGGGTGCGACTTTTCTCCACGACGGGTGCTCTCTATTCGGCTGCTATTCACTCTGCTCGAGCTTTTTCTTTTATGTCTGCGGCTCCTTTTTCCCTGGTTGCGTTTGTTTGCTCCCTCGACCTTTAAAAAAATAAATTCTCCCTCAGCCAATCCACACCCAGCAAATAAAATCAAGTCCCCAAAAATCCTGGTACTCTGTTCAGTGGGTCACGGCCTTTTTTTTTCCTTTAGTTAATTAATCCTTGGGCCTCCGTGTATTGTACCAAGTTTCTAAAGTAATTTCCATAACTCCAAGCAAATCATTGTATATCTTTAACTCTAATTTTCATGTCAAATATTTGGCCCATCAAAGGAAAATAATGAAGAGTCTTGCATATGACTGCGGTAGTGGGCCTTGATAATACTGTTTGTGGACTTTAAGTGGCCTAGTATTAGTGCCCAATGCTCTGAATCCACAAAATGCTCTAAAATCCTAAAAATAACACATAAAATATCAAACCAAATAAATTAACCAAATAAAAAAGTCAAAAATTATATATAAAGTCAAAAATTATAAATATGCGTATAAATTATGTGTATAAAAATACACCATTAAATATATAAAAAATCAATATTTTTCAGCGTATCAATACATCTAAAAACTTTTGCCGAAAAATCGGAGGTATTCTGGCCAAAATTTTCACCGAAAATTCAGATTTATCATCGGCGCCGAAGAGAGTTACACGTCGATGTAATAATTTCCAAAATTGGGGGAGGTTGGCCAGAGAGGGTGGCGGAGCGCGGTGGCGCACGGTGACCGGAGGAAGCGCTGCTTGGGGAAGAAGAAAGGGAACCCGCGCGACCCGCCAAGGCGACTTGCCCCACCAAATCACGGGCGCACACCCGGGCGTACTGAAAGCCTGACGAATTTTAGAGTCTGGACATGCCTTCCTTGCATGCGTTCGCCCGGGCATAATGCCACGCCCGGTGAAAAGCTCTTGCGTCCGCCTTGGCGACTCGCCCCACACGGTGAAATCTCGCGCACCCGTACAAGCGTACCGCACACCCGACACATTTTAGACTCTAGACATTCCGCGCGCGTTCACCCAGGCGTAATGCCACGCCCGACAAAAAACTCTCGCGTACGCCCGGGCGAGACACACGCCCGGCAGAATTCAACTTCATTCTGTGTCTGCTTCGCGCGTCTGCTGGGCAAAAATCGACGCCCAACAAATTTTTGGATGTTCTCATGGGCGAAAACACTGGCAAGGCGAATTTTAGGCACAACCCGAGCACTTGCAACGCTCGATTTCACTGACTTTTTTTTTTTGGCTCGACTCTAACAAGTCGGTACCGCCGAGCAAGTCGGCATAAGGTTTATATATANTATATATATATATATATATATATATATATATATATATGTATAAAGAGAAAAACGACAACAGTAAAAAACGTGGGTTGTGTCCCACGAAACGCTCGGTTTAACATCGTAGGCTCGACATATCTGTCAATTCATAGTCAACCGAGCTCGGTTCGACGAGCTCCTCGTACTCTAACCTCATTCTCATTCTCGTCAAAGAAAATATTCACCCACTTGCCTTTTCTGGGCACCGGAGGTTTCTTCGTGAGCTCATCATGGCCCTCAAAATGCACCTCTCATTTCTTGAATTTCCAAAAGCCGGAACTTAAATCCTCCATCATACCCGGTGAGGTACCTCCCAATTTTGCATCACCACTCTTAGACCTTTTTTTTTACTCCTTCTTGCCCGGTTTTGACTCCTTCTCAACTTCAACATTATCCATCTTATTCAAATTCTCCAATTTCACTCCATATTCATCATTTTCATCCATTCCAGCCTTCAACACTTTCTCCTTTTCAACAGAATGGTTGCAATTAGAAAACATAGAATGAAAGGTACGTGATATGGGATATTATATCCAAATGAGTAAAACGGTCTAGTAAGTCAGTCGAACTAACTAAGTAAGCCGCTCCGGTTGAGTAAAGTCTGAGCAGGGTGGTCGAGGTCGAACACTATGGGAACGAGAGCCTTTCGATCAAAAGGCAAAGTACAAGGAGCTTTTGTTTGTTGTGTTTTTGTCCTTATTTTCTTGTGTTTTATGTATTTTATTTTGTGGTTTTTAGGTCCGTTTTTAGGCTCGACCGGTCCATTTTGTTGTG
>CACSLK010027837.1:7524101-7536942 GCA_902706635.1 Striga hermonthica | reverse complement strand
ATAACTTTTGTATTTTTTATCAGTTTTACATATGTAATATATCAAATTAATCTTCTTGTGATAAGCTTCGATTTAACATCCATATTGTATGTATAAAAAAAATAATTTATATTTATCTTTATAACAATAATAAAATTATTTTTAATATTAATTAGAAAAATAAAATTATTTATCAACTAATATATTTATATATTTCAAGTAGTTATATGATATAAGTTATAAAAATTAATATAACATAACACATGTAAGTCATAAGTAACACATATCATTCTAAAATATATAGTAATATATATTTTTTTTTTTTGTAAAAAAGTAAACTAAATTTAATATAATTTTCTCATTAATTTTAAAATTTAAGAATAATTTTTTAACAAACACCCGTGTAATACACGGGTATTGTACTAGTAGTCATAAAAACCTTGATGCTAATTACATAAGGTTTTCAAATCCAAAACCCATTATTAGCGCACTACATAATTAGGCAACACAACTGTTTTAATAATACAAAATTGCCAACACAAATGCTCATATCTCCAGCAGAAATCCATCATAGCTTCATCGTCATCATTGAAAATGGAGGAAATGTGAGAGAAATATACAAGTAGCTGAGAGCATCACTGGTTCTTGAATGACTGCAAGCGAAGAACACAGTTTAAGTAAATAAAGGTGACAACTTTTGACGAGGGTTGGAAAAAACAAGGTAATGTGAAAAACAACCTCGAAGTTTTTAGAGACATCCTTAACTTGCTCGGCTAATTCTTTCTTCTTTTGAGCAGCTGCATGATGCAAAACACAGAATATGAAATATGAAATCAAAATGCATCTAAATGAAATTTATAAAAAATAAAATAATACCTATATCAGATAATTCATCCATCTTCTTTGATGTCCTCACTGCAAACCTCTGGAATCTGGGACTGTGTTTAAAAGGAATATAATAAGTTAGACAAATAGTTCACACATAAGCCAACGAAAAAACATGCCACTCGGAGTACTCAATCACTTATACCCTATTATGCATCATAATTCATTATTTCTTTAAGCTTCAAAACGATAAAGTTTATACAACAGCGAAAATAATTTTTGTATCTCAATTCAACAGCATTCAACAGGAGGCCATTGTAAGAAGCCTTGAAAGTCAGAATAAGGAAGGAACAACAAAATTTGCAATAATAAAACTACCTAATTGCATGCATAAAAATAACAGATTGCAGTGGACCTCAATCTCGAAAAGATGAAATATTTATTAAACATATAAAACAACAAAATTTAACAGAAATTTCTTCCCTCCAGTGCATATTGACAATTCAGCAGGGCATTTTGCCTTCACAAGAATTTATCCAACAGGAAGACCAAGATCAAATTTTTATTCCGTGTTGTACATATTAAGAATTCAGCGGATTATAGAGCATGTTAAAATGAGACAAGCTGTACAGAAATGTTTAATCACAAAACAGGTATTATCCAACAATGGCGGATCATAAATAGCTGCTCATAAATAAATTATAAATGAAGTATGCCTCAGACCGATAAAATTTGACAAGAATGTCAAGAAGCAGCGATCATCTCCGCAATCATTACAAGCCTACGGAAGTCATCATCGGCCAATTAAATCGAACTTTACCCATCCAACACAAAATCCATAACAAATTTTAATTAGTCTGAAAATGTCACAAAAAATGATTAAAATTGCAAAAAAAAAAAAAAAAATGGAAGCTTTAAGATGATATCAACTTACCTATTTGCGAGTCCATTGACAATAAGCTCATTCGCGAGATAAGAGATCACTCTGTGAATGAAATTTCCACCTCCGGCCATTTCTCGGGAAGAAGAAATCAAGCGAGGGACAGATAAAGGATATTTCAAAGGTTTGTTCGATCTGATTACCAATACATGAAAAGAGAGAGAGGAAAAAAAATCTCGTCGGTACCAAATACGAACAAACCCTAGTTCCCGATTCTTCGACAGCTGCAATGGCGGACGACGACCAATGATATTTTTATCATGGTTCCACGATTTGGGAGTATATGGTGGGCTGATGGGCCTGTCGTTTAACGCTCATTATAACTGGACTTGGGGCCGTTATTTCAAACTATTTTGAGAAGGGTCCAAAAGTCGTTTTAGGTCCATATCATTCTTCGTGCAATATTACATCTCCAATGGAAAGTGGAAAATTATCCATTTTGTGTTGTATATGACTAGTGCTCTTAAATTAACCAGCCTAGTTCGGATCGGCTCGAGCTCGACTCGTTAAGGCTCGGTTCGACTCGAATTCGAAGCCTCGTTCCGAGCTTGAGCTCATTTAAAACTCGTTTGGTTAACGAGCCGAGCTCGGCTCGGCTCGTTAAGGCTCGAAAAGTGAAAATTATATAATTTTTTATAGTTCGGCTCGTTAAAACTCGAGATCGGCTCGTTAAGGCTCGAGCTCGAGGCCTTAACGAGTCGAGCTCGAGCTCAATTTTTAGCTCGTTTACTTAACGAGCCAAGCTCGACTCAGCTCGTTAAGAGCTCGAGCTCGAGCTCAAACACCTTAAGCTCGAGCTCGGCTCGACTCTTTTACAGCCCTATATATGACATGCAAAATGAAAATTAAAAAATTATGAACGATAAAAAAGAAAAATTAAAAAATTATGTCTGCAATGGTTAATGCTAATTGTGGTATCATTTGTGATGCGTAACATTTTAATTGGTAAAATAAGATAAATAAATTAAATAAATACTCTAATATACAATAGAAGTTGTCTATAAAAAGCCTTCTACATCTCAAAAAACCTTCTAGAATTTTTTTCAAACCACGTAAGATTATTTGTGTCATGTGGCAACAAAGTAGAATAATAGAAAGATCATTGGAGATGTTCTTATGTTCACTGCTTAAATTTGTTATTTTCCCAATAAAATCTCTAAAACCAAATTATAAGTTAAGAAATTAATTTCTAAGTATAAATATGGCGATTATGCTCCAACAAGTAAAGTCCAGTTCAAGTTGGGTGAGTCCACTAAAACCTTGATTGAGCTTGATGACCCAATTGCCAGAGATGGAGCAATCATCAGCGGAGCTGTTGACCTACAAAATGAGCTGGGAAGTTCTCTAGACGTTAAAACTCTGACGATGAAGTTAGTAAAGGTTATAGAGATAAATAAAAATCATAACTAGATGCATAGAGTAATATTGAAGAAGTGGAAGAAGAAATGTAAGCATGATATTACTTTATGTTTATGGCAGTGATGTTACCCTACTTCTAGTCTTGGTACCCAAGAAAGGATTGCTCGAAAACACAACGAGTTGCCTCAATTGGCTGCCCGAAAGAGACAATTACCCTGATGGATTGCTTAAGATTCGTTTTTATCCTCATGACTATGATTACTTATGTATCCATATTGTTATTCTCAATTCTCGAGTTGTTTGGATAGCTCTGAGTAGTTGGTCTTCTTTGGCTCATTTCAACGAACTCGATCATGGGTCGTTTCATGATCTTAGGTTGTTTTTGCTCACTTGGCAGCGCTCGAGTTAAAGCCGGCTCAAGCTCGAGTGTGACCGAACTCGAATCGTGCTCAAGCGGATCGAGCACGAACTCGAGTCGAACTTGAGCCAAATTTTGCTTTGTTGAGCGGTTCGCGAGCCACTCGAGATATATATTAAATTAATAAAATAACCCTTGTATATATCATAATATTAATATATGACTTAATGATAATTTTACAAAATTGCTTAAAATGATTTGAACCGAACTCGAGCTGAGCTCAAGCAGCTCGAGCTATTGTATTTTTTTTATCCAGACGAGCTCGAGCAGCTAAAAAAAAAAAATCAATCATACTCGATAAGGCCAATGCTCGAATCGACTCGGCTCGTTTGCAACCTTACTTCTGACGTTCTTGGTCATTTTATTGATTGGGTTGTTCTTGGTTAAGAGTACTTGGGGTGCTTTTGGTTTTAAGCATTTGGGTCATCACATACGTCATTTGGATCGTCCACGATGCCATTTGATGGGTCATCCCCACTCGGTCGTTTGACGGCCCGGGTGGTACTTCTGGTCATGGGTCGTTTAGTTGGGTCATGCATGGCTAGGTCGTGGTGTCTTTAGATATATATAGAGTTGGATCATTTAAGTCAACACGAATCATTTGCAATTGAGGTTTTTATGTGGGTCGTCGCTTGGTGGCCCAAGTTGTACTCTCGACCTTGAGTCGTTTGGTGACCCAAGTCGGGTTGTTGGATTGTGAGTCGTTACAAGCTTTTGGTCATGTCATAGGTTTTGGTTGTTGTGTTAGGTCTCAGGTCACTGTGCCATAAGTCGTCTGATGGATCGAGTCTATGGGTTTTTAGGTATCTTACCACACGGGTCGAGTTAGACATAGTTCGTGGAGTACCGATGGGTAAATCGAGCGATTTAGATTGGTTGTATTCATATCTATACCAGATGGAAAGTTGGGTTTATGTTACTAAATAATTAGTTGGATCCAAAAACATTTAGTCATTGATGAGTGTTTGGAAAAGGCAAAAAAGCTATAATCATGGACTAAACATATCAAATTATAACTAGATTCAATGGAGATTAATAGACAAAAATCGAGTATCACTTGAAATCCGAACAAGTGCGTACATACTTGTGGCAAACGGACACACGCCTAACCGCATTGTAAGAGCGACAAATACAAATAGTATAAATAAAAATATGATATCTCATAGCATAAATATTTATTTATTGATGAATATATCGTTCGATCTACTAATTGTTAAACAATTTCATACAAAAAATCGCATTAGATCTATCTAAAAGTAGTTTCATACAAAATTTGTGTTAGATACATTTTACAATTAGAGGAGGCAATTGACTACACGTTAAATTTTCATACAATTTTTTTTGCTTTAGTCTATGTTTGGTAATTAGTTGATAAATTAGTTTATAGGTTATCAGTTATTTTCGAGCTTATAACTTATAGCTTATGACGTATAACTTAAAGCTAACTTATATGGTAAAAGTGTTTGATAAAATTAGCCGATAAGTTAGATGAAATAAAAAATTTGACGAGCTTATTTGAAAAAGCTACCCAAAAAAACTTACCAAATACTCGTGCTTTGTAAAAAAACTCATCTTACCAAACGAAACTTATATTTGAATACATGAGAATTATAAGTTAACCAAATAAGTTATAAGTTAGTTTATTTGTTTACTTAACATAGCCATAAATCTATTTAAAAGCACTTTCGTACAAAAATTTGCATTATATATATATATATATAGTTTTTGGATCAGTTACTAAATTAATTTTAAATTTGATAGCAAAATATTCAAATGTGTAACGACTAATGTTGGAACTCAAAGTTGATTGACACATTCAGAGTTTTAACCGCTATATTTGGTGGCATTGCTGGAAAAAAAATATGATTGACACATATTTTCTTTTTTTTTTTTCTAAAAATTAGAAACACCAATATTAATTTTTTTCATGTAAATTTTCTTAATATATGCCACAAATATATAAATTATTTTATTCATGTTACTAATGTAAATGTTGCATGGTTAAAATAAAATTTAAATCACAATTAATTTTGAATGATAAAATTAACTTAAGAAAGAGTAATTTCTTCCTATATATTAATTCAATACATGAGAATTATAAGTTAACCAAATAAGCTATAAGTTAGTTTATTTGTTTACTTAACATAGCCTTAAATCTATTTAAAAGCACTTTGGTTCAAAAATTTGCATTATATATATATATATATATATATATATATATAATTACTAGTTGATTTATTTAATAAAACATTTAATAAAACATATTTTCATTTCCCTTCAAAAGGAGTTACATTTTTTTCAACACTAATATGCTAAAACCATTACACCTCAATATATATAGTTTTTGGATCAGTTACTAAATTAATTTTAAATTTGATAGCAAAATATTTAAATGTGTAACGACTGATGTTGGAACTCAAAGTTGATTGACACATTCAGAGCTTTAACCGCTATATTTGGTTGCATTGCTGAAAAAAATATATGATTGACACATATATTTTTTTTTTCTAAAAATTAGAAACACCAATATTAATTTTTTTTTATGTAAATTGTCTTAATATATGCCACAAATATAAAAATTATTTTATTCATGTTACTAATGTAAATGTTGCATGGTTAAAATAAAATTTAAATTTCAATTAATTTTGAATGATAAAAATAACTTAAGAAAGAGTAATTCCTTCCTATATATTAATTCAAAATGTGTTGAGCCTAGGTGGCAGATCTTCACGTTTCGGATGCTGACGTGGCGAAAATCTATGATTCGTGATATAGTTTATATATATATATATATATTTTTGCTCTCGAGTTAAGTTTGGTGTTAAACATAAATAATTTTACACATATATTTATTAACTCAACACCCATGTTATACATGAGTATTAGTACTAGTAATTTTTATATGATAAAAGTACATATCTAATTAATAACTACAAACAAAAACATGTTTTATATTTGTGCAAATCCACAATATCAGATACTACTAATGAAAATTGTAGTGGTTTAAATTTGATGCACTTTTCTCCAAAAGCTGACATTATTACCTCAATTACTGAG
Source organism: Striga hermonthica (assembly GCA_902706635.1). Taxonomy (NCBI): domain Eukaryota; kingdom Viridiplantae; phylum Streptophyta; class Magnoliopsida; order Lamiales; family Orobanchaceae; genus Striga; species Striga hermonthica. Next base: position 7,530,364 of record CACSLK010027837.1, on the reverse strand, counting down.
AATCCGCCATCTTCATCTAACGACTGAGATCACTCCACAACATCCTTATGAACGGCAGATTTTCACTGTTGCACATGGCGCGGATTGTCATTCATGACCGTCGATAAGCATTTTAATCCGACGGCACATAATTCTTCCTACACTAAAAACACAAGCTATATAGTTTAGCCCCCCATTTCCACCAAATCATCTCAATTTCAAAACGCTCCAAATCTCCATTTTCATCAACCGAAAAACCAAAACAAGAGCCAAAACCGAAAAATGTCCGGCAGAGGAAAGGGCGGCAAGGGGCTGGGTAAGGGTGGCGCCAAGCGCCATCGTAAGGTGCTGAGGGACAACATCCAGGGCATCACCAAGCCGGCCATCCGCCGTCTGGCCAGGCGCGGCGGCGTGAAGCGCATCAGTGGGCTCATCTACGAGGAGACGCGCGGCGTCCTCAAGATCTTCCTCGAGAACGTCATCCGCGACGCCGTCACCTACACCGAGCATGCCCGCCGGAAGACTGTGACGGCGATGGACGTCGTCTATGCGCTCAAGAGGCAGGGCCGTACCCTCTACGGATTTGGTGGTTAGATCCCTAGGGCTTGGATGTGTATTTACTTTTTCCTGCTATGTTTGAAGCTATATCAGTGTAATTTGGGTTTGGATTGATGAATGTATCTTTGTTTTGATGAATGAAAGTGGAACTTTGGGCCAGCTGCTATTTTACCTTTATGTTAAATTGGTTTTGAGCTCATTGGATTTCATATACAGTTGTAGTTTCTACTGTTCCTGATCAAATATTGTTTCAATTTTCATTGTGGCGGGCACTGTTTGAAGAAGGAGATGAAAACAGATCAATTTGTATGTGCATTGTTTTATATTTTGATTATAATCCCTGCTATCAAGGTTCTTGTTTTGTTCTTATAATCTTACTATGATCTTGTTATCGGGTTTTGTTTTGTTTTGTTCTTCAATTATTTCTTCATTTGAACTTAATTCATTAGTTTTTTGTGCTGTTATAGTGCTGCTGTGGATTGAACTTACAATTTGAACATGCCATCAGATTTTATTCATTAATACTTTAATAGTCACTAAATAGGTTGAGGACCAAAGCTCAATGCACATCTTGACAATGGCTGTACCCTTTATGGTTTTAGCAGTTAGGGCTATTCTAGGGTTTGATTTTTACTGCTATCTTTTTGAAGTTCATCAGTATAATTGGGCTTGGATTGTTGAGTTTACCTTGGTTTTGAAGTTGGAAATCCTGGCCAGTGGCTATTGGCTAATATACCTTTATGTTAGATTGTTTTTGAGCTTATGGGATTCATTTCTTCTATGTGAATGCAGATATATATGGTTATTCGAGCAAATCTTGTTTTAGTTTTTGCCTAATATATGGCAATCTTGTTCTTAGACAATGCGGTGAGGTCTGAAAATTTTGAAGAGGGAGATGATAACAGATTAATCTGTTTGTACATTGTTTTATATTTTGATTACAATCCTGCTGTGAAGGTGGTGTTGCTATTAGGTTTTGTTCCGTCCTCCAGTTTCTTCTTCTTTTAGACTTAATTCTTGAGTTTCTGTTATGTTGCCGGTGTGGATTCAAATTATAATTTGAACATAGCATAAGATTTAATTCATTGATGAAAAATGCCCAGGCTTCTGGTCTGTTTTTTTCTCTCTAAAAGAAACCAATATTGTACTCTTGTGAACATGTTATTGATGAATAGTTGCTAAAGTTTTGTGTCCTAAGCAATTGTAAATAGCCATAGAACCCGATTCATGACTCCGAATATCCGTTTTTGCATGCATAGCTTGAAGAAAACAGGAATTTGTGTCCTCTGAGATCGAGAGTTTTCGTGAGCCCAGTACACAGGCTGCACATTCCTGAATATTTTAGCTGGTATGTTTATTGACATATGATGGTTGTAAATTCCTAATATATTCAGAGACATGAGCAAATGTGCCAAAAAAGTAAAATTTATAAATAATGGAGATGCGGGGTATCGATCCCCGTACCTCTCGCATGCTAAGCGAGCGCTCTACCATCTGAGCTACATCCCCTTTTGGTGGTGATGTTTTGATAAAACTAACAAGTCTTGAAAATCATTTTCTTGAAAAATGACTGTTCTCTTTAAATGAGACAGATCTGTTTATCATTGAATAATGAATACTCGCGTTATCATTTTTAGAAGAAAAAAAAAAAAATACTAAAAATACAATAATTAAGGGTGTTCTTGTTTATGAAATAATTCATTCAAAATGATTTATTTTTGTTAACTAGAGTTAATTTTGAAAAATATGATATGGTTAGTTGTTAGTGAGATTTTATGAATGTAAAAATAATATTTAAAAGAAATTTATTAAAACTGATCTGATGTAAAAGTGAGAGATAAATGATTGAAAATGATAGGTAAATTAAAATTATGTGAGTAGATGAATAGTGAATTAAAGTTGATGTGATGTGTAAAAATGATTAAATTGTGTTATTTATTTATATGAATAATATTAAAGATAATGGAGTTGAGTTAAAGTTGATAATTTAAATTTTGAACATGAATTGTATGTGAGTAAATTAGTTTGTAAACAATCAAGCCCTAAATCATGTCAAGGACTCAAAGTAATTTACTTCCATTGTTATTCAAATATCAACTGCTATCTTTTCCATACAAATATATGTAGGACTCATTAATTGTCTACTAATTTGATATAATTTTCATAGTCTATCCTCAAAAAAATCACATTAAAATTGTACTTCAAATTGAATGCAATTGGGACAGCATACCATGGAGAATAATATATTGTCAACTTTATTTCCCAATTTTGACATACCTTGTCATTCAATTCATTAAGCATAGCTAAATGGGTTCCACTATTTTTATCATTTTAAGTATAGATATCATATCATGTCTTCCAGTCAAATTCAAATTAATGAGCATACTTTTGGACTACATTTTTGTACACTCATCACTATCAAAAAGACCCCTTTATTTTCTAAATCTGAATCTTTACAAGTTTGTAAATGTAATATATAATCTTAATTCAGAATTGCTGCTTTTGAGGATCATTTTATAGAAAAGATCCCGTCACTGAAAAATTTCGTGAGGGTCTTTAGCCATTAGAAACTTTCACGGAATCATTTCGTGACAGAATTGTGTAGCATTTTCTCATTTTATATATCAAAGTTTCTCTAATTTGGTTGCTTAATTAATATTTCATTTGTCATGACCAAGTCAATGCATAAATAAATACTTATTATAAAAGTCCATATTTTTTAGGAAAGGTCGGTGGGGGTGATTGGGTTCAGATTTTTCACACGGGTTTGGTGTGGACTCATCTCCCCTTTACACATTGCAAAAGTCAACACATTCGGCCGCATGCTTTCAACGGAATATAATTAATTAATTATTGTACTCTCATCTGCGTTTTCCTGACAACAATTTCTTTCGTTTTATTATTTTAGATTGCCGTATGAATTTGTTACCCATATTATAGTCTAATGTACATTTAAATCGAGAGTTTTAACACTGTTGTATTATCGTGTTCGAGCTCTGAGAATGCAGCTGCAGTATTAAAACTCTTGAGGAAGAACTTTTTCGTCCTTGTAGTCCTACCTGGCTCGATTCCGGATTAGTCGGTTCCCCTGTGGATCCGAAAACCGGAAGGTCCCTGTACCAAAAAAATTGAGAGTTCCACAACAGAATTAATAATTTTTTTTATAGTAATTTAATTAGACCATACATGAGATGATAATGGAAAATAGAGAAGTGGTTTAATAACATTAATCTTGCAATTAAGCTCAAATTCGAATGGTTATTATAAATATTGTTAATTAATCATATTTTATTTTATAAAAATACATTCTTGTATTACAAAATATCGTGCTTTTATGTATAAAAATTGTATTTTTGACTTTTGAATATAAAAATATGTATACTTTTATGATAATATATTATATATGAGTAGACAATAATATACACCAACAACCACTAAAATATTAGATTGTGTGTCACAGTGCTCGTGTAGCAGACTGAGACTGTATTCTGATTGACTCTAGCTAGTGTCATATAATACCCAACTTCAAGCTAGAATATTTTTACATGCACAAGTCTATAATTTGTCACATTTAAAATTTTTTAAAAAACAAAAGAAACTATACTATGCCTTTTGCCACATGCACCTCTCGTTGTATTAGATCAAGCAAAATAATTGAGCTTTGGCATATTCATCGTAAAGTGAATTTTGCAGCGGATTATCTTGCTTCTCTAGCATCGACCATGTCGAGCGGACTTTACATACTTGACGACCCTCCCACATAGGTGAAGCCGTGACTTGAATATGATGTGCTAGGATAACCCACTTTAATAAAACATAAATTCATAAAAGAATCCACATTAATTTCACACAATCACAAGTACAAAACTGCAATATATTTATGAACTTTCCTAACTTTCCTAAATGCAAAGTGTGAAACCAAAGACCTTATAAATTTTGGCATCTTCCATTCATGAGTCAATAACAACACAACCTGCCCCCAATAATTCATCTACATTCCTCTGTAGCCAATTTTTTTAGCACCAAATTCAAATTTCAAACCAAATTCAACTATTAATTCATCATATATATCCTTTCATCTTTTTCACATGAAAAACACACACTAAACAGAAAATAAACAGAATCCATGTCAGCAAATTCAGCTAACCCCATGCCTTCCGGCGGCACTAACTGCTTATCGTCGGTTCTCCGGCGAATGCTTTGCTCCGGCAGCCTTCCGACACACCCTTCCGACCAATATCCCGATACTTCCATACCCGGAAACCTTTCCAAACACGACGAAATTGTGATGAAACAGGGCACGGGCTCGAAACCGGGCGTGGTGGCGAAGTTAATGGGCCTCGACTCTTTTCCGGACTCGCCGAGCTGGGCCCACAAAGACCGTAGCTTGGGCTCCTTTCTCCGGAGCCGGTCGGTCAACTCCATTGATTTTCTGCCGCCTTTCGACCCGCCAAGACTACACCGGCGGGTCAGAACGTCTGTTTCGTTTCGCGAAGGATTGTATAATTGTCGAGAGCTCGTGAGCTCGCCGGTTTCAAATTACTCGGAGAAAGTGGGTGAATTTGGAGAAGACGAGGAATCGAGGGGCGGAAGTGAAGTTCACGAAAAGTTTCGGGAGAGAAGAGTGATTCGGAAAAAGCTGGAGATGGAGCTGTGTAAGCGAAAAAAGGCTTTGCATGGGAGGAAAAAAAGACAAGGCTTGAATTTGAAGGAGAAAAAGGCAGTTATGAAGACAGTGGTGGGTTTTAATTTTAAGGAAGATTTGTCGTTACAGCCTAATAAGTGTCTGAAGATGAAAAAGCAGAACAAGATTATGTGTATATATCCTGCTGAGATTATACCAGGTGAATTTATTTATATATATGCCTCATGAAATGAAATATTAGTCCTACTTATACAATTCATTCATCACATTACACTCTACAAAATCTAACTAAATCATGGGTTCTTTATTTTTTTTTTTTTGATGTTGTTCTGCAGAAGTCAAACAAGAAGAGAATTCAAGGCGAAACATACGATCTAAAACCGCAAGTTCGAAGATTCCATGTTCGCGCAAAGCTGGTTCTCATGATCGGGGGACGATAAATGCAATTGCGAAAGGGAAGAAGGGAAAGAAAATCAAACACGACGAGCAATATTGTTACTACAAAACAATGGCGGAGATAATATGTGGGCTGACAGAAGAAAGCGTAAACGAGAAATGGACATGGATGGAATTTGAAGATTTTGAGGATGTATGCGAACTGCTCGGGCGGGGAATTCTTGAAGGTTTGCTGAAACAGTTTGTTGACGAGCTCGTGCGCGCAGGATTATGAAACGACGTATGAAAATGTTGATCATTTTTTAAGTAGTGAGTTAACTTGACATATATATGTGTACTAGGAAACTTTTTTTTATATTGGCAGACGGATAAATTTTTATGTGAGATAGTCTAATCGTTAGATGAGTCAATTCGTCATAATATTTTAACAGAAAATGCTTACTTATTCTAATAGCAGCCTTACTGTTGGGGCATAGTCGGATCTACGTCCTTGTAGCCCTCAAGAAGTCTAAATTCACTTTTTCTCCGTTAATAAGTCATTCCAGAAAACTGAAATTTTTATTTCATCTCGCTTACTAGCTGACTTTACCAAATACTTTTATCGTTTATTGATGCAAAATTAGGTGATATTTAAAATGTTACCACAGAAGCTTATTAGATAAGTTTGAGTATTTTTTTTTTTTTT
>CACSLK010027837.1:7505665-7517543 GCA_902706635.1 Striga hermonthica | reverse complement strand
TTTTTCCCCTTTTTTTTTTTTTTTTTTTTTTTGGTAAATTGCTCAAGATATTTCAGTCTACTAAAGCATCTTAGCGGTTACCGTACACCACTAATTGCAGAGTTAGAATAATAACATAAAAATAGAAAACTTTCCTGTTTCTCACACACATACACACAGGAAATCACTTTTTCTGTGTGAAAATTCACCCGCATTGTAGTCCCTGAGCTGAAATCTTCTCCAATTTCTATGGCGATTGGTTTCAACAGTCAAATCATGTGAAAGCCCAGCTGCTACACTCGAGAGTTTGGGGTTTTCTTGTTGGGCTTGGCTTTAGTTGGAGCTCTCACTTTCAAATCTGGTTTTCGAATGGGGAACTGCTGCAGATCTCCGGCGGCCGTCGCGCGAGAAGACGTCAAGTCCTCCAACTACTCCGGCCACGACCACGGCCGGAAGGAGAAGTCCTCCGGCAATGTGAATAAAGCAATCACCGTCTTACCGGACTTGAAGAAGGAGAACATCGAGGACCGGTACTTAATCGACCGCGAGCTCGGCCGCGGCGAGTTCGGGGTCACCTACTTGTGCATTGATCGGGAGACGAAGGAGCTTCTGGCCTGCAAGTCCATATCCAAGCGGAAGCTGCGGACGGCGGTGGATGTGGAGGACGTGCGGCGGGAGGTGGCTATAATGAAGCACTTGCCTACTAATTCGAGCATCGTGAGTTTCCGGGAGGCGTGTGAGGACGAGAACGCGGTGCATTTGGTGATGGAGCTGTGTGAGGGCGGGGAGCTGTTCGATAGGATCGTGGCCAGGGGTCACTACACGGAGCGGGCGGCAGCGGGGGTGATGAGGACGATTGTGGAGGTGGTGCAGCTTTGCCACAAGCAAGGGGTGATTCATCGGGACTTGAAGCCGGAGAACTTTCTGTTTGCAAACAAGAAGGAGAATTCGCCTCTCAAAGCAATTGATTTCGGCCTGTCCATCTTCTTCAAGCCAGGTATTTTACTGGAAATGGTTGTTGTGGGGTGGTTTGATGTTTGGTTAGTTGATATGGTGAAAATTCCTTAACCGGGAACAATTAGGATGTTATTGATTTTTGTGGTACAGATTTATCTGCGTGGTTGTTTGAATATATAGTTGGAGAAGTGTTTATGCTGATTATGTGGTTCAATTGTTTTACATTAAAACTGGGCCATTGATGAAGACTTTGTTAGTAGTTCAATCGAACTTGATGCATCAATGAAAAAGGTGATAAAGAGTAATCTTATAACAAGTAATACCATGATGATGTAATTGGAAGTTGAGTAATTCGACTTCATTACGATGTTGGGTGTGAGATATGTTGCTATGCCATGGCCCATGGGTTGACCTTGCTGGTAATGCTATTATTCGATTTTTTATATCATGAGTAAAATTTCATTTCTCTTCTTGATAGAAGACACAGGAAAATTTCGGATGCTATTACTTATGGATCAATGAATTCAGTGTTCTGCCACATGAACTATAATATAACTTGGTAATGTGTTTGTTATCTTGGCTATCATTGATGTTCACTAGTTTCAAAATGTTTGGGTACTGCAACCAAAAATTGCAGTTATATATCTCGAGCAAGAATGAAAAGGCCAGTAATGATGCCTCTACATAAGCTTCCTTCTAATCATAAGTGAACCTTGCGATGGTATGCAAGACAAATCCTTGATGGAACCGTATGATTCAAAATGAAAATAAAAGAAGAGAAGGAAGTAAAATATATGGTATATTTGGATTACAAATTTATCAATGTGCTCATTTCTTTTCTTCTCATTCATTTATCTTTCCTTAATAGTTGGAAGTTCCCCAACAAAATTATGAGCTAATGGTGCGGGCTGGCTGTGTTTCGATGCCTATCCATAGCTCAAAGTCGTGTGTTTTCCAGAATAGAAGCTAATCATTCTTGTTGTGTTTGTAGTTGTTAAAATGTTGTGCCTCAATAAGGTTTTGTTACATTATATGATGGTGAATCAACTCTTGCATTCCAGGTGAAAGGTTTTCTGAAATTGTTGGAAGTCCTTATTATATGGCTCCAGAGGTGCTCAGGCGCAATTACGGCCCAGAAATAGATATTTGGAGTACTGGTGTGATCCTCTACATCTTGTTATGTGGAGTTCCTCCGTTCTGGGCAGGTAATCTCTCTCTCTCTCTCTCTCTCTCTCTCTCTCTCTCTCTCTCTCTCTCCCACACACACACACACAGAGTTAGTTATTGTCATCTCTCCTCGCCTCCCTCCCTCTGTCTCATACATGTACACACACACACAGTTTCTACTTTCTACTTCAGCTGCCAGAGTTTTCCTTTATATTCCCTTGGAAATTTTTTCATGGTACATGAGTGTTCTCAAATCTCATAATATAAGAATATGGAATATCAAACTACCAATAGATGACTTAGTGTATATAATGGGAAAATATTTTGCTTTACACAGAATCTGAACAAGGTGTTGCCCAGGCCATTATTCGTGGAAAAATAGATTTTGAGCGTGAACCATGGCCTAGTGTTTCAGAGAGTGCCAAGAGCCTAGTAAGACAGATGCTGGAGCCGGATCCTAAGCTTCGACTGACAGCAAAGCAAGTTCTTGGTATGCTGGCTTCAGTTCGAGTGACATATTTTTGTGATGACTTGTCAAATTACCCACAATTATTACACAGCTCATTTAATTTTTTTCTTGTGGAAATCTCGTTGTGATGAAACTTTTATTCAAACTTGAAGACACGTGTTTATTTTTTGAGCGACCTTTAGTAAATCTAAACAACACAGACATTATTGATATGAAGTCTTTGAAAAGAATATGGATAACACACAGGACATATACAAAAATATGTATCTTTGTTACAGCTCCATGTGTTATATGGCCTCAAATTGCTGAGTGCCTGATCCGTATCATTCTTTGCTTTTAATATTTTTTCTGGTACTTAATTTTGCTCTATTTGAACACTTTTGAGCTGACAGAACACTCTTGGCTTCAAAATGCTAAAAAGGCCCCAAATGTTCCTCTTGGGGATGTTGTCAAGTCAAGATTGAAGCAGTTGTCAGTGATGAATAGATTCAAGAGGAAGGCTCTTAGGGTAGGTTGATATAAATGTCTTTATTAATCTTCTCTGCAATTTCAGTTTTCTCAAAATAAATGTGTATTTCACTATTTGTGCTTCTTTTGCATAGGTCATTGCTGATTTCTTGTCTAATGAAGAAGTTGGGGGCATCAGAGAAATGTTTGCTAAGATAGACACAGATAACGACGGCATAGTCTCAACTGAAGAACTTAAGGCTGGTATGCAGAAATTCAATTCACAATTAGCGGAGTCTGAAGTACAGATGCTCACTGAAGCTGTAAGTCTGTAACTTAGTGAACCAACCACAGTGTTTAAACCTTTTCGCCTCTATATATTTGAACTTTTCATCTAATCTTTTTGTCTGTTTGTGATTTTTAACTCATCAACATGACCACTTCTACGAGAGGAGCAACTAAAAGTAGATTATTGGGCTGTGTTTCTTTTCTTTCTTTCATAATTGTGCTGGAGTAACTATGTGCCTTTTTGGGAGCACGTTTGTAAAAGTCCAATTCTTAAATGGACTTTTCCAGAAGTCCTTATCCTTTACTTTTATAGAATTGACTTTTTGGAGAACCAACTTATCCATAAGTCAAGTTTTAATTTAGCACCAAACGTAACTTATTTATGGACTTTTCACTCAAAAGTCCATTTGAAAAGTATTTCCAAACAAGCTCTACATATTTTCAACAGGTGGATACAAATGGTAAAGGAACACTGGACTACGGTGAATTCTTGGCCATCACCTTACATCTGCAGAAGATGGCCAATGATGAACATCTCCACAAGGCATTTTCCAATTTCGACAAGAATGGGGATGGTTACATTGAGCCCGACGAGCTTCGGGACACCTTGGCCGAAGATGGGGTTGACGATTGTACAGGGGTGGCCAATGATATTTTCCAAGAAGTGGACACAGACAAGGTAAAATATGTTTTAGGATTTAAAAATTTTAAATTATAAAAGCAGGATTTAAAATTTTTAAATTATAAAAGCTACCCATAATGTTTAGCCTAATTACAGAAACCAGATTAAATCTCATAAGCAAAATACTCGCTAGATTTTGTTTTCACTTCACATGTTGCACTTGGACCCCTTGATGTGCACCATTAAATGTAGATGCATTCTCATGGTATTTTTTCATCATGAATGCAGGATGGACGTATTAGCTACGATGAATTTGTGGCCATGATGAGAACCGGGACCGACTGGAGAAAAGCTTCTCGGCACTACTCGAGAGGGAGATTCAATAGTTTGAGTATAAAGTTGATGAAGGATGGCTCAATTAACTTGGGTGAGCAAAATACACAGTAGTTATATCTACTTGTCTTCTTTGTTTCACCTTTATGGGTTTTTCGCCCGTGTCCATGTGTATTGTTGAGCTTACATTTTTTCTCTTTATTATTTGCTGGTGCCTTTCTTGTATTAATTGGGGAAAGAAATGAGTGGTGGATTATGAGGATAAAGGGTGAAACACAAAGTACTTGTGATTAGCCTCTTCATGGTTTTGATTCGATTTGCTAAAGCTCGGATCCTTGTAGACGAACCCAGCAACTGATGTGTATGTGTTTGATCCTGTTGTTCTTTTACATTTGGTAGCTTCAGTATGTTTATTGATGACAATGAAATTAGATATGTGGTGTTGTAGTATATATATCTGTGCAGAAAACTTTGGCATTGAATGGATATTCAGAACCTGGCGGAACAGTTTTTTTTCCCTTCATTTTTATCTTTCGTGAGTGCACTTTGTGGAATTACTGCTGAGGATGCAAATATTTGATTTCTGTTTATTGAGCTTTTTTATTGAAATTCTGTCAACTCCAAACCCAGCAAAATAAATTTAGTAGAAAAGTATCTTGGCTTTGGAATCTCAAATTAGGCATCGATTTAAATAAATATCAACCTCTTTAATATAATTCATACAAAACAGAGAGGCATCAAATTAAATAAATATCAACCTCTTTAATATAACTGATTCAAAGTATACAACAACAGGGCATGAAAAAGCCATATGATTCCATCGAAAGTCTTCTACATAAAAGGGCAAATATAAATTATTAACCGAAACCAACTACAGAACAAGATTAGGCTTTCACCACCACCAGTGCAGAATCAAAAACCGAGACGTGCAGAGTACTCGGAGAACAAAGAACACACAAAAAAAAGGGAAAAAGAAAGAAAAAACAATACTGTTATACTACATTTTTGGTCAGGCACCGAAAATTCTGATACTCAGTTGAGTAAGATATTCTTTTAGCCGCTGCTTACTGCCTGCCCCGTTTCGTGCAAGAAGGGCACTTGTACTGCTTAATGCTCTCGGCTTTAGCTGGCGTTATTTTCACGCACTTGCCGTGATACCACCTCTCACATATGTCACATCCTATCCAGAACTCGTCTGCATTGTAATTCCCCCCACAGCTGCCACACAATGTCTCACTGTGTTCATCTTCGTTTTCTTCTTCGTAACTTTCCTCTGCATGCTTCGGATTGCTTTTGACTTGGCCATCGTTTGATCTCTGTAAATATGAGCTCGATTAGTTATTTCCGAATATGTGATGGATCTTGATCAGTTAGACAAAGCCCCAAAACTATAATAGTTGAATGATTCATAAAGGAATTAAAAAAAAAAAAAAAAGGTTTCCGTTATTTTGAAATTTTGAAATATAGCTCTCTTATGATTTAGGGCGAAATTGCATTTTTAGTCCTGCTAGTTTAACGCCATAACATTTTTGTCCCAAGGTTCCAACATCTCGCTTTTTGGTACAGTGAATTAATAATAGTTTTGCTCCAATTGCAGTCCTTTAAAGACTGAATTGCAACAAATTCCCAATTTCCCAGATTTTTTATTAGCAATTTAAGTCCTGTAATTTAAAATTTTATTGCAATTTCAATTACAGGACCAAAAGGCGAAAAGTTGGAATCTTAGGACTAAAATTGTTATGACATTAAACCAACAGGACTAAAAATGCTTTTTTGCCACGATTTGTAACCTTTGCTGCTGTAATAACAAATCATCGCACACAACTTTACCTTTGTGCTGTTGCGAGATTTGCTGCCACTATCAGTGTTTGGCTTGTCTTTAACAGGCTTCCTTTCTGTTACCACTTCAAAAACAGTTGGCAGCTCATTCATCATGCTGAAAAGCCGCTTCCTGTAGTAAGGTCAACAACATATCATATCGAACCCGAGCCATAAAGCCATTTTGTAAACATTTATACAATGTTTTCTGTTCAAGTATACATAGTATGGTCTTGTTAACAATTATGCGAAAACATTGTTTCCTTCGATCATACAAATTCTCCTAAATGCAAATGAAGTGTATGAACAGATGGTTAACGTTAACTGCAGAAAGCACTGGGTAACTGTTTCCTATCAAATTAATCATATTTACTAGCTTCTAATTCACATCCAAGTCATATGCAGGCCTCTCTCAGAGCAAATATACACATCTATTATTAAACTATCCATTTTGATCAGAGCAAGTAGAGTCAGTATCAATGAAGGTAAACACAACATAGTAAATACCAAATGATGCCCATTAATGATGACCATATCAAGTGTAGACTTCTATACCAACACTTGACAAGTCCGATGAACTGGCAAATAAAGGGGTTGGGAAGGGAAACAGAAAAACCAAGTGTTTTACACATACACAAAAAATTGTGCTGCAGAATAAACAATTTTTTTCTCAGGGCAAGACGAAGTAAGATAATATACTAGCACCCTATATTTCTCCGTTGAATGAAACAACAAATAGCTTGCACCAAAACTGAAATGCATAAGAAACAGAAACAAGATATAAGAAAAGAAACACCACCAAGTAATGGACAGCAAAAGAACACTCATCCCCTTGAAACCATGAATATTGTTAATTTACTGGCTCATCAAAAGATTTGCAACTTCTGTAAACAAGTGAAATTCGATACAGGATGACTTGTGAAATATGCATATCAGTTATAAGTTGGACATGATAACAAGTCCTAGCTTAATGCATTTCTGTTGCACAATAATTACAAGATGTTTTAAACCAGGTCACAGGACATGCAAGGAAAATGAGAAGAAATAGCTTGTCAACGCACACACAAAGAAAATACCTTTATCAGAAACAATACCAAATAAATGATTTTATACCTTTCATTGCGGTTCAACCTGGCCCCAAGATAAAATGCCACAGAGAGCAACCAGCAATCACTGTGGACAGCAATTAGCGAGAGCCAATCCCTTCGGTTCATCCCATCCCTGGCAAAATTGATCCCAAGCGCTGGCTCAGGGAGCTCAGGTGGAACTTCCTCCGCCGGAAGATTTACTTCCCAAGTTTCATTTGGATGTCCATACAAACAAAGATTCTCCTTCTCTAAAATAAATAAAATTGAGAAACCAAAATATGATAAACTTTAGGGTTAAAAAACGCAACAAGGATGTTAAGAAACCATTAATCATAACCATACACAGTAAATGCACATACAAGAGCTTCAATATATATACATATAAGCATCAAATTGTGAAGCTGCTAAATTTCATCCATAGTAATTCTTCATCATCAAAATAGCTAGCTGAATTTCAGGGCACCAAAATCTAAATCCAAGGCGAACGCTTAACTTTTGACATGGTAATAAGAAGCTAAACAAGAATGCCATTGACAATTACTGCAAAAAAAAAAGACCTTGTTAATGCAACACGATTTTACTGTCTGCATTCCTACTTTTTGCCTAACAAAGGAGCCAATAGACCTTCAGATCAAAGAAAAAACCAATCTTTACACAAACGAAAATTCTTCAAATTTCCCAGCTTCAACTACTCTGTTTAACAATCAGGACCAAGTCAAAGTACCAAATTTCACCTACGCTCAAGATTCTAAAATCGAGACAGCACAAATTTCCAAAACTCAATCAAACTAAACCCCAGCTAAAAACAAATTACCTGGATCACAGAGGGCGTAAAATTCATCCACATCTGAACAAGAAAAAGAAAAAAAATGAAAAAAGATCATCCCGTCACTGGTGTACCCAGAACAAAAATAAGGTAAAACAAAATAAAATTGACATGTTTGTTGTATCTCAAAATTAACTGATAGAGTACCATGAGTTAGAGCACGAACGATCCCAGCACGACGAGCGCTGTAATCTTTGTAGATCTCCTCTACAGTTCGAGGGCTCGAAGAAACTGCTGCCATTTTTCTGTACAAAAACTGCAAGATCTGATAGCTAATGAGTCAATACAGACAATTTACATTTAGAAATTGAAAAATTTGGGGTGAATTGTGAGTATGCAGAGGTAGGAAGGTGAGAGGAGGTTGAGTGTGTGCATGTAACGTGAGAACCGAAAATATAACAGGTGCTGTTGAAATGGGGAAAGGTAAGCAACGACGTCGTTTTATTGTTCGGTGAGAGGGCTTTTGCCCAATTTTTTTTCTCTCTTTATTTTTTATTTTTCTTTTCTAATTTTGTTTAAATTGACTTTTGGTATTTCACATAAATGAGGACCTCATAAAGAATAAGGATAATCTCTATTAGAAAATGATTATCATAATACCCGTACTTTTGTTTGAATTCTACATGCTTACAGCATTGGTTACAGTTAGATGTGCCAACGAGTCGAGCCGGGCATGGTTCAAGTTTATAATTTTAATACTCGAGATTGATTTTTTTACCGAGCCAAGCCCGAGCTCGTTTCAGTTTATCAATATTAACAAGTCAAATTCGTTTTTTAACATGTCCAATTAATGTAAAAGTTGAAAAAAATACATAAAACCCCCTCTACTCAAACCTTATCGAGCCTTAATGACCAAAGCTGTTAACTAAACGAGTTCAAAACAAACTCGAACTCGACTTTGACTCGAACGTGAAATATTGTAAACTAATATTGTACTTATACCACGGCTAAAAAATAAAAATATTCCTAAAAGTAAATAGTCATATTTATCAAAACAATTATTCATATTACTTTATAGAAGTATGAATATTTTTATTGCAAGCTTAAACTGTGATGAATATATAACGGAATAAACATTGGGGACAGAAAAGCTGTAGCAGAAATGCTTCATTAAAGTCACAGCCTTTTTAAATACTCTATCAACTGCCAAAATTCAAGTCCCCCATCTACTTCGAAATAAATTCCCACAGTTTTTTGTCCACAAAACAATCACAAAAATTAAAATCACATTCAAGACTTTACTTTCATCCTTTGTGCCTGTGTAATTTTCCTTGTTTGTTGCACTTCACTTTTCTTGTGTAAACATGATATGTTTTCTTGCCTGCTCCCAACAAGTAAGCGAGTAGTGTTGATAAACACAAAGCTTTCTAAACAATTTAATATATGAAAAATGAGTATAAAAGTTTACACTTTTATCACCTCAAAGATGCAGATTCACAGTTCCGAAGATGCAAGCTGACGAAAAAAAAAAACCCAGGCGTTGATTGTATCATATAGATAAAATCGAATTTGATAAATGAAATAATTCGATCGATTATAATCCAAAACACGGGCTAAAAAACAACTAAAAAACAAACTCTATCTCGAAAGAAATACCTCAGCATAATTTCCAACCCAGTAAATACAAGCTTACTGTGAAGATGTTAATAACCGTTTAATGCCCGTTTTCTGTTCTGAGGTAAGCCTGCTAGGGAACTTTATATTGAACTTCATACGCAAATTCCCCTTTTTGCCCTGCTCTTTTGGAATCGGCATGCCCTCACCTTTAACGACTTCTTCATAATTGGGACTGACGATGGTGTTAATAGGTACCGTTAAATTCCGCCCGTCGAGTGTGGTTATTTGTGCGGTGTAGCCGGTCAAGGCCTCGACCAATGAGATCTTTTGGGTGATTATTAAATCATTGCCATCCCTTTTGAACACACTGTGCGGCTTCTCGTCGATGATGAAAACGAGGTCGGAGGGTATTATGCCGCGTTGTTCGTTCCCTTTTTCAGGAAAAGTTATTTTTGTCCCCTTTTTCCACCCGGGTTTGATGTTGATTGTGAGGATTTCCTCCGTGGTTGAGGGTCTCCTGAAAAAAAAAATGAAAAAGCAGATAAGTGCTGTTTCTTGATATAAATATGCACCGAGTGATTTTTCTGAAAAAAAAAATAAAAAAAAAAATAAAAAAAAATTGGGTTTGCTTCTGTATGAAATTTCTAGATTCTGGTAAATTAGTTGAATATGGCTACGAGGGCTGTATTTACACGCAAGTAGCAGATATCTAAGTTCGTATCCATAACAAGAACAATCAATAAAAGAGAAAAAATCATAAGTATATGCCAGATATTCCACATTAGGCTGATATGGTATCATCTGACTTGCCGAGTATTTCAAACACTGCATGACTAGAAAGTGCCGTATTGTAAAATCTGGTATATGGCGTAACCTAACAGGATAAAGCAAAAGGCAAAGAAAAATAACAAACTCGAAAATTTGGTAAGCAAAGAATGAGCAACGTAAACATAAGAATCTCACTTAGATGTCTTATTAAGTTAACTTCAAGCTTGTCATCGACTTAGAAAGTTATCAATGATCTTATTTTCTTCTTACAATAGCCAGTTTCCCCTCAACTTCACACAAGGCCATGAAGGTGCGGTTTTGGAAAGTACAAAGAAGCAAATATCAAAAGAAGATGGCATTCAGCGCTAAAATATAATTAACGCTACTATATTGCCCGTGTATCTCTAGTGACGACAGCTATCCGTGCACTCAACACCGACAGAACCCTAATGAAAAAAAAAAAATGATTTTATCCCTTTTTTTCCATTCCAAGATCAAATATTTGGTTTTTTTTTTCAAATCTTTAAAAGACAGTTCACATTCCCTCCAAGTCTACCCTTTACTGAAGTAATAACCTTTGCTCAATCAGATATACAGATTAAAAGATCATTCAGCTGGTAAATGTGATTAATCCATCCAAAATAGCTCCACGCACAGACAAAGTAACCAAAGAAGGAAAACTCTAGCGAAAAGATCACGAATCAACAAGCTAAGACATAAATAAACAAGCTTAAAACTTATGTATAAAATCCAATTCCCAAGCAAATACTTAATAAGATTCGATTCATAAAGATAGAACCATATCAACAGAGCAACTTAAAAAAAGGCCAATAAACATCTAGAATTTACCCATTGGCATCAGCAATTTCTCGCGAAATCTTCATCTTTTTCGAAGTCCCCTTGTACAGATCTTCCAAACTACAAGGCAACATGCGTTCAATTGCAGGAGCCTTCCTTGGAATGCTCGGGCCGCCTTCTCCCCCGCCGGCAGCATTCCTAAACGAGGCGAATAAATCATCCCCAAACATACTCCTCGAAAACCCAGACGAGCCCGCCCTCGACCCGCCGGCCATGTTCCCCATATCGCCAAACGGGCTCGAGAACCCGAAAAACTCCGAGAATATATCGTCCGCGCTGCGTGGATTGAATCGGAAACTGGCGCCTCCGTCCCTTCCGCCGGAAAAACCGCCGGCTCCGGGAGGTGGAACCTGCCCCTTGAGACCTTCCTCCCCGAACTGATCGAAAACAGCCCTCTTCTGTGGATCACTCAACACCTGAAAATTTTTCGAAGTAGAATCAAACACATAACTCGAGTCGATTCCAATTCCAGCTCAGTTGAAAAGGGGGAAATTGAGAGAGGGAAAGAGGGTAATTACGTCATAGGCCTCTGAGATTTGTTTGAATTTGGCCTCAGCTTCTTTCTTGTTGTTAGGGTTTTTGTCGGGGTGCCACTTCATGGCGAGCTTCCGGTAGGCCTTCTTGAGGTCGTCGTCGCCGGCGGAGCGGTCCACCTGGAGTATCTTGTAGTAGTCCACACCTGATGGAGACGAGGCCGCTTT
>CACSLK010027837.1:7485520-7502958 GCA_902706635.1 Striga hermonthica | reverse complement strand
TTTCAAGTAGTTATATGATATAAGTTATAAAAACTAATATAATATAACACATGTAAGTCATAAGTAACACATATCATTCTAAAATATATAGTAATATATTTTTTTTTTTTAAAAAAAGTAAACTAAATTTAATATAATTTTTTCATGAATTTTAAAATTTAAGAATAATTTTTTAACAAGCACCCGTGTAATACACGGGTATTGTACTAGTTATATCATATAATAAATACACGGGTCAAAAATAGTTCTAGTAACATTTCACCTCACGAAACAATTGAATATATATTTATTAATAAATCCGCGGAGCCTGAAATTCAAATTGCCGAGGCCAATACGGTAACTTTGTCGTCACGCATCTGGCCCAGCCTGTCCGCCGCACCTTCTCTCCTCCGAACCTCGCCGGAGATTCTCTCTCTAGATCTACCACAAGCGAAAGCAATTCCATAACAAATCGAGCACTGTTTTGAAAGAAAACCTCACGTTGATTCGAAGCGCTAGCGGCCGGTCCCGTATCCAACCCCACCGGAAAATGGGGGATTTCAATTTAGCCCTAGTGATCGTCGCCATTATCGTCTGCGTGCTCGTGTTCATCTTCAACGTCTACCTTCTCGTCAACTACCAGCACCCGGACGATGCCAACCAGGCCTATTTCCCCAAATTCGTCGTCGTTTTGGGGCTCTCCATCGCCGCCATCTCCATCCTGATGCTCCCTGCGGACGTGGCCAACCGGCAGGCCTGTCGCCACGCGATTTACAACGGCGCGTGCAACCTGACTCTCCCCATGAAGGATTTGTGGCTGGCTATTTACATCGTGGATGCGGTTCTGGTTTTCTTTGTCATCCCGTTCGCCATGTTCTATTACGAAGGAGACCAGGACAAGTTGGGGATTCTTAGTGACCTTTTTTTTTTCCATGTTCTTAGCGTGATTCAATTGCGTTTGTGAAGGTTTTATTCATTCTAAATCATCGTGGCTGTTCTGATGGGCATTTCAGGACTGTATGGAAGAGAATGAAAAGCGCATTGATATGGGTGGTTGTGACGGCCGTTGTCTGTGCCCTTGTTCTTGGAATTTTATATGGTGAGGGCTGACTTCATAGCTATATTTTTTATTTTCTCGGTCTTCAATTAGTTTTAGGGCTTGTAATGTTAATTGCAAGCTTTGAGCTACCTAAGTCGTTCGATTCTAATTCAGAGAGGCTTCAGGTTCTGGTTTGTTATTGATGGTTAATGCATGATGTTTAGCAGATCCATGCTTTTGTTATAATTGTAGTGTGGTGCTACCGTTGACGCTTATATCTTCCGAATTCCGATATTAAGCTGTTAGTGCTATGCCACCTCAAGCCTGTTGCTCATATATTGTTATCCTCGATTATTCGAGTATTACACAGTTGAACTCTTGTTGTTCCTATTATGCTAACTGTGAGGATGTTGTTATTATACTGTGATTGATATTGTTTTAGATTGTTACCTGGAAAACTAGCTGGAATAAGAAGTTGATTGAGTACCTTTAATTCTTTTAATTTTGCTGCTTTTAGCATAATTTGTGGATGATTGTTTCCTAGGGCTTGTCGGGAAGGTTGACTTCACGGTTAGGCATCTTTCCTCATCAACTGTCTCCTTTCCATCATCATGGGACTTCTCAAGTACTCAACAATGTATTGCGAATGGAGCTAGGCAGGTAAGGAAGTATACTACTCATCATGTAAGTTACAGTTCCTTTTTGATTGCTGAATGTAGAACTAAAAGCTCATTCTATCATTTCATTTCAGTGCTCGGCATATACAGCCAATGCTTCATCTGAGACAACTTGGACCATGCAAACTACCTTCCCAGAATATGTTGTTGCACTTGCAACAATTGTTGGATCCGTGCTTTTCACTGTATGTCCATCTTTCAAATATCTGACTGAAAAATTCATAATCGCCATGATTGGAATATTGTGTATTCCCTTTTTATGGTTGAATCTCTAATCTGTTTATGAATCTCCAATCACTATGACCGAAAAATTTCACAGATTTTTGGTGGAGTTGGTATTGCTTGCCTTCCACTAGGACTCATATTTTCATTTGTCCGCCGCCCTAAAGCTGTTATTACACGCTCTCAGTATATTAAGGTACATTTGTTTAATCGTGGTTGCCAGTCTTCTTTTTTTTCTTTCCCTTTTGATGTTGTGGGGGCAACAGTGCAACTTTAGTCTTCAAACAGTGGGGAGCTTCAAGTACCTTTTGTAAATGAGCCTTGGTTTTCCGCTTCTTAGGAAGCAACTGAACTGGCAAAAAAGGCAAGAGAACTTAAAACAGCAGCTGATGCACTTCACAAGGAAGAAAGGAGTGGTAATAAGGGAAGGAAATGGCGTAAAAACGTGAAAAGCGTAGAGAAGGTTTGTTTTGATCTTTTTTCTCTTTTGATTAATGAAACACGTTCTCTAATAGTCCTTATAATTTCCCTTATGGAAATTCACCAATCAGTGGCCTGATTTGATTTTTTGCCTTTGTGATCTCTAGGTTCTTTTTTAATATTGCTTTCATAAGCTAAATGGATGAATGAACAAACCCCTCCGGATTGTTGCATTATCTGTCTGATATACACACTAGTAATTATTAATACATGCCTATTTTTCAATTACAGGAGCTTCTACTTTTGGAAGAAGACGTGAAAGCTTTGGAAGAAATGTATCCTCAAGGAGAAAAGGTGATATAGGATAAAGAATGAATGGCTGTCAGAATTTGTATTTTCAATTTTGGGGACTAATTTTGAGTCCTCCTTCAAAGCTCCATAAATGATCCAGTGATGATGTTGGAGATGCATGCAGGCTGAAGCAACGTGGGCTATGACAATTCTTGGCTATCTGGCCAAACTGGTGCTTGGAGTTGTCGGGTACGTTATTGTTGTGCATTTTTCTTTTTTCTTTTTGGTTGCATTCTTGAAACTTGAGTTATAGTTTGTTGAACCATTTGTATTTATCGAATGGCGAACAAAGGTTGAAATACTTTCCCCTTTGTTTTCCTGCTTCTATTATAGCATGCGCCTATTACAACATACACTGAACCAGTATCGTTATTTTATGTGGCCATTGTTTTCCAAAAATAGTTTGTTCACAATCACTTGCTGATATCTAAAAGACGATTTGTTCTCTTTTGGCTTGTTTTCTAGAAGAACTTGTTTATTGAATTGTTAATGTTACTGAGTATGATCCATTTTTGTATACAGGTTGATTGTTTCAGTGGCTTGGGTTGCTCATATTGTGATATACTTGCTTATTGACCCTCCTCTTTCTCCTTTTCTTAATGAGGTTTTCATCAAATTGGATGACGTTTGGGGTAACAATGATGTTTCTATTTCTTGTGTCTACCTTTACCTTTTTTCACAAGAGGAACGTATTTGAGGAGCTTCTTGTTTCTTCTTCTTCAAGGTCTTCTGGGCACTGCAGCATTTGCATTCTTCTGCTTCTATCTGCTGCTTGCTGTCATAGCTGGGGCTATGATGCTTGGCCTGAAATTGGTTTTTATTACCATCCATCCTATGAAGTATATATATCTTTTATACTCTTTCCTTTTCCTGGTTTTGGTTCTCTATCTCGTGCTGTAGTTTCGGGTATTTAAGGTTGTTGCCTGACATATTAAAATATTTTTCTAGGTGGGGAGCTACACTTATGAACTCTTTTCTTTTCAATGTTGGCCTCATTCTTCTTTGCTCAATCAGGTAACTGGTATATTGTTTGGTGCTTCAGTTCATATGCTTATCTTCTTGACGAATTATTGGCTTTGGTGAAAGATGGGTACCTAAGACACTATTTCCGAAAGATAGTTCATTATATTGATGTGCTTGTATTGATTCTGTTGAGAACTTTGAAATACCATTTTAGCAGTCTAGAATGTCAGGTTGGCTGAGCAAGTGCTCTGAATTTTACCCACACTTAAAGTTAAACTACTGGTTTCACCCATTTATAAAGCTCAATCAACGCAAGTCCATTTTCGTAACTCACACCTTGTTTTCATATATTAGTTTATAACTTGTGATCCTGGCATACTGTATAAGTAACGTTTTGATTGAACGTTGCAGTGTGATTCAGTTCTGCGCAACAGCATTTGCATATTATTCCCAAGCTACTGCAGCCCAAGAGATCTTCGGTCACACGTTACAATCTCTTCGTGGAATAAAATATTTGTACAAGTCAGTTATCATTTCCTTAGAACTTATATTCATTAATTCCGGTGACAGAATTTTCAGTGCTAAAAAATTATTTGATTTTTCAGGTACAACGTATTTCAGATTGGGTTCATAATTTTAGCAGGGCTTACTTTTGTATATTATGCAGCTTTTGTAAGTTTCGAATCTCTGCCCTTTGTTTTTTCCCATTTTCTTAATGGGTTTTATTCATAGATGGTAAACTTTTCCAGGGATGGAGAAGAAAAAAGCCTAGCGGCAGGTTCCAGCTATCCTCGTAAAAAGCTTGCTCCTCGGGATGTAACTGAATCTGTATGTGCTGGATTTCCTGATTTTTATCGACTAGGAAGGTGGTGTTATATTCTCGTGCGGTTTTTTTGTTTAATTTGTCGCCTGAAGAAGAATACTAACATCATCAAAGGTACTTGGTGAAAGTTGAATTTGATCTGTTGTGCTGCTCTCCTGGTTTTGCTGCTTTGGTTGTTTTCTGATCTTATGTGTATATTGTTGTTTCATTTTTATTTTTTCTTTAATTGTTTTCTACTACAGTGTTTTGTATTATCGACATTTTGAGGTCAAACAGAGAAATTTGGGGGACGATTTCGATGTAATTAATCAGGCAAAATTCGAGTTTTGCTTTTTCTTGTAATATATTTTGATATATCTTTCTTATGATGAACTCTGAAAAGCTGACTGGAAATTTCCATTTAGATTCATCATATTCCAACTTTGAATTTTGCTCAATATATTATTAGTTGCTACTAATACACAAAATGCGAGTAATCCATATATAACTATGTTGTTACTCTATTTTTTTTTTTTCCTTGTAAATTTTTCTCATGTAATAATCCATGCATGAATAGAGAATACATTCAGTCCACGTTTCAGGGGCTTTTTATACTCGTCTATTTCAATTTTCAAATGAAAGTGACACAGATATTAAATGGTAGTCATCATTTACTAAAACTAAATTCAATTCTATTTATTAAAGACTGTATTTTATTGTTTGTTTTGACCATCATTAAAGTTGCAAAGTTCATTTGTACTTAAATAATATTGTTGTACAGTACGGATAAACCAATTTCACCACTTTCAACAGAATTCATCCCGGCGCGAAAATTAACACCTTTCAACATCATCAGCAAGCAAAGGAAATATAATCAAAAAATGGGAATTTTTGATGCTACATGTGGGGCATGTGTAGTCATGCCCCCACACCCCTTGATTTACAGGCACACACACCCACACCCACATGGGTGTGTGTGAAATCAAAAGGGTGGTGGGGGCAAGACTGCACTGCCCCCATCTGTAGCGTCGAATTAGCCCAAAAAAAGGAACCTAACTGGGAAATGTGATAAGTACAGTATATGCTAAAATTATCACAACAGCGGAATATTTTTACATCAAAGTGTTTGCGAAAAAATATTTGCGTGAGGCTCTGTATCGTCTTGCGAAGCTTCGGGGAAATTACATGTTTTTTTTTTTTTTTTGGTCTTTTTTTGGGATTAATATCTTCTCCATTCACGTCATCACGTATTCACGTGAACTGATATGGCAGCATTACAATCCAAACATACATTTTATATATGATCAGTAGCTTTTTTTTTTTGTTTTTTCAATATTTTTTTATTAATTGATGCGCTTATAAATTATTAATAATATGAAGAAAAAATATGAAGAGATGATACATATTATTATGAGAGAGAAAAGAAATTAAATGTGAGGTTGAGATGAACACTAAAATCTTTAACAGAGACAACTTCATCAAATCTGCAAAATTTTAACAGACTTGTTGTTTTTTGCATAATAATTGGAACATGACGACTGTTTTTTTCGGTTGAGGAAGAAATAGGAAGGTTCGTAGAACCAACGTTATTTTGGCGCGCACCCCTTCAATTATAACAAGGGGCTTCTGGTTTTTTTTTCTGTCGTCATATGAGCATGTTGTTATAACTCATACGTACGGACCTTCTAATTCACAAAAAATATATATATATATAATATAATCACAAAGCAACAAATACTCACATCTTTATATGGTATTTATTATTTTTTGTATGGTTATTCTGCAAAATTTTCATCTGACATTAATTTTATACGAGTGTACATTAATTATATTTAATCAGTAACGTTCACCTACCCACGGCGGACACATGTTAATATGTCCATCGCTTATGTGGCATGCACACATTGGTGATGTATTTTTTTAACATATTAACATCACTAATGTCTGAATGCCACATAAGCGGTGATCATATTAACATGTGCTCACCGTAAGTAGGGAAACATTATCTTATATTTAATTAGATAAACTACGAATATATGAGTTTATGTAAAATTTCAGATAAAATACTACTTATATAACGAAATTAATTTACCATCTTCTTTCTCTACCAAACACTACAAAGCTACACGTGTCCATCTGCCAAATGACACGTGTCTCCATTTTGCCACCTCACCCTCCCAACCCCGGAAATTTCCCGGAAAAAACCCTTGTTATATGGGAGCCCATATATACACACACATGATATGAATAACACTCATCACCTAAAAGATATAATTAATTTCCTACACTTACACTTGCATGCACATATTGTTGTAACTTGTAAGAACCCAATAAAAAGAAAAGAAAAATGGCTGGAAAACAAGAAATTGTTCGGTCAACTCAAGAAGCGTGGCTTCTAGAAAACGGTCACATAAAGCCTCTGAGCAAAGAGATGCGGCGGCCGAGCGGCCGCACCGCCCACAACATGTCGTCGTCGTCTCTCCGAAAGAAATCGGATCTTGCCCTGGTTTCGAAAATCCGGGTCGGGTTCTTGAGGATGTTTTTCGCAAACCTTCAGGAGGTCTTGCTCGGGACCAAGCTCGCGTTTTTGTTCCTTGCTATACCCGCCGCCATTGTTGCCCAATATTGCAATTTTGGTAGAGTGAGTGCTTCTTTTTTTCGTCCCTTTTATTTGTTGTTTTTAGAGTATTAACCTTTTAGTTTGAAGTTATCCATATTATTGGCCTGAATTCTAAATAAATATGCATATTCGTATAATTGCCTAATTTTTTAATAAAAAATGAAAATTTTTGCTTTATAAAGTATCAAACTTTACGTCTATATGCCGTGTTTCAGGTATTTTAGCTTGAAATTATATGTATAATTGCCTAAATTTTAATAGAAAGGAATATTTAGTGCTATATGAAGTAGGTTTTGCTGTGACGTCATCAGATGACTCGATTTATAGATTCATTCATAGTTATCCACAAGTGGTGTATTAACAAGTGTCCTGCAATAAATACACACTAGTATACCATGTACAACATGGGTGTTAAGTTTGATGAATATATATGTAAAGTTATTTATGTCTAATATCTAACCTAACTCTAAAGCAAAAATAATATAAAAACAATATCTTCGAAGCATAGATTTTTGTCATGTCAGCATCCAAATCGTGAGAATCTGCCACCTGGGCTCAACACGTTTTGAATTAATATATAGGGAGTAATTGGACACATGTCAATACATAAAGTTATGAATGACTCCATAAGGCCGCCAACCGATGGCTTCATAGAATTTCTAATATGAAGTATCACGTTCGTTGTTTATGCCATTTTTTTTAAGAGTGATTTTTAGTTTGAAAGTATTCGTGTAATTGTCTATGTATATATAACTGAAAAATAATTTAAGAGTTGTGAAATTATAATAAGAAATTTGTTTGATATGTTATCCTCATTTGTAATTTGTTAAAAAATAGATGTATACATGAATTAATTCAAGCAACTGAAATTTGTTGATTGGTTATGAACACAGCCATGGGTGTTCGGTTTGAGCTTAGTTGGGCTAACTCCGCTTGCTGAACGCATCAGTTTCTTGACAGAGTAAGACCAATTTGATTTGATTTTTTATTTTTAAATTCTTTTTATATTCTTCTTTTTAATTAAATTCATAATTTAGCACGAGCTAACAGCTTATATATATATATATATATATATATATCCACTGCAACTTCTTATACAAATGCAGGCAAATTGCGTTCTACACAGGGCCAACAGGTGATTAATTACACAATCTATTCATATCAATCTTATTTTTATTTCATTTTTTTTTTTCTTTAAACCAATTCTAGAGGACTATATATACAATTATAGATATCAAGAATAATATTGATAATATAAATAAACAGAAAAATTGGATCATTATATTGATTTGGTGAGGATCGTTTCCCTTTCCCCAAATATTTGACCGTTCGACTCTATAGACAATTGCAATATATATAGTCATTGGATTTTTCATCGTCAGATCAACGGTGCATTCATCTAACGGTGAAAAACTCAGTCACTTTGTACATGTGTAGAGTCCATATACTACATTAAACATAAAGTTCGACGCAATATTGACAAAACACTGTAGTTTTACGTACACGTTGTAATCTACTTCAAAATCGACAATTCATACGTGTACACTTCGTTGTACCAAGACAAATATATATATAGTAATTAATAATGTTTCTTTTTTTATTATTGTTATGTGATTATTAAATTTGCAGTTGGTGGCCTTCTAAATGCAACATGTGGAAATGCAACTGAGCTTATAATAGCCATACTTGCACTTGTTGAGCACAAAGTTGATGTTGTGAAATACTCTCTTTTGGGCTCTATACTCTCAAACCTCCTCTTAGTCCTCGGCACCTCCCTTTTATGCGGCGGCATTGCTAACATCTCGCACGAACAAAAATTCGACAGAGTAAGTATTTTATTCATCTAAATAAAAATAATAATAATAGAATTGAAGCGTGTCCATCTAATTACTATTACAAATTGTACATGTTGGATATGTTTATTTTATTTTTATTTTTATTTTATTTGTTTCGTTCAGAAACAAGCGGACGTCAACTCTTTGCTTTTGATGGTCGGTCTATTGTGCCACGTGTTGCCGCTGATGTTTAGATTTGCCGGGAAATCGACAGATCTGACAACTGTTGGGACTCTCCAACTGTCGAGGGCCAGCTGTATTGTGATGCTCGTTGCTTACGTGGCGTACTTGGTTTTCCAGCTGTGGACACATCGGCAGTTGTTCGAGGCTCAAGAGGTATTGTTTTTATTACTCAAAATTTCAAAAAAGATAATACTATAATTTGACAAATTGACCAAATATGATAGCATTAGTCAAATTATTGTATCTCCTTTTGATACCGTCCACGCCAGCATTTTATTCGGGTGGACTGATTGATGCATCATATTTGATTCATTTGTAAAAGTATTGTATCTCTTTTGATATGATCCAAATAAATGTCGGACAATGTCCAACTTGGTGTATCTTTCGATAAATTTAGCCGTTTTTATTATCAATGATTTGTCTACTTAATTTGTTATATATGATGTGCAAATTAATTACACAAATAGAAAAAAAGAAAATTAAAATCGAAAAAACATCATTAATTAC
The DNA here is from genome assembly GCA_902706635.1 of Striga hermonthica. Classification (NCBI taxonomy): domain Eukaryota; kingdom Viridiplantae; phylum Streptophyta; class Magnoliopsida; order Lamiales; family Orobanchaceae; genus Striga; species Striga hermonthica. The sequence goes on along the minus strand of CACSLK010027837.1, from coordinate 7,493,360 downwards.
GTGGAAATAATTAGGGTGACGAGGATAGTGACGTGGTACCGGACGACGATGAGTTGCCGGTGATCGGATTTTGGGGTGCGTTTATATGGCTGGTTTTGATGACAGGTGTTGTTGCTTTGCTGTCGGAATATGTGGTTGCTACAATTGAAGTAAGTTAAAATTTTGACCAAAAAATTATATAAATTATATCATTATATTGATATAATCCTAAAAATAATGTTTTTATTTAGTTATAATAGTAGCTAAATGATATTTATTTTATTTATTTTTTAATTATACAATATATATAGGCTGCATCAGATAGTTGGGGCTTATCTGTGAGCTTCATCAGTGTGATTTTACTGCCAATTGTTGGGAATGCAGCTGAACATGCTGGAGCTATCATTTTTGCATTCAAGAATAAATTGGTAATAAGATATTGAATTAAGTATTATTTTTTGTTTATGTGAAATATTTATTATTAATTATTAATATATGTATTTTTGTGAAAATGCAGGATATATCTTTGGGTGTTGCTCTAGGCTCAGCTACACAGATTGCCATGTTTGTGGTAAGATAATGTGACAATTTATTATTATACACGACTATAATTATTTCATAATTTATTGATTAATTAATCAACCGTATTCCATTCTTAATTTTGATTTTTTTTTTTTTATTTTAAATAATCAGGTGCCATTAAGTGTAATAGTATCGTGGATCATTGGCATCGACATGGGTCTCGATTTTAATCTCCTCGAAACGAGCTCTCTTGCCTTGTCGATAATTATAACTGCGTTTACACTACAGGTGATCGGAAAAGATTTTAATCTACTTTATATTAATGAATGAATGCTTGTCGAAGTGTGTTTTCGATAATTATATATTCACTGAATAAATTTTTGAATAATCAGTAATGAATTAATGGATTTTTTTGTATTATTATTTTATTAAATTTCAGGATGGGGAATCTCATTACTTGAAGGGCCTGATACTTCTTCTAAGCTATGTTATCATTGGGGCTTGCTTTTTCGTGTTTAGGACACCACTTAGTAAGTTTTATAAATAATCCTGTGAAATTTTTTAAATAAACAAAGCCCAACATATATAAAATTTATTATTTATGACAATTATATCATGAATCTTATTATTTGTGTCTCAATTTATTTGCAGATCATGTGGACTCCACGAAACTAGGATTTAATAATGCTGAAGGAATAATGAGAGTTTAATTAAATGGTAAGTATTTTAAGAAATGCTACGGTCCCGTTACAGAACCATTCTGTCAGGATTTGTAACCGTTACATCACCATCTAACCGCTGAGAATAGTTGATCTAACAATTACAAATCGCGACGAAATGCTTTCGTACAGGACTGTAGCATCTCCCAGTATTTTATATCTTCTCCAATTTACATATTTCATCAAAAGGAAAAGTAAATTAACTAATGGTTTTAATTGGACACTGATTAATTTGATGTGTGTTTGTGTGTGTTTTGCAGGTTGAGATGTATTCCAATGGAGATGAGCTCTGCAAAGTTCTAAGTCAGTGGGGATCCATTAAAAAACTTGAAAATTGAGTTTGGAAAATGTTCAAGAGCATTAATCCTGCTTTATTTTTTATTTTCCACTTATTTTCTACTTATTTTCGTTTTCGTTTGCCTTTGTTTTAGTTGTTCTTGCGAGTTCCGCTTTATTTCTTCTTTGTTTTTCTTCGATGCGATGAGTTGTATTGTGTCAAAAAGTGATTCGACGTTGAGATGAGTACATGGTCGTTTTATTAAATATTTGAAATATTAATAAACGAGGTTATAAAAAAAGTTAATGTAATTTGAATACCAAAAAAAATTACAGATATTTATAATTAAAAAAATAATAATTTTAAAAATGTAAATGTAACAAAAATTTGGATGAGCGAGGGAGTTTTACCTGTTGTTTTGCTCAATGTGCTCACATATTTGGGCCTACTTTAGTAAGGAACTTATGGATCAAGGCCCCATATGACTGAACAAAATGGCCCAACATTTGGCCTTGCTTCACATAAGTCAATAGCAAAAATACAATATTAAATATAAAAGTATACATAAATATTCGTAAACAAATTGCAAATAAAAAATTAGGCAACTTGGGACCTATATACAAAACTAGACCACAAACTGACAATTCATAAACTGTAAAAACTAGTTTATCTGTAATTAAAAGAAAATGTTCCATACATTAAAAAAAAAAAAATGTAAGTGAATGGTGTATTTTTCTCTTATTCTTTTATTTATTAGGTTTCCGTATTGCATAGCCAGTCTCTTTTATAACATTGGTATAATTTAATGGAGGCTAATTAACATGGTGCATGGACATAAAAATCACCGTAAATAATGTTATAGACGATAACTAGGTATTTTATATGACTTAAGATATTATTTGACAAAATTATTATTGAACTATATTCCTTATATAGCCTTGGATGTTAAGTTCAACTCGGCTCGAGTTGTACTAGTTAATATTGGTAAATGAAGCAAAATTGTCTTCATTTATCAACTAGTTTAGTTATCGAACTAAGCTCGGTTGGTTAAAGACTCAAGCTCAAGCCCAAGTTCAAATATCAAATCTTCAGAAGCACTCGACTCGGCTCATTTATGTAAAAACAAGTGCCACTAGTTTTTAATCTATATATCTATACTTGTAGACTATTCAATTAATACAATTTTCACCTATTTTATTTCATTTAATAATATTATTATTTTAATTATTCGATCATATAGTATACTGTTAATATTAATTGATTATAATTCATACTAAAATATTTATGAAAGTCACACAGTTATAAAAGATTTTATAGCATTTTTTTCTTCAAAATATTTATTTTAAAATTAATGTTATCCTTTTGTTTTTTTATCTCATTAATTGATTTTTTTTTTTAAATACCCAATTAAGTGTGACGACCTAGAAAAACTGTTAAAATCGCTAAAATAATTGCTAGAGTAGTAGTAATATAATATCTTTTTAACTAATTAATCTATAAAAATTACATTATTCATTATATTTTCTAAGTTTTATACATAATAACAATAATTTATAATTATATTGTTTTTTTAAATAATGATCAATTTTGTAAAATATGTTATTATATTCATATAATTTATAATATTTTATTTCTAAACGTGCACAAATTGATTATGTAAAACTTGTTGAATTATTTAATTCAAACCAGGAATAATTGCAAAAGTATAGTATGAATTCGTCAAAAATAATATATACTCCATATATATACTATAGAATAAACCCCAAAACGCCAAAACCTTTTTATTAATTTCATTTCCCTCTCCCAACATTCTCTCAGAGGCCAGTAGGCCACAGCTTATCTGAACAGAGCAGCGAGCGAGAGGTGCTCCAAAAATGGCTAACAATCGAGCTAGATTAGTCCGACGGCAAATCACAGGCCTCGACGCCGATAATTTCTCCGAACCCGACCAGTTCCACGGTGCCATCAGCCGACGGAGGAGGCGGAGCTTCGCGTGTGTTTCGCTGTCGGAGCATAGAGACGAGAAGGACTTTCCGACGATGGCGCAGCTCATCAATCATCCTCTGGCCACGGTCGCGTTGGTTCCTAAGGACGCCGCTCTCTTTGCTGCTGGCGCAATCGCCGGAGCCGCCGCGAAGACCGTTATCGCACCTCTGGACCGCGTCAAGATCCTTATGCAGGTTGTTTCTCTCAATTTCTCTGTCTCGCTTTTTTTTTATCTTCGTTCTGTTAGGTTCAATTTACATGTTCTGTATTTGATTATTCCTTGGTTATCAGTTGTCAGTGGGTGAATAGCTTATTTGGCATATTAAATTACTTGGAAAGATTACTGTGTTTGATTCTTTGTGAATGGTTATGAAGCTTCTATCTGCTGCATTTCTCGGCGCCTTGTCTGTTATCACTTGTCAGTGGGTGATTAGTTTATTTGGCATATTAAATTAATAGGAAAGTTTTATTGTGTTTGATTCTTTGTGAATGGTTATGAAGCTTCTCTCTGCTGCATCTATCGGCGAATCGAATTTTGTGTATTTAGGTTTAAAAAGTAATTTAATCTAAGTAGTTTCCCCGAGGCACAATGTATGATTTTGTGCTAATGCAAGCCAGATGTGAAAGTGCTTATGCATATTCCTTTCTGTTTTACAGATTGTATGTCATGCTTGATTATAATGAGGTTTTTGATGGATGCTGATAAATAATGAGGCTAGAGCATGTGTCTACTGCAGCGTGCAATTTTATGTATCTAAATACAATATTTGTTCCTAATAAAATATGTTTGAAAGAATTTTGATTTGGTGTGTCTACCTCTTCTTTTACTTTATTCAGACTCGTGGACTAAGAATTGGTCAAAATGCAGCCAAGGGATTGGGATTTAGTGAGGTATGAATGGACTTAACCAACTTATTGAACTGTTTGGTTAATGACGTTCGAAATTTGATTTTGTTTAAAAGGAAACTGAAACACATAAGTGCGCAACTATTTTTTGTCACTCTAAAATTGTTGATATCTAATAAAACACAAGTTATACAAGAGACATAAGGCATTACTTTGCTTGTATTGGAAAATAATACTTCTTGTTTATGTAGAATGAAAGTGCTATTGTATTTTCAAGAGCCCTAGTCATATGCAGCCTGAATTCAACTTCATATATGCGCAATCAGCAATTTGTTCCAATGTGAAATGGTTTGTTGATAGTTGTCTTGTTGGACATAATGTGTGTTCTACAGAAATGCCATATTATTTGACTTTTTTAAAGTAATACTTTACCATATGCGATGATTTTCTGAATGTGAAATTTAGGCCTTGACGTTGATTGGGAAGGAAGAAGGAATTAAAGGGTACTGGAAAGGGAATCTGCCCCAGGTTTGTTACATTCTTTTTCTTTCTGGATTTTTCAAAACCACCTATCTGTAATGACTAATGATATTATCTATTCTATAAGATATGCTATATTAGTTTCTGAACTTCAACGACCTCAGATTCTTATTCTTGTTTCTTAACAATCAAGGTCATACGAGTCATACCTTATAGTGCAGTACAACTGTTTGCTTATGAGACCTACAAGGTACTTTATAATTATTTTCTATGCATGGCATCAGTAATTATGTTAGTTTGTATTTACTAATGCATATTATTTTCCATTTTAGAAACTTTTTCAAGGAAAGGATGGGGAACTCTCTGTAATTGCAAGATTAGCAGCAGGTGCATGTGCTGGCATGACTTCAACTCTTGTAAGTTCTTAGACAACGAACATATTGCTTCAGATATATTGTAGTTTATAACACCTCTTGTCATGGTGGCATTAATCTTATTTGCTGATTGAAGTGAAATTGTTAGGGAACTTATCAAGATAAAATGCAATAGGAATAGATTAAACATTCTTATTAAATGTGTGATACACTTCAAATATGTTTTTTGATTTTTCTATTTTTTCTTCTTCTTTAAATATCTATAAATATCTATATGTGTGTTTGTTCAGGTGACATACCCACTAGATGTCCTCCGCTTAAGGTTGGCTGTTGAACCGGGATATAGAACAATGACACAGGTAACTAGTTAATATACCATGGTATATCGTGCGATGGGGCTTCACATGTGATCTCAAATTACTGCATGTTTATGCAGGTTGCTGTAAGCATGTTGAAAGAGGAAGGCGTTGGGTCCTTTTACAATGGTCTAGGTCCTTCTCTTATTGGAATTGCGCCTTATATTGCGGTCAACTTTTGCATCTTTGACTTGTGAGCTTACCTGTTCTGCACTTCTTTCCTATATATTGTTGTTCAGAAATTAGTTCAAATTATTTGGACTGAAACTTGACATAATTCTACATGCCAGAGTGAAAAAATCTCTGCCAGAAAAGTATCAAAATAGGACACAAGCAACCTTGGGAACAGCACTTGTATCGGCTACTGTGGCCACACTAATTTGTTACCCACTTGATACTGTCAGGCGGCAAATGCAAATGAAGGGTACTCCGTATGTGACAGTTTTGGATGCCTTTTCAGGTATGGTATTTGGTTTGCATGCATTTAGATTTAGTGTTAAAGTTTGTGGCAGAGTAGGTCATAAACTCATTGAGTAGACAATTGAGATTAATTTGTGAGGGGCAGAAAATTGAATACATTTACGGTTTACCATCATACCACTGACTGTACTTATTGATCCGCATGTGGATAGAGTGATCAACTATGTTGCGAACCATCTTTTAATGGGACCATTTAAGATAAGTTGGTGATCATGTTAACCACTTGGGTAAAGCTTTTCTCCTGATGATGTCATAAATGTCAGGACTGAACTGTATTGAGTTCTATTGAGTCAGCCCGATCTCATCAATCGATAGTCATTATCTGTAGTGTCTTATTTTTGTGATTTCCTCATGGATCCTACTTCTGTATGATACAACAGCCAAGGGCATTCATATGAACTGCAATATTTATTTAATTGGATAAACAAGTCATTCTCAGTTTCAGAGCAAGATACGCATGCATATTGATTAGAATGTTAAAAAATATGCCGACTACATATTTTAAGATGCTCATGTCCTGCTATTTGATTTGACATTGTGATTGGAAAAGGTTACAGGTTGTAGTTAATAATTTGTTTGACGAATATTTTTCATTTAGGCATAGTGGCTTGTGATGGTTTGCCGGGACTGTACCGGGGTTTTGTGCCGAATGCATTGAAGAGTTTACCAAACAGCAGGTTCATGACTTTCCTTAGCCTTCTCCATCTACATGTTCATTTTCTCCATCACTTCGAACTTGAGTGTGATATTAGGGTGTGAAGTTATCATGGAATTACAATTATTACTGACCAGAAGCTCATTAAACTTGTGCACTAATATTCGAGTTGAACAGTAAATATTATCCGTCTTCGCAGATTCATTTTTTTTTCTTGGAGCGAAATCAAGCGAGGATAGTGTTTCCTAGTCCTAAAATCTCAATCGTTAGTGTTTTTAGCAAAATGGCCCATGAAAAAAATATGCATTTAGATACATATTTATTTTCGTCTCGTTTTAATCTTCTTTCGCAGCATAAGACTCACCACTTTTGATGCTGTAAAGCGTCTGATTGCTGCTGGGGAGGAAGAATTCCAAAGAATTACAGAGCAGAACCGAAAGAAACGAGATCAAAGTGCTAGCAAGTAGCAAGTAACATGAATAACAAGCAATAGGTTAGTAGTTGATGACGAAATCATGCATACATTCCATCAATTGATTCTGTAGCCTGTAGGAAACAACATTTTAAATCAGAATAGAATTTAAAAAAAAAAAAAAGAAGAAGAAAGATTTTTTTGAGATGATATGAGATCGTTTTTTGGTGTTGTATATTAAATAGCTTGGATTGTTTCTACCCTGCTAATAAATAAGTACTGTATACTTTAGAATACAATGGCATACATGATACATTAATAAATATGAACAGAGTATTCATAGATACGCAGTAACTTGATAAATCGTTATCCCTCTCTATATATTAATTCAAAACGTGTTGAGCCTAAGTGGTAGATTCTCACGCTTCGGATGTTGACATGGCGAAAATCTATGCTTCGTGATTTTATTTTTATGTTATTTTTGCTCTGGAGTTAGGTTTGGTATTAGACATAAATAACTTTACACATATATTCATTAACTCTAACACCCATGTTGTACATGGGTATTAGTACTAGTATATATTACTAACAAATTAAGCCTTACACATTCTTGAATAGCATTTCAATCTATAAGAACACAATTTAAAAACATATTATTATTTATTCACTAGTTCAATAACAATTAGTATTAGTTTCTGTATGTGTTTTATACTTTTATTGTTATGCTAGCTTGCTAATAGCTGAATTCAACAAA
>CACSLK010027837.1:7460103-7471592 GCA_902706635.1 Striga hermonthica | reverse complement strand
TTTTTTTAATTAGTAAGGGTAAAAATGTATTTTTTGGGTGCGGTATAATCGATTTTGGGTGCGGTAAATAACAACACCCTATTAAAAACCATATCTATAAAAAGATATTCATTGGAAAGATAAAAAAATAAGAAAAATTTTGTTTAATCATTTTCTATTTTCACTTTATCTTACTTTATTTTATTATATTATATTACTTATAGTTCAACTTGATCTTTTGACTTATCATGCAATACACCACACTAACTTTATTTAACCATTTTTTATATTCCCTTTATCTTACTTTATTTTATTATATTATATTAATTAAAGATAAAAAATAAGAAATATTTTGTTTAATATAATCATTTTTTTCACTTTATCTTACTTTATTTTATTATATTATATTAATTATAGTTCAACTTGATCTTTTGACTTATCATGCAATACACCACACTAACTTTATTTAATCATTTTTTATTTGCCTTTTATCTTACTTTATTTTATTATATTATATTAATTATAGTACAACTTGTAGAATATTATTGTTGAATATTAAAATTGTAGGCATTATTACCATATTGGGAAAGAAAGTCCATTACTTTATTATATTATATTATATTAATTATAGTACAACTTGTAGAATATTATTGTTGAATATTTTATTTTAATGTATAATAGAGTTCTTATTGCGTTTAAATTAATTTTGGTTGATTAGACCTTTTTTTATTGAAATGCTTATAATGTGATTACAATATTGCAATTAATATTATATCAAATATAAGGACTTTTTAGTTTGTCTATTTTTTTTTTTATAATATCTTTTTTTTTTTGCCAAAACGATAGAGATATTATAAATCAAAACGCACAACTGTGCAAAAGCAGCCCAAGGCTGAATAATACAAACCGGAACTAGAGACTGAGAGAACGGATCGAAAGTCCGCCTAGAACCTCGCTAGCCACACTAGAATGAAAAAAATAAACACACAACTAACAGACACAAACACACCAACTACGATCGCTCCCCACAGGAGAACAGAAACGCCCCCCCACAGAGGAATAAGTACCGGGGCCAACGGCCAAACCTAAAAAACAAGACAAAAAATCACAAACACAGACTCAAACAACAAAACTAACGGAAACTAAAACTAGAAACAGAAATCAGAGAGAAAGCCCTTCCCCAGCTAGTAACAACACAAGGCACCAGCAGAATCACGACTAATATCATTCATATTTTTATATTCAAGTAGATTAATTTTTATTATGTGAAATTGTAGATACTTCTTTCTCAAATTAATTCTCTGTATAACTGTATTCGATATTCCTTCCTTAGAAAAATAATCAAGTATTGGCATTTCTATTCCTTTCTTAGTTTGCATAAAAAAAAAAAATTTGTGCATCACATCACTACATAATAATAATATAATACATTAATTTTTCTTTATGTGTTACCAGTTTTCCATAGAAAATATATATTAAATTGATCAACTTTTGACAATTTTTTTGAATATTTGACACTTATATTGTACATATAAAATAAAGAAACAACTATATGAATATGATCATTTCAAATTTAAAATTAAATTAGATATCACCCAATAATGAAAAAAAAAATAATAATAACGAAGTAATTATTTACCAATCCAAAAAATAAATTAATGTTGAAAGAAAATACATGTAAAAGACACCCAGTCAAACGTCCATAGAAAAAAGAATATAAAAAAAAAAATAATAAAAAAAAAAATTGATAAATGTGTGTATTGAGTAATGAGTAACTAAGGAGGTTGTTTTGGTTGGTCATAACTTATTTGTATTATAAATATAAGTAGCTCAACTCTCTCTCTCTTACAATTCCAAACTCCAAAGTGAATCAAACAAAATTAATAGAAAAAACATACATCAATGAGGAGGGCGAGGGCATTGTTGGTAGTGCTCATGATTTCACACATTGTTGTAGAATGCCGCTTGCTGCGGCAATCGCCTGGTGGATATTGGTTCATACCGCCGCCGCCACCTGATGACTATGACTGGTCGCCGCCGTCCCCAGTGGGCACTTACGTGCATCAAATGAAAGATGCCTGCCAAGAGTACCTTACCACACCCAATCCAAAGTTTCCTGGGAAGGATTGCTGTAGCGCTGCTGTACGTGTAGCCCGACATGATCCCAATAAACGTGAGCTGTGCTACACATTATGGAAGTTAGATCCTCAGAAGGCAAAAAATATTATCTATCCAAACTTACTCGTTCTGCGCAAAGATTGCAAGATAGGCGAACAAGCCAAGGGTCTCTTCACATGCAAAGGTAATCACCACTAGCTACCAAGTTTTACAATATTGGATTTTTTTTTTTTTTTTTTTTAATAAATAGATTATATTATTATTCAATATTCTCATAAATTATGTAATATTATTTGGTGTTGTTTCTCAATGCAATGCAGCTCCCCCCAAATGAATGAAATCGCGCGGCCGGCGACACTCTCTACTACTCATGATGATGAATACCAAAATTACGTACTGATGGGATTAAAGATCTATCTGATACACTTGTTGTTTTTGTTGTTGTTGTTGTTATTCTCTAATATGCAATTAATATTTTTCTAATTACTGCTACACTTCCTCTGTAATACGCATTTTGCTATTATAATAAATAAAAGTTTTTATAATTAATATATACTTGCAGCTGAGTTCTTCTTGTACTCCACTCATGACTCATCATCCATAACCATAAGTAAGTGCATATATATTGATGATTAGTCCCAATATAACCGCTGGAATTTTTGTAGGTTTTGCCCATTCCTTAACCATTCAATGTCAGGTTAATTTGCATAGGTAATGAGGTTAATTTGCATAGGTAATGAGGTGAGATGGGAACTGCACGCAATTTTTTCATAATAGTATGAGTCTCGTGCAGTGCACAAATAAGAGATATTAACTAATATTTTAAAATTAAATTTTTTTATTAAATAATATTTATAAATTAAAAATATGCATGTAATAAATTTAACGGATATATTCATAATACTATTAGGCGGAATTGAATAAACCTTAAGCATGTAATTCTATTAGTTCATAGAATATTGATATTGCATAAACTAAATTGCCCATATAACTTACAAGAATCCAGCTTATAGTACTTCCATGTTTTTTTTTCTATGATGTTGATCTACGATCTCTTTCTCGTAATCTCCAACAATGGATTCATCTTTGCCTACGAATTGTTTCTCTCTCCCGCGTCTCTCGTCTTCCCACAAATCCCTTGATGTTGAGAACTTTATTTTCGTATGAGCCGAGAGAGGGGCATGTAGTATATAGAGGAGGAGACCTATAATCCTAGTCCTACTAACATTCCCCATGTTTTTAAACTACTTATTGTCCAAGTCAAACATCACAAATTGGACTCTTTAATAATAGAAAATTAATAATCTATTAAATATATATTCTTCTTAATTAAGTTTGACTATTAATTCAATTAGGTCAAACTAATTATATGGTCCACAATAATAGGATAATATATAAAATATTATTACATTCTCCCACTTGGACCATATATGTGTCGATACCCAAAGAACTACTTTAAGCGCGTACCTTTCATCAAATTTATAATTGAATACATATATTTATAAGTTTAAAATCAAAATAAAAATTAACCGAGTAATGGCGGTCACAAGTCTTCGAGCGACATGATCCCTTCCATGTACCACAAATAATTTCCAATTCAACTTTACTTTAATATGGAACAAACAGTTCGTACCATAACCATAAGTCATCCAACTTTTATGTATATTCTATAAAATCAAATATCCATAATGATGATATTATGTGTGAAGAATCAAACATCTTTAATCAAATTCAATAAGTGTCAAAACCATTAATTGATCAATTTCATTCAGTACTAGTCGGTCCAACAAGGCACCATTCGTTATTCCCAATTTCCTTTATATGACTTGCAAAGGCTGTAGGGAATAATCCTTTAATGGGTCCACTTTCATGCAATTAGTACTAAAATGCTCAAATGACACTTTATTTCTTCACTTCTACTTTTACGATCAAGTATTTCAATTTTATGTGATTCAAAACTTTTGAATACTTGTCATTCCTTGAAATATTATTGCTACAAAACTGCAATAATTTCTTAGTGGATTGGACAATATGTCGACATTCCCAAGTCCTAAGATAAAGTTTCGTAACCATAAATTGTGAATTGATTCCCAGCATGAAGCTTGATGTTTGTTTCGAGTCAAAATGATTAAGTGGTTAGTTTGGATTGTCGATCGGTTTCATTGTTAATATTCGTGCTTTATGTACTTGATGACTCGGACGATTTCTTTAAAGTTAAATGACGATTTGTTGACATTGGAACCCACATTTGAGTTCACAAAATTGTTTTTTCCCTTGTTTGTTCTCGATTGGTGAACTTGAAACATTCTTGCCTTGTGATTCGATTGTTGTAATCGTGTTATGCTTAGACACTTATAGTACGTCTTGATTGAGTTGTGATGATCATGTTCTTGTAATTGTGATGTATCCTTGTGTGCCACTCCCTTCGAAAAATAAAAAATATGAAAAAAAAATTGAGAAATAAAATGTGAGTTCGCGAGGAAGTACGGATTAGGCTCCTCTTATTTCGATTCACTTCGTGAAATGAGATAATGAGCCCGGGAAACCGGTCTAGGAAACTCAAGGAAACCCCTCGAGGCTAAACCTAGATAATTATCGTTCGGAAACCTCGTTTGGAAAAAGAAGCTCACGAAAAAAAAATGAATAAAATGAGCTCGTGAGAGTTGAAAGAATTAGACTCCTCTTGGCCCGGTTAGTCTTCTAGATAAACTGAGTTAGTGAGTACGGGAAACCGGGCTAGGAAACTCGGGGACAAACTCCGAGGATAAAATCTAGGCAATAATCGTCCTAACGACTCTCATTTGGAAAAAAATGACTCATGTAAATAAAAAAAAAAAAAAGAAAAAAGAAAAATATAAAAGAAAGACGGAGATGGCCTTGTTGGTTTCGTGCCTATCGTTTATTATACTTTGAGTAGACCTCATTTAGCCTTTTGCACGTGTATATGGAAAAAGTGAGTTTGAATCGAGTAAACCATGTGTAGAATGACTTCGGGCGAGTTTTTGTTTTGTATCGATTCATCTTGTGGGAACCGTGTTTTTGAATTTGAGTTTAATTTTGGGGATAACCGGATGAACATGAGGGTCACATTTCGCATGATCATTAATTTTGGACCGTTCGATTTTTCTTCTCGAACTACTTGTTGTTTTGTTTGCTTGAGGACAAGCAAAGAGTTAAGTGTGGGGGAGTTGTTTGTTGTGTTTTTGTGCTTCTTTTTATGTGTTTCATGTGTATAGTTGAGTCGGTTTAGGTTTGTTTTCTTGTCTAACCGGTCCATTTTAGTTGCTCCCGAGTGTTTTTATTTTCTTTTTAGGGTTTGTATTTTGGCGTACTTTCTCGTGTCTTTGGTGCAATTTTTAGGTCCATTTTGGAAGATGTAAGAGAAGAATCGAGCCAAGTTCCGAGAGCATGAACCATTCCGAGAACCCCCGAGCCGTTGTCGAGTCATTACCATGCAAGAGATCTGAAAGTCTAATTCGTCTAGCGAACGTGTTCGCCGCATAGCGAGTGTGCACAAGACTCACAAGACCAGTTCGCCTAGCGAACGCGTTCGCCGCCTAGCGAGTGTGCACAAGACCACAAGACCAATTCGCCTAGCGAACTAGTTCGCTACCTAGCGAGTGCTAAGTTGTTAAATGTGTGTGTTTTAGTGTATGTTTGTGGTGTAGCTATAAATAGACTTGTGGCTTTGTATTTTTGGGATATAACCCTCATTTCCCAACTTTTAAGTTGGAAAAATCCTCTCTATTTCCTTTTTCTCTTTTTTATGTTTTGGTTTGGAGCTTATGAATCAAGTTTTCTGGCGAATTTCCGGCGACATTGTTTGGAGTAAAGTTTCGATCTTTTGACTCCGTTTCTTCTTCCAAGTGCGTGTAAGAGTGGGTACTTAGTCTTAAGCCTCATTACTTCGTATATCTTTGTTTGCTTTTGTGAAAATGGATATTGTGCTTGTGTTGCTTGGAGGAAAAGATTGAATCTTTGGATCGTGAATGCTTAACTAAGTGTGATTAGGAGTTGAATGCTTGCTCGTCTTGTGCTAGAGCTTGGTTTAGCTACCTAGGGTTTTAGCTCGCATGGCAATGTTTGGTTATTTGAGCGTGTTTGATCATTGAGACTCCGGCGATTCAAAATCTCTTTTTTCCCCCTTGATTTCCCTCATCTTCTTGCGTGCTTTCATCTTGCATCATTTGCTTTCATTTGCTCTAGATTGTTAGTTTAATTTCGTGAATTCCAACACCGTCAAGCGAGTAGAATGTGTAGGACCTTCTTTTCGGTTGTGTGATTTGGCGACTAGATAGTGAACGAAGCTCCGAAGAGCCTTTCTTTGAGAACGACCCGATTCCGGGTAACTCGGTTACCAATTGCCCAAAAATACTACAAACAATAACATCAAGTAGAGGAAGATTCACATTTACCTTGGAAAGCATGTCGAATAGATCATTGAATTGACGGTTCCTCTTGGTATTTTGAAGTCAACTCGGGTAAAGAACCGGTGGGCGTTATGGGGTAGCCGACTTGTATAAGGTATCAAGGCTATTGGGTTTTGGTTTCTCTTTAGGTTCCTCCTCGGTCATCACCTTTTTGTTTTTCTCGGAGTCCGTCATCACATTCAACTCCTCCTCGTCATCATTATTCTCAACATCCTCAACCATCACATTACTAGGCATCTCAACTCGATTATCCACCACTCTCCCACTTCGTAAGACCGTAACAGCTTGGGCTTGCTCGGGTTAGCTCGGGAGTCGATCCTTCTTGTTATTCCTTTGAATCTCACCAATGGGACGTCCCAAGTTGCCCTATTTGTGTCTGAAGGCATTTAAGAGAAGCTTGGATTGAAGGTACGCCCTTAACCGTTTCATGTAGGGTGGACATGGTTGAAGCAAGGCTTTGAAGATACTTCTCCATGTTGTCGATTCGAGGATCCGAGGTAATTTCCTTAGTCCCCTTCTCGGGCTCCGGTGGAGGTGGCATTGGTTGTCTCGGGACAAAACCTCCACGCCCTTATTGAAAACCTTAAAATTCGGACCTCAATTGGTATACTTGGAATTCGGGTCTCGGTTGGAAGGGTGGTCGGTTGATTGGAGGTGAATATTGTTGATGTTGGGGATAGGCTTGTTGCGGTGCCGGTTGGGGTGCATATCCTGCCTTCAGGTCCCTCCATGATAAATTAGGATACCGGGGTTGTAGGTGTTGGAATAAGGGTCATTTTGGACCCGGGGAGCGTACCCTTAGATGACATTGATGTCGTAAAGGACTCCTTCGAGATTAGGATCGTAGGCCGACTCCATATAGCGTGGACACTCATGGCCTCCATGCCCCGTCTCACCACAACATCCACACACCTCGGCCATCACCACTTGAGCCGATTTCACATCACATAGCCGAAGTTGTTTTAATTCCTCCTCCAACGAGGCTATCTTAGCAAGCACGACGTCGTTTGAAGACCCGATCGATGGTGTAGCGTCATTCACGGGGTCCTCTTACGAACACTCTTCCTTTGGGTATTCTCACTCAACATCTCATAGAGCTCATAGATCTCCTCCGTCGTATGACTCCCAATATCTCCTCCGGTCGCATGGTCGACCATATACTGAAGGGTTTGATGGAGACCATCATAGAAGAATTGGTTGAGCACCCCGAGGCAAAAGTGATGGTGTGGGCATTGAAGTTGGTATCCTTTGAATCTCTCCCATGCCTCGTGAAAGGTTTCCCTAACGCTTTGGCTAAAGCTAGAAATTTGGGTTTGGAGGTTGGTAGTCTTTTGGTCCGAATAGTACTTGCCCATGAACTTCTCATAAACGGCTTCCCACGTGTTGAGCGAATTCGAAAGCAATGTCATGAACCAAGTCTTTGCTCGATCCTTCAATGTGTAAGGAAAGCACCTCATTCGGAGTTGGTTTTCGGTTAGTCCTTGGAGGGTAAATGTGTTGACGGTTTGCATAGAAGTCTCGAATGAAGTTGAGAGCATCCTCTTGTGCGAGGCCATAGCATGACGGGAGTTGGTTTAGATGGATGATTTTAAGGTCGTAGTTTCGGGCCGCCTCCCCGAGCACAAGGCACGAAGTGTTGTCTCCAATAATCGGTCAGGCGAAGTACCTCATGTTCGGGGGAGGAGGTTGTGGCAATTGCTCTCCTTGTCCCGCCATTGGTTCGAGTTCTAGTTCCGGTTGTGGTTCGTCAATGTTGAGTTCAACGAAGAGATCAATCGATGGTGTCTCCTCTACAGGTCTACCCCTTCGTAAACCTCGCATAAACACAAACAACAACTATACCCGTGAACGCACCAATGGAAAACAAGGTCTAAACACAATTACAAACACAAATTACCTAGAAAAAGCAAGAGAAATATAAAGAGAAATACGAAAATTAAGCAAAAATCACACGAATAAAGAGAAACACAAGAAAAAGGAACAATCAAACAGCGAATTAAGGGTCCTACTTGCACTCCCCGGCAACAACGCCATTTGTTTAGCAAAGTTTTGCGGTGGGTAAAGGATAACGGAGTTACCCGACTCGGGTCGTTCTCAAAAGGAAGGCGCTTCGCAGCTTTATCTACTACTCGATTGTTCATATCACACAAAAGAAGAAAATGAAGTCCTAAACATTCTAATCAATTGGTTTGGAACAAGATTAACACTAAACGAGCAAGCAATTACTAACAATAGCAAGCGACGATCAACTAACAAAATCGAGTCCTCCGAGTCTCATGTCATTGACACAAATAAAAAAGAAAAAACAATAACAAAGAAGAGCATGCAAGTTATAAGCACAAGGTGATTAACCCTAACCCTAAGTCATTAAGCTCAAGTGAGTCTTAACCCTTAAGCAAGCAAGGCAAGAAATCAACCCCTAAATAAGCTCAAGCAAGCATAATAGACAATAAAAAAATGAGCTTTGCATCCATCATCAATCCAAACCCATAATCACTATAATAAGCATTAATAGTAAAACGAGGCAAAAATCGAAGTAAAGAGCTTCAACGATGAATACTCAACCTTCCATTGCGTAGACGATGAAAAACGGAGTCAAAAGCTCGAAACTTAAAAGAAAACAAAGTCGCCGGAAAATCCACCGGAAAATTACATAAGCTCCAATCACACCATAACAAATAGAGAGAAAACTAAACTTAAGCTAAGAACCAAAAAAGGAAAAGTTTCATAATGAGCTAGATAATCCCACAACGCAAAAGCTCAAAAGTATTTATACTCCCACTCAAAACACACACTAAA
This sequence comes from Striga hermonthica, assembly GCA_902706635.1. Taxonomy (NCBI): domain Eukaryota; kingdom Viridiplantae; phylum Streptophyta; class Magnoliopsida; order Lamiales; family Orobanchaceae; genus Striga; species Striga hermonthica. The sequence goes on along the minus strand of CACSLK010027837.1, from coordinate 7,462,266 downwards.
AAAACACAATTTTAATAAAACACTCTCGATATCGTGGCGGATTCTCGAGCTCGCGGCAGCAGGCGACATGGGGGCGCGCGGGCGTGCATGGGTGCAGGCACGGGTGCTCGCGGGCGTTTGCACGGGGGAAGCAGGGCTCTCGATGTCGCGGCGTGTTCCGCGTGTCGCGAACGTGCACTCGGCGCTGGGAACGCCACCCTCTCGATGGCGCGGGCGGTTTCACGACCGCGCGGGCGCGCTAGGCAGTTCTCTCGATCTCGCGGCGTGTTCCGCGTGCGCGTGAGTGTGTTGGGCGCTGGAATCGTGCCACTCTTACCGTCGCAGTTCCTTCGGCGAGCGCGCGGGCTTCGGTGTGGAATTTACTAAGGCTTAGAATTCTTGGAAATGAAAATATCTCGTATGAAATGGCTCGAAACTACTCGAAAACTCGACTTCTTCGGAAAATGATCGTCTCTCAAAATGTGGCTCGACTCTCTCGTAATATGGCTCGACTCTCTCTCTCTCTCCATCCCCGGAATAAACCTGAAATTTATACCCAAAAGCACGAAAAAGTACGCCAAAATATAAAATAAAAAGAAAAACATAAAAGCACACGATAAACGACAAAATGGACCGGTCGACTCTAAAACAACCCTAAACTCGGCTCAAAGCACACATAAACACATAAAAACACGCTCAAAAACACAATAAACACGGTGGTGGGCAGGGATCTTGGTGGTTCCGGGTGGGTTGGGGGTCGAGTTGGCCGCCTCGATATCCTTTTGCTTCCCCTATATCCCTGCTCTGTGGCTCGGGGGTCACCGAGTACTTTCGGACTTGGACTCTCTAGTGGTGTTAGAGGGTTCGGTCCAGTGGCGGTTCCTGGGCGAATAGGTGTTGCGGTTGTGGTTCGAGTTTGACGTGAGGTGCTGTTCCAGGGCTTGGATTCCGTCTTCGCTAGGCCACCGAGTTGGTGTTGGGCAGTTTCGGAGTGGGTCCTCTTGGTTGTGGGTTGCATTTAGGGTTGACTTGGTTTTGTTGGCTCAGCTTGGTCTTGTCGCTTGGGAAGGGCTGATTTGTTTAGTTTGTTTCTCGTTTGCTTGTTTGTAGTCTGTGTGTTTAGTTTGTTCGTTAGGTCTCTTGTTTTTGGTTTGGGCCGTTAGCCTCGTTTTTTATCCCTTTGGGATCGTTTCTATTGATTCTCCCGTTGGGAGCTAGTTGATTCTCCTGTTGGTAGCTTAGTAATTATTTTGGTAGTTTTTATTTGTGTCTTGTTTTGGGTTTCTGGCGTTGCTAGTGTCGGATTTAGGCGGTCTTCTGACCCGTCCTCTCAGTTTATTCAGCTTTTGGCTGCGGCCACGAGTTGTAATTTGCACATTTGTGCGTCTTGATCTATAAAATTCTCTATCATTTCGGGAAAAAAATATTACATTAGAATTATAGTTTTACGTGAAATAAAATAATTATACAATGACTAATATTATAATGAACCAGTAATGCTCACCTACCTGCGGTAGACATATGTTAATATGCTCACCGCTTATGTGGCATGCACTCATTGGTGATGTATTTTTTTGAACTTATTAACATCACCAATGTTTGAATGACACATAAGCGGTGGACATATTAACATGTGCTCATCGTGGATAGAGGAGCATTATCGTATAATCAACTCTTTTCTATAACTATTACTAAGATATTTGTTCAAAAAATAATGTTGCACTTGAAAACTTCTAATTTTCATTCAAGTTTAGGTTAATCATTAATTTCAAGAAAAATGATTGTCCTTTTGACTTATCATCCAATGCACCACAATGACTTTATTTAATCATTTTTTATTTTCCCTTTATCTTACTTTATTTTATTATATTATATTAATTATAGTACAACTTGTAGAATATTATTGTTGAAAATCAGAATGTATGCATTATTACCCTATAGGGAAAGAAAGTCCATTAGTGAAGCTGTGTAATCTAATTATAACATTATAATGTATAATAGAGTTCTTATTGCGTTTAAATTAATTTTGGTTGATTAGAACTTTTTTTATTGAAATACTTATGTGGTTACAATTTTTTCATTAATATTATATCAAATACAAGGATTTTTTTTAGTTCGTCTATTTTTCTATATGATCATTCTTGCTTTTATAGTAAGTAGATTAATTTTTATTATGTTATGTTT
>CACSLK010027837.1:7439693-7453132 GCA_902706635.1 Striga hermonthica | reverse complement strand
CTAGAGCCGCCGTGCGCCGCCGCTGGCCGCCACCTTTTCCGGCCAACTTGCTCCGATCGAGATGAATTTTATATCAACGCGAAGCTCTCGTCGACGCCAACAACATATCCGAGCCTCAAAGAAAAATTTCGGCGAGAAGGCTTCTGATTCTCCGGCGAAAGCTCATAGCTCTACAAATCTCTTCAACCTTCAAATCCAAATTTCCGGCAACTCACTTGGACCCACCAAAACCCGAAGGCACTCCCAGAATCCTCTCGCCGACCGCATCTTTTTCCAGTCACCGTCGTCGAATCCGACGAACTTTTCTGGCAACCATTTTTCCGGCATATGAGCACCCACCGAGCTTCCGGTTAGTATTTTTAAGCTTTTGTTGTCATATACCATCGATTCCTTTTGGTTGGTACCTTTTCCGGCCACCGGAGCTCCCACTTCTCTTTATTTCTCTATTTACGAACTCTGGCAATCGTTTTTCTCGACATTTTCCAAGGTCCCACGATTCTAACTTGCATTGTATTTCAGTACTTTCATTGTATTCGTTGTGCTTGGATTACTACTCTTGTCGGAGTAGTCGTATTGAGTTAATTCGGTTAGACTTGTGTTATAGGCACGTCTTGCCGGGCGTGCCAAATGTTTGTATTTTTGCTGGGATTTTGAGTTTGTAGGTACCTACTTACAGCAAGCGCCGGTAATCGATTGTGCGTTGCATACAAAAAGAGTTAGTTGTGTCATACCATGGCGAGCATCGGCAAGGACCTTGAGGTCCGATTTTTTAGCTTTCACGTGTACGTGGGTCTACGTCGAGTTTATGCATGCATGGTTACCATCTCTCTGAGACACACACGTATGGCCTCTCTCGTTTCATGTGTTCAGTGCTAAACTGTTCGGATGGCTTCATTTCGAGCTCGATGGCTTTCGGTTTATCTCCTCTATTCCCTCCGGACGACCATTACTGGACACACGGTGGTGAACTACCGTGTAGAGTACGCATTTTCTTTTCTTATTTTCTCTTTCTTTCTTTGCTCTTTTGTGTCTCCGTGTTTGTTTTCTTTTCGTTTCTTTGTTTCTTGTGTTTCATTTTCGTTCTCTTCGCATGAACTTACATGATTATGTGCTTTCTTATGTTTTTTGATCATACAATAAGGACATTGCTTTGTTTTAAGTGTGGGGGTGGGATTTCGTGATTATGCATGTTCGGGTGATATTTGTTTCGTTTTTGGTGCTTTATTTTTTGTTTTTGTCGTGTCTTGGACCGATTTTGTTTGAGTTTTTGTGTGTTCATGTCACCTCTCCCACATGATGCTCAATGTTTGTTCGAGAGTTAAGATAGCTAAGTGGTGAGTCGAGATTATTGATTGGTTTCACTATTATCGTCCATGCTTTATGTACTTGATGAATTTGACGTTTTCTTTAAGTTAAATGATGATTCGTTGACATTGGAAACCGCATGTGGATTCATGATTTTTTTGTCCCTTGTTTGTTCTCGATTGATTGTCTTGAGGCATGCTTTCCTTACGTTCGAGTATCGTTGCAAACATGTTATCTATGCACTTGTGGTACGTTTCGATTGATTTGTGATGATTATGTTATTGTAATTGTGATGTATCCTTGTGTGCCTCTCCTTAAAAAAAAAAAGAGAATAAAATGTGAGTTCGCGAGGAAGTACGGATTAGGCTCCTTTTATTTCGAGCCACGCGTGGATTGGGATAATGAGCCCGGGAAATCGGTCTAGGAAACTCGAGGAAACCCCTCGAGGTTAAACCTAGATTATCTCGTCCGGAAATCTCGTTTGGAAAGAGAAGCTCATGAAAATGAGTTCGTGAGAGTTGAAAAGATTAGACTCCTCTTGGCTCGGCTAGTCTTCTAGATAAATCGGGTCAATGAGCACGGGAAACCGGCCTAGGCGACTCGGGGACAAACCCCGAGGTTAAACCAAGGTAATAATTTTCCTAACGGCTCTCATTTGGAAAAAGTGGCTCGTTAATAAAAAATATAAAATAAAAAAAAATAAAAAATAAAAAAAAGAGAAAGAGAAGAAAATTGGGGAGTTGGTTTATTGGTGTCGTGCTTATCATTTCATATTTTGTAGACCATTTATAGTTTTTGCACGTATATGTAAATGAGGAGGTTTGACTCGAGTAATCATGTGTGGAATAACTTGGGACGAGTTTTTGTTTCGTTTGGATTCACTATGTGGGAACCGTGTTCTCGGATTGGATTTTGATTTTAGGAATACCGGATGAAAATGAGAGTTTCATTTCGCATGCTCGTTAGTCTTGGACTTCTCGATTTTTCTTTTTGAGCTACTTGTTGTTTTGTTTGCTTGAGGACAAGCAAAGAGTTAAGTGTGGGGGAGTTGTTTGCTATGTTTTTGTGCTTATTTTTATGTGTTTATATGTGTGTTCGAGTAGATTTTAGGTTCGTTTTTGCGTCAACCGGTCCATTTTATCATTTTCCGTGTGTTTTGTGTTTTTCGTTTTATTTTATATTTTTGCCGTACTTCTCCGTATTTTGTGGTGATTTTCAGGATTTATACCGAGGATAAGGAGACGAGCACTTTCCAAAGAGTTTCGAGTTATTTCCGAGCAATTTCGAGCCATTTTGTACGAGCCATTTCCAACCGAGTATGTCGAGTCCTTAGCCGAGCCCGGACGTGCCTTGAGCTGCCCACTCGCGACCCCGCGCCAAGAGCCGCGGCCTCGCGAACGCACATCAGCAGCAGGACGCGCGCACGCCCAACCCGCGACCACGCGGAAGGCCCGGCGACCTCGCGAACGCATAAAGCCATCGCCAGGACACGCCCGCGTGCACGCAGCTGCAGCCGAGAGCTCGAAAGTGCTCGGCTACCGCACGCCCACACGCCCGTGCCCCCATGCTCGGGACCTCCCGGCGAGCTCGAGAATGCCGCAACACCTGCCAAGCACACGCCCGCGACCTCGCGAAGGGAGCTGCGACCTCGAGAGTGCGCCGATGCCAACGCTCGCCCGCGCCCGCGTGCTCGCGACTTCCTCGGCGTACTCGAGAGTGCCTCCGCGCCCGTGCGCCCGTGCCATCCATGCCCTGCGAGCTCGCGAAGGGAGCCGCGACCTCGAGAGTGTCTTTTTAATTGTGCATTTTTCTAGTGTGTGCTTCGAGTGGGAGTATAAATATTTTTCTTCCTTTGCATTTTGAACATCCATCTTTCTTTATTTCATTTTTCATTTTGGGAACTTAGCTTATGTTTCATTTTGCTCTCTAGACTAGGAGCTTATGCTATTTTCCGAGAGATTTTCCGGCGACTTTGGTTTCTTTCAAGTTTCGAGCTTTTGAGTCCGTTTTTCATCGTCTACGCAATGGAAGGATGAGTATTTAGTTTTATAGTTTTTTACTTCGATTTTTGCTTCGTTTTTACTTATAATGTTTATTAGGGTAAATTTGAGTTTGATTGATGATGGAGGGAATGCTTGGGCTTGATTGCTTGCTTGAGTAGATAGAGGAGTTAATTGCTTGTTGATCTTGTTTAAGGATTAAGACCCGATTAGGGCTTAGTCACTTAAGGTTAGACGACTAGGGCTAGCGATCTAGTGCTCATAACTCGTTTATTCCTTTTTGTCGTTGATTATCATCTCCTTGTGGTTATGGCATGAGACTCCGTTGGTCTAGTTTGCTACTTGCTCGTGATTTGATATTGCTCTTAGTTAATTGCTCGTTTTCAAGTGCTCGTTTAGTGATAATCAAACTCCAATCCAATTTCTTAGAATGTTTAAGATTTATTTGATCTTTTTGTGATTTGGACAATCAACTAGTAGATAAATCTCCCAATAGCCTTCCCTCGAGATCGACCCGAGTCGGGTAACTCGGTTATCCCTTGCCCACCAAATCTTTACTAAACATTTAGCTATCCACATCGACCTCTTTCACGTAGTTCGGACCCTCTCCATGTACTAAGATACTTGTTCAAAAATGATATTGCACTTGAAAACTTCTAATTTTTATTCAAGTTTAGGTTAATCATTAATTTCAAGAAAATTATTGTTTACGCTCATATATTTAATTAATGGATCCAATTGGTCTAGATTGTTCTTTTGACTTATCATGCAATACAGTACAATAACTTTATTTAATTATTTTTTATTTTCCCTTTATCTTACTTTATTTTCTTATATTATATTAATTAGTTTAACTTGTAGAATATTGTTGTTGAATATCAATTAATTATAAGTGTACAATGTTTAATAGAGTTCTTATTGCGTTTAAATTAATTTGGTTGATTAGTCCTTCTTTTATTAAAATATTTATGTGATTACAATATTGCAATTAATATTATATCAAATATAAGGACTTTTTAGTTTGTCTATTTTTTTAGCTGCGGCTACGAGTTGTAATTTGCACATTTGTGCGTCTTGATTTATAAAATTCTCTATCGTTTCGGGAAAAAAAAATATTACATTAAAATTATAGTTTTACGTGAAATAAAATAATTATACAATATGACTAATATTATAATGAACTCTTTTCTACAACTATTACTAAGATATTTGTTCAAAAAATGATGTTGCACTTGAAAACTTCTAATTTTCATTCAAGTTTAGGTTAATAATTAATTTCAAGAAAAAAAGATTGTTCTTTTGACTTATCATGCAATGCACCACAATAACTTTATTTAATCATTTTTTATTTTCCCTTTATCTTACTTTATTTTATTATATTATATTAATTATAGTACAACTTTTAGAATATTATTGTTGAATATCAAAATTGTAGGCATTATTACCATATAGGGAAAGAAAGTCCATTACTGAAGCTGCGTAATCTAATTATAACATTATAATATATAATAGAGTTCTTATTGCGTTTAAATTAATTTTGGTTGATTAGACCTTTTTTTATTGAAATACTTATGTGGTTACATTTTTTTCATTAATATGATATTAAATACAAGGATTTTTTTTAGTTCGTCTATTTTATTATAAAATCATTCTTGCTTTTATATTAAGTAGATTAATTTTTATTATGTTATGTTCGACTTTCCTGAAAAAATACTCAAGTATTGACTTGGCATTTCTCATAAGTGACTCATTTCTTAGTTTTGTATAAACAATATTTGTGCATATAATAATAATAATAATAATAATAATAATAATAATAATTATAATAATAATAATAATAATAATAATAATAATAATAATAATAATAATAATAATAATAATAATAATAATAATAATAATAATAATAATAGTTTGGTTTTGATGTGGCATATGAGTGATGTATCAAAAGCACAATAGATCAAGATCATATTTTATAGATTGGATCTTTATATTTTGTACGAAATTTTAGCAATGAATTTAGATACTAATAATTCAGTCTCTTTAAGATCTTGTTAACGAAGTCCGCGAATAGAATACTTTTCTGAATTGGAAATTCAAAGTTATGGCATCTATCAATGTGATAATGAGTTAAATTCATTGTCTAAATTGAAATTATCAATATCTCAATATGTGAAAAAAAAAAAATGGGAACATTGGGCAATTTAGCCTCTGGTCTGTACTTGTTTTTTTTGTTGAATGAATGCCTATCGTTTTGACAAAAAAAAAAATATGTGAAAAAAAAAAATTTGAAACGTAGAGGAATTAAAAGACAACTTCCAGAAATTATTCAGTTTCTCTAACCTAGATGAGATGGCATCCCAATATCTATTACTAATGAGATGAATCAGAGTCTTACCAGAGAAGTGACCGAAGAGGAAATTTACTTGGCCCTAAAAGAAATGGAACCATCTAAAGCACCATGTATTGATGGCATGACTACCTTGTTTTTTCAACGTTGCTGGTCCATTGTGAAAAATCATCTCTGTAATGCCATTTTTAACTTTTTCAATAGTGGTATGCCTAAATGTGTCAACCAAACAGTCCTCTCTCTCATCCCCGAAAAAAGCCAACCATGTATTAGCTTCAGATTTTAGACCTATTGCCCTTTGTATTGTTGTGTATAAAATTATTTCTAAACTGATTGTTAATAGATTGAAAGTTGTTTTAAATCCTTGCATTAATGCTTCTCAAGTTGCTTTTGTGCCTGGGAGGTAAATTCTTGATAATGTGGTTCAGGCTAATGAGTGTTTGCATTACATAAATAGCAAAAGAAAATGGACTAAACATCTCATGGTAGTGAAATTAGATATAGAGAAAGCTTATGATAGAGTAGAATGAGAGTTTTTGCTTAGTGTTTGTTGAAAAATGGGGTTTAGTGAATCTTTTGTGCTTTGGATTTTTGCTTGTCTTACTACCGCTTCCTTCTCTTTTAACATCAATAGGCAAGTTTTGGGTTTTGTCAAACCTTCTAGGGGCATCAGACAAGGAGATCATATCTCCCCTTATCTTTTCGTAATTATGTTTGAAGCATTATGTAATTTGATTTTCCAAGCTTGTAGTTTGTATTCCTATTCAGATATTAAATCAGTAGATTCTCTCCTGCTATCTCCCATCTTCTCGTTGCTGATGATACTATCCTTTTCTACGCAGCTGATGAATATCATGCTCATTTGATCACCTTCATTCTTGATGTCTTTGGAGCATCTTCTGGTCAAAGTGATAATATTTCCAAATCCTCCATTGGTTTCTCTAAAAATACTCCAGTCAGGTCTAGAGATAGAGTTTGTTATATCCTAAATGGTATGCATTGTGTTACCCATTCTAAATATTTAGGACTGTCTCTAGGTATAGGAAGCTCCAAGAGAAGCGCTTTCAAATTTGTATCTGACTGTGTGTTAAAAAAACTTGCAAACTGGAAGAACATATATCTGAGTGAAGCTGAGAGAGAAGTGCTAATCAAATTTGTGTTAGAGGTTCTCTCAACATATGTCATGTCTTGTTTCAAACTTCCAGTGGGTGTTTGTAGAGATGTTTGTCATGCCATTGCTGCCTTTTGGTGGGGGTAAGTCGGAGGTTGGGGATAACAAGATTCACTGGGCAAGTTGGGATGTCCTAGCTAAGCCCAAGTCTAATAGAGACCATGGGTTCACGAATCTGAATGCTTTCAATGATGCTTTACTGGTTAAGCAGCTGTGGAGAATTCTAACTCATCTAAAACTACTAATCAGTAAAGTATTGAAAGGTAGATATTTTTATAGGGGTAGTCTGTTTGATGTTAAGGCTAAGAATCGGGATTCTTGGCTTTGGAAAAGCTGGGTGGGTGTCATTAAGTTGTTGAAATTGGGAGCTAGGTTTCAGGTGGGTGATGGCAAGAATGTTTCCATTTGGGATCATCCTTGGCTACCTAGACAGGATAATTTCAAACTTGTTTGCTGTTTTCCTGGGGGTAGAGATCGGTTATGTTGGGTGAGTAACTTAGTTGATGAAGAGATGTGTATGGGATTGGGATCTGATTAGCCAAACTTTTAACCCTGACGAAGCTGAATTGATTCTTCAAATTCCTCTTTCTATAATGGGTAAAAAGGACAAGCTTATTTGGCACTTTAGGAAACATGGCTGGTTTAGTGTTAAATCTGCATATGAGATCTCTGCTAAAAGAATATGTGAGAACATAAATATGGTTAGTTCTAGTGTGGCTCCTAATGGTAGAAGTTCTTTGTTGACTTCCACTTGGAAACTCCCCATAAAGAATAAACTTAAACATTTCTTATGGAGATGTTGGCATAAGTTTATGAGCACAAATGACCAGCTGCTGAAAAGAAAACTCAATGTTGATTTTATTTGCTCTATTTGTCGGGAGGGGCTGGAGGACATATATCACATTCTATTTAATTGTCTTAGAGCTAGACTAGTCTGGAAACTAGGTGGGGTGAAGTGGAAAAGTTTGAATAATCCTTCTGTTTCATTCAAAATCTGGTGGGGAGATATTTGTAGAGTCCTCGTTTATGGTAGCCTCAAAGATAGAATAAGCTTATCCTCTTACATTCTTTGGTGGCTATGGAAAACAAGGAACATTTGGATATTTAGAAGGGAGAGGATTAGTGAGTATCAGATAGTGAAGGGTGCCAGAGCAGAATGGATTGAATTTCAGAAAATTTCAACTAAGATAGTGGGGACAGATAGAACAAATATTCAGCCTTTGTTGAATTCTAAGAAGCCATTTTCCCAAAGAGTAGGGCAGTGGATGTTCACTGTTAGTGTTCTATGCTCTGCCAAGAATCAATTGATGCTTTCTGTTGCTCTTGAGTAAGAAGGACAGACTCCCCAGGTATTTTCTAAGACTTGTTTCAATGGGTGTGAGGAAGGCAAATGGTTGAGGACAGTAAGGTGGACTCTGAGGAAGGCCTCCAATATGGGATGGATGAACTGTAACTGCAAGTTGAGGAATAAGCAAGTGGTCAGAAAGTTAATGGAGAGGAGGGACTTTGATTCTTGTTGTAATTCCTTTGCATTTGATGTGTACACTTTGATTAATGTGTATTCTAGGATAGATTTTGTTGCTTTTGGCTAGGATTATATTTGTGTTGGTTGTTTTATCTTTTGCTAGGCTTGGTGTGTAAGGAGTTGCTTTGTATTAGCTTCTCATGTGTTGGTTGCAATCAGTTGGTTGCTCGATTTGTACTATTCTTGAGTATGGTATGGAATCTTTTTCGTCGTTGGAAAAAAAAGGTAGGTACACGAAATATGGAAAATTGCAAATCAAAATATATTACTTTGCTGCTAGTCTGGTTAGGAGTTGCTGTAGAGGGAGGGCTTGTGATTGTGTTTTTTTAGTTTCTTTTTGTTGTCTTGTGTGGTAGGATCGTGTTTTGGTTTGGGCTCTTTGCCTGAGTGTTGATGTGTTGTTATGTTTTTTTGATCTGGGCCGTTGGCCTCAGTGTGCCCGAGTGTCACTCTGTGCGCCCGAGTGTCACCTTATTACCCTAGTGGGGTCCGACACTCGGGTATTACCCAGTTGGGGTCCGGCACTCGGGTATTACCCTGTTGGGGTCTTGTAGTTTGTTTTTGTGGTTTGTGTTGTTGGTTAGTTTAGTTGCGAGTGTTTTTTTATTCTAGTGTTGCTAGCCGGGATTCTAGGCGGTCTTCAAACTTGTCCTCCCACTTTTTCAGCTGTTGGCTGCTGTGTATTCAGCCGTTGGCTGTTGTGTATTCGCACATTTGTGCTTTTTGATTTATAATATCTTCTATCGTTTCGGAGAAAAAAAAATTAATTGATCTTTCAAATTTTTTAATTTTGATGAAAATAATTTTAAGACCAAATTTGATTAATCCTAGTTTATTGAGCTACATTTACACAATTTCAACTGATTTATCTCAAGGTAGTTTTAGATAAAAGAGAACTTTGTTCATTGTATTCTAACCGCCTGTTGGGCCTTTTAGAACCAACTAGTAATCACCCGTGCGATGCACGGGAAAATTATTATCTATGTGCTTTTCAGAAGGCAAAATTGTATATAAATTGTGTAATAACAAAATGATCATGATCATAAGAATAGACATATAAATATATAAGTAAACTGAAAAGATCATATATTATTGAACACTTCCCTATATACAACATTATTGATTTGATTCTTTGGCATGCCATCTTCACCACAAATTAAAATTTTCAACCCTTTTCAGTTAGTGACACGGGAGACAACAACATATAACTGGTCATGACTGAACACTGGTTTCTTAAGAAATAAGCCAACATGAGATAAGGATTGTCCCTGACTCTTGTTTATAGTCATGGCGTAAGAAACCATAATGGGAAACTGCCGCCGCTGGAACTTGAAAGGGATTCTAACATCAGAAGGAGTTATGGTCATTCTTGGAATCAACACCGTATTACCAGCATGATCTCCTGTGAGTATCTTACACTCAAGAACATGAGTGAATAGTTTTGTCACAACCAATCTTGTCCCATTACACAAACCCATAGAATAATCCATGTTCCGCAACAACATGACTGGGGTTCCAATCTTCAAATACAACTCATGGTTAGGTATTCCAGAACACTTGATACTATTAAAAAACTCAGGCGTATGGAGATCAGACAAAAAATCATTATTAGAATCCGATTTGCACGTACTATCAGAGCTCAAGTACATACGACCATGCAAAAAATTCAATGATGTCATGTACCCATTGATAGACTCGACCACATCTAACGTCAGCGCTAATATAGCCCTATCCTTCAAATAACTTGGATCGTTAGACACCTCCTTGTACATTGGATATGTGCTTTCAACGATTTGAGCAATAGGATCATCAGATGGCTGAAGCAAAATATTTTCAGGTATGTCTTCAATTGAACTGGATTTATCTCGACCACCATCCCAATGACATCTAAACATGTGTTAAATATGAATAAATTATTTTTTATCATGAAAATGCTAAAAAAAAATTATTTAAATAAGTGAAAATACAATTACCAAATAGCATTGATTCGTCGATCTTCTCGACATCAGTTAGTGAGATGAACCTTCGAAAGTCGAAACGGTAAGTTGGAAAGTCACCCTTGTAGCTTATGTGTTCAGTTCTACCATGTAAGATAAGCTTGTATTGTGCAATGGTGGATCTGTACATTCCAATGTTACTCTCGATCTGATAGTTTCTAAATGCATAGACAACTACTTCTTGGAAATCATTGACGAAAGTTGAGATGTTTACTGCTCTTGTTATTCCTGTAATTCGACCGCCCTGCAAAAAAAAAAAAAAGATAATATTAGAAATTATTGTGTAATATGAGAAGAAAAAATTAATCATTAATTGAGTGTGAATTATACCTCAATGTCATGAAAGACAATTTTCAAGGATGTTCTTGTAGGATGAGTATTCATTAGTTCTTTGAAAAACCCGAACCACTCTTAACTTGAGCATTGGCCTGTTGGTCCTTGTTACTTGCTTGATGTTTCCCCATGCTTTTGCCATTTTTCTGCTTGTTTGATTGTACATCCAAATGAGAGTGAGTTTTTTGTGATATGTGATGGACGTTCGGGTGTTCATTTTAAAGGCAGTTGATAATAGTTGATAACCATTGAAATATGAGTTTTAATAAATTCAAACTCTGGTGGGATGATAAGATAAGTGCAAATTAGTTGGATAATAAATTAATTTCTCTATAAATAAGTTTAAATATCTCTCTCCTAACAGATTTTGGTTCCCATAATTTCTCTATAATTAATTTTTTTATTTAATTTAACTAATTTTAGTCAACACGTGTTTTTTAAATGTTGTTGATAATAATCGATAGCCATTAGATAATAACTGATAGCCATTAAAATAGGACTTTGAATAATATGATGAGATTATAAGTCCTACTCAGTTGGATGGTTAAACAGTGTAGATGTTTTTTCGTGTACAAAGAATTGCAGTATTAACAAATTAATATATTAATTATTAATTTATTTATTTATCAAAGTTGTATAATATTATATTTTTTAAGTGGCATGAAATTTAAGTTTTATTTTATGAGGTTTTTATGTTTGTTAAGTCCGATTAAAATATGTATTTGTATTGTAGTATTTTAATTGTTATTCATGTAATTGTATTGTATTATTTAAATCGTTATCTATCCAATGGCTTATTAATTATTTATTGATCAAAGTTGTATACTAATGTATTTTCTTAGTGGAATGGAATTTAAGTTTTATGTTATGAGGTTTTTAAGTTTGTATGGATCCGATTAAAACATGTATTTGTATTGTAGTATTTAAATTGTTATTTATGTTATTGTATTGTATTATTTAAATTGGTATTTATCCAATGGCATTTATATAGGAAACTAAATTGAATGGAATTGTATACTGAGCACGTGATTACCTTTCATAAGATTAAATCAAAATGAGATTAATTAAAAAATAATGACCATAGTTATCTCTTTTAGGTGAGTTATCCACACATTCCTATAATCTCTCTACACCATAAATTTTTGAATTCAAAATGTGATATTAAATTCGTGTCTTTTTATCTCTCTACACCAAAAATTTTTGAATTCAAAATGTGATATTAAATTGGGGCTTTATTATTTTTTTTCAGCTTTCTATAATTAGAATGTCAAAGGTACTATTTTTTTGGTCAAAAAATTTCTAAAAACGATTTAACCACCAACCTTTTTTATATATAGATAGATGACCACCCCACTGTAGGAACTCAAATCTTTTTATATAGTTCAAACAATTTAACAATTTGAAAATAAACTGCTGTTAAAACTAACTCTATATTTGAAAAACCTTATCTATAAAAAATTATTCAATAAAAAATAAAAGAATAAGACATATTTTAATTATGCATATGAATGTTACAATAAAATAATTATAAATTTACACATAATTTAGTAGAAATTGAGTTGATCTTTCGAACCTTTCAATTCACAAGTGTAGATCTCGAACATAATATCTATTACTATATAAAAGAGCTAAGGAAAAATGTTTGAAAAACTCGAAAATAATTGTTTCATTTTCCCGCTTAAAATTCCCGCTTGTGTTTCATTTCCTTAAAGATTTTTGTTTTTTCCCGCCCATGCAATTTGTTTGAATTATTTCTCCCATGCAATTTTTTTGAATGGAATTTGTTTGTTCAGATTTTGTAGGATTCTTTCTTTATCTTAAATATGTAAATAGATCATTTAGATACTATTATATATTCTATAATCTAATTGATATAATAATATTTTCTTATACTATTATTTGCATGTGTTTTGTATATGACCATCCATGTTGCTACATTTTATATTCTTATATACGTAATTTAGTTATATATAATTAAACAATTAACATTTTAATTGTAAACATAAAATAAACTTATACTCTTTTAGTATAAGATATTTAAGCATATATAAATATTTGTATATTATATACTCACATCCTTAAGAATATGAAATTAAATTTATTATTATATGTATTTTTCATATCTATTACTATATAATAGGAATAAGAAAAAACCTAAAAAAACATGAAGATTCCTGCTCATATTTTCGATTTTTACTACTAACGGAATTGTTTTTTGAATTTTTATGTTTCTCCCACCCATGATTTTTTTGAATTATTTAGAATTTTTGAAACGAATATCAGTTATTTTTCTAATAGATATACATTCCATCTTACCTTGATGTCCATATTTATCTCAATTCTATCCCTGTATTTAAAAAAAAAAAAAATTGTTTTTTTTTGGTGAGTATTGTTTTGATTTGATGTTAATATCCTTCACTTGATATTTAGAACTATAAACAATGAAAAAAGTAAAATAAAATGTCTGAGTGTTATATTATAAAATCTTCCTATGAAGCATGATAATTTTTTTCTTTCCTATATTCTTTTTTTCTTTTTCCTAATATTACGTCTTTTTCTTTTCTGTATTTATCATTATATATATATAGTTAAACTTTTATAAATGTTATAATTATTATAACAATAATAATAATAATGACTTTATACAATAATAAATTTTCTTAAAAAATAATAGTGAAGTTTTATAATGAACAAAAATAAGTAAAAATATTATTTTGTCTATATCAAAAAATAAATATAGATGTTAAAATAGTATTTATTA
>CACSLK010027837.1:7378755-7389650 GCA_902706635.1 Striga hermonthica | reverse complement strand
ATATTCAACATTCAATCCTTCACAAATCAAACAAAAATATATGAATTAAAGATAATTTTTGAACTCCAAAATTTCCATGTAATACATATATTACTTACTACTTCATGTTTTTGCCGGAAAAAGTCACAATCTTGCCGGAAAAATAAGAATTTTCGGACAGAGAGATACCAAATTTTGGCCCGAGAAATAGGGATTTTCGGCCGAAAAAATCCCTAATATCGCCGGATTTGTTGCCTTCGGAAAAAAAGCCCCAGGGTCCGGTTTGTATTCGATGCCGAGATGAAGCTGCGAAAAAAAAATTACACGCCGGCGCTGCTGAAGAAGAAAAAAGCGGGAAAGAAGAAGTAATGAGGAAGAAGAGTGAGAAAGATGTATTTTAGGTAGCAAAAATAATTTAATAATGTAGATAGTGGGTAGCAAAAATAATTTAATAATGTAGATAGTGGGATGGTGTAATATATAAATTTCTTTGTCATTTTCCTTAATAGGAGGGATTTAAATGGAAGATAATTAGGGGGGTAGGTAGTTAAAAAGAAAAAAAATATGAAGAGAGACTGACTTGGAACTTGGAAAGAGAGTTAGGGATTTTTAAAGAAGACTCCTTAAAAAAAAAAGCAAAATGCTTATTAATTACATCAACTGTAGTATTGCATTAATAATTATTAATATTAGAGAATAACAACAACAACAAGTGTATTACGATTAGATAGATATTTGTTGTCATTTATAACTTAATTATATATCCTCAGCGATCATGAGTAGAGTAGAGAGTGTTGCCGCGCGCGCGCCTTCATTTGGGGGCTGCATTGAGAAACAAACACCAATATTAATTAATTTTTAATGCATTGTAATTTTTGAGATTGAATATAATTAATTTATTGAAAAAAAAAATTCCAATATGGCAAAAATTGGTGGTGGTAATTGTGATGACCTTTGCATTTGAAGAGAGACGCGGCTCTGTTATTCATGTTGGGGCAAGTGCTGACCAGATTAAATGTGTTCGGATAGACAATATCTTTTGCCTTGGCGGGATCTAAAAGCCACAATTGGGTGCACATCGTATGTTTATCGAAAGTGAAAGATATTTTTAATTTGGCATTAGTTCGTTAGTTCGAACAAGCACCTGGAACTACAGAAAAAGGGAAGATCTTCAATATTTTATTTCTTTAATTAAGTTTATTTTATATTCCATATATAAGATATTATGGGTCTTATTATGGTATTTTATTTTGTAGGAAATCGGGCATGATAGAGATAAAGAAAGAAAGAGCCGTGTATGTAGAAAAGATTATGGAGAGAGAGAGAAGAGGAGATTTACTTGCCAAAGATATGACATTCACATGGAAGGAAATCAAACTAAAAGTCCTATGCCTTGTAGAAGACTCCAACCCTAAGGAGTTCTTATAAATACCCTAGTGCAAGCTCTTATTGCTGCTGCTGAGTTTGGAGATATTTTTAGAGCAATACTTGAGCTTCGTATTTTCTATCTTCTATTAAATATCAGTTGTACACAGTTCAGTACGAGAGTTCTTACAAACTCAAGGACTGAAGCTGTTTTGTTTTGGATTTCTTTGTTTCTTCAAACTATCTTTTACTTTTACACTTAGGGAGTAAGTGTAGGATAAACAAGTCCACGGGACGTGGCCGGAGAAATAGTTGATGGGATCTGAGTAGTGTTGGCTAGGCTTGAAGGGAGTTCGAGTCTTTGTAAGTCCAAGCTATGTGTATGTTTGATCTATCAATGAAAGAGCTCTGAGGGGAAGTGGGATACTTTCCTGAAGAGTTTTTAATCTTCGGTTTTCTGCTTCCGCACAATTCAGTTCTTATTTCAGTTCGTACTACCAATAAGCGCACTTCGTGATAATTACACGTTTCAATTGGCAGCAGAGCAGTGTTCATGTTCTAACTACGAGATAAAGATCCTTGGGACTGTGTATCGGGCACCATGAGTCATGATAGGATGTCTGTTACGCGCCCTCCGTTTCTTGATGGTTCTAACTACTCGTACTGGAAATTTATGATGGTGATCTTCCTTCGATCTCTTGGTAAAGGAACATGGCAGGCTGTTGAGAATGGTTGGACTTTACCACTTCAAGAAAAAATTCCTGCTGAGACTAAGGGTGGTGAGTCATCGGATGGGAAGTCATCAACTACCAAAGTACTGGTTGAGAAACCAAGGAGCATCTGGACCGACGATGAAAGGCAAGCAGAAGAGGCTAATTTTCGAGCCTTATATGCCATCATGTCTGCTGTAGATCCCACCCGGCACAAGATAATAATTCAGTGCACGACTGCTTAAGAAGCCTGGAGGATCTCGGAGAGACAATTCGAAGGCACGAATGCGGTTAAAACATCAAAGCTCCAAAGAGTCTCAACTGAACTCGATGAGATCCGTATGAGGGAGGATGAAACCATTGACATGTATTATGCTCGGTTCTGCGACATGGTTAACCAAAGTGCAATGCTTGAGCCAGTTCCAGAAGCTAGACAAGTGCAGAAACTGATGAAAACTCTACCGGACAGATTTGGGATTAAAATTACTGCACTAGAAAGCTTTTAGAGGATTCAGAAGCTTGGCATCGATGATCTTCTAAGTGAACTTCGCACCTTTGAAATCAACCATGGCTTTGATTCTATGAGGATAAGCAAAGGGAAAGGGCTTGCGTTAAAGGCCAAGGTTCGCACTACAGTTGCTGAGAATGACGAATTCGATGAAGAATCTTTGATCCTGACGAAATCACAAAGGCTCTCACCGTGCTTACCAAAAATGTTTCGAAGCTGAAGAAATTCCAGAAAAGGAGATTTCAGGGCAACAGGTCCTTTGAAGTTGGCAGGAACCAAATTCAGCAATTTGGAGAAAGGAGGTCTGGCATGCAACTTAACAAGTCTCAGAATGCTAATCAAGGAGTAGAAAAAGACCAGTGCCGCGAGTGCAAAGGATTTGGCCACTTTCAAAAGGAGTGCCCTAATTTCAAAAAGAAGAATAAGACATTCAAGGCTACATGGTCCGACTCCAGTGATGACGAGGAGGATGAACCTGAGATGACTGAGAACTCTAACTACTCTAATAATTCTGCTAAAGCCTTCTTAATGAGTATAACTGTTTTACTTCCTCTGTTCATCTAACTGATGTTGAATCGGGTGCAGGTTCTTACGCAAAAAATTTGAGCGAGGTAGACTCTGATGAATTCTCAGACCCTGCTGCCGAAAATCTTGTACTTCACAAGTACGCCATTGAAAAGTGTCTCAAGGCAAGGGATATCATCAACAAGTACCAGGCTAGAAAACAGAAGATGAAGGCGGTGGAACTACGTTATGCCGAACGTGAAAAGGAGATTGACTATCTCCGGAACGAACTTCAGAAAATGAGAGTAATGACGGTTGACTTGAACGAGAAGCTCATCAGATCAGACTTTCACATCGGAAAACAGGACAAGGACCTAAACAGTTATTTTGCAAAGCTAGCACTGGTTGAGCATGGCGATAAACTCAACAAACAGGCTAGTGAAGAACAGAGTTTTACCATTGAATCTCTGTGCAACGAACTGTTTGCTGTTCAAAGTCTTACTGGAGAAAGAGAAACTGAAATAGTGGTTTTTAAGGAGGAACTCGGTCGGGTAATGGAGGAACATGTGGCACTTTGGAGTCACTGTTCTACCCTTGAAGAAAGATTGCATAAGAGTGAAGAAGTTGTTCGAATGATCAACAAACCAAGGGCGTCATATGCTGAAGTTCAAAAACTGAGTCAGCAGATTAGTTCATCCAACCAAAGTAAGAATGTCCAGATCCAGGAACTGAAAGGGAAGATTGGAGAATCAAGCTCTTCACTGAGTAAGGCCGATCTAACTTT
This sequence comes from Striga hermonthica, assembly GCA_902706635.1. Classification (NCBI taxonomy): domain Eukaryota; kingdom Viridiplantae; phylum Streptophyta; class Magnoliopsida; order Lamiales; family Orobanchaceae; genus Striga; species Striga hermonthica. Next base: position 7,385,800 of record CACSLK010027837.1, on the reverse strand, counting down.
TGTTAAAGAAGGATACTCATTTGACTCCAAGAAAGGTAAGCCACACTCTCCAAAGGTTAAGCACAAGAATACTGGTAAGAACTTTGTACCTGTCTGTCACTACTGTGGGATTCGCGGTCATATTCGTCCCAAATGCTATAGAATGCATAATGATATTTATACGGGTCGAATTAATGACTGGAGTCCTCATGGTGTTCCTATGAAAGCTTCTAAATTGAAAGTTGATATAGTGAACCATGAACATAAAAAGATCTGGGTTCCTAAGGAACGTAAGAACCTCTGTCTATCCTCCATACTTGCTTTGAAATCCACATCCAACTCTGACTGGTATTTTGATAGTGGTTGTTCTCGTCATATGACAGGTTTGAGATCTAACTTAATCAACATTATGCCTGTCTCTTCCAGTTCTGTCACATTTGGTGATGAGGAAAAAAATAAGGTTCTTGGAATTGGGTGCTTGAATGTTCCTGGTCCAAACTTAAAAATGTTCTCTTGGTTCAAAACTTGAAAGCAAATATTTTGAGTATCAGTCAATTATGTGATCAGGGTTTGAATGTGAACTTTACTAAAACTCAGTGTCGTATGTCTGATCAAGAAAATAAACATGTTCTCACTGGTACTAGGTCCAGGGATAACTGCTATCTTGTGGAACTTGATTTGAGATGTAACAAAACCAGTATTGATTTGACTGAACTCTGGCATCAAAAACTAGGTCACATTAACTATCCTCACCTGATTGAACTCTCTTCCACAGGGGTTGTTCGAGGATTGCCGAAGTTGAAAAAGGAAGAACCACGGGTTTGCGGATCATGCCAAATGGGAAAACAGAAAAGGGCTTCACATAAGAGGTTGGCAGAGGTCAGTACAAACCGTGTTATGGAACTGATCCACATGGACCTGATGGGACCAATTCAGGTTGAAAGCTACAGCGGTAAGAAGTATATTCTAGTCTTGGATGATTTTTCTAGATTTTCTTGGGTTGACTTTCTTAAAGATAAGTCTGAAGCACTTGATGCCTTCAAAAAACTCACGTTAAAACTTGAAAATGAAAAACAAACCAACCTGGTGGCAATCCAGAGTGATCATGGTAAGGAATTTGAGAACCGTGGTTTTGAGTTATTTTGTGAATCACGTGGTATATTTCACCAGCTTTCTTCTCCTATCACTCCAAAGCAAAATGGGGTTGTTGAACGAAAGAACAGGACCCTTCAAGAAATGGCGAGAGTTATGTTAGCATCTCAGGGCATGTCCTTAAGATGGTGGGCAGAGGCTGTGAACACGGCATGTCATATAATTAACCGTGTTTATTGCAGGAAGGGAACTGGATTAACTTCATATGAAATATGGAAAGGTAAGGCACCAAATGTGAAATATTTTCACATCTTTGGGTGCAAGTGCTATATCTATAATGACAGGGAACACCTTGGTAAGTTTAAATCCAAAAGTGATGAGGGTCAGTTCCTTGGGTATTCTGCTAACAGTCGTGCTTTTCGTGTGTATAATCTACGCACTGAGGTGGTTATGGAGTCTATAAATGTTGTCTTTGATGATGGTCTTGAATGTGCTGTAGTGCCTGAAGTGATTAACATAGATGTGTCCAGTGGTAAGAAGTTGTCAAATTCTGAAACTGTGAATGTGCTAAATGATGTTAAGTCTGAAACCATTGAACATGATAAAACTGAGGAGTCTAATGAATATGCTGTTCCAATATCCTCCGGAAATCTTGATGAATCTCGGCGAGATCCTCCTGCCAAGATTCAGAAGGATCATCCTAAGGATCAAATCATAGGAGGTCTATCTGAACGTAACACTAGAGGAGTTAAACCTGATTTTCGAAAGATGGCTGGTTTGTGTCACCTTGCATGTTATGTGTCTAAGTTGGAACCTAAAAATGCTAAAGAGGCTCTGTGTGATGATTTTTGGGTTCAAGCTATGCAAGAAGAACTTGAACAGTTTGTGAGAAACGATGTGTGGTAACTTGTCCCTAGACCTTCTGATTCGAACATCATTGGAACAAAATGGATCTTTAAAAATAAGACGGATGAATCAGGAGAGATTACTAGGAATAAGGCCCGTCTTGTGGCTCAGGGGTACACCCAAGAGGAGGGTGTTGACTTTGATGAGACATTTGCCCCTATAGCTCGGCTTGAGTCTGTTAGAATGTTCTTATCTATTGCGTGTTTGCTTGGTTTTGTGATTTATCAAATGGATGCAAAATCTGCATCTTTGAATGGTTTTTTGAAAGAGGTTGCTTATGTTAAGCAACCTGAAGGATTTGTAGATCCACATCACCCTGACCATGTTTACAGGTTAAAGAAGGCGTTGTACGGACTTAAACAGGCTCCTCGTGCCTGGTACGAACGCTTAACTCAATTTTTGGTCAAAATGGGGTATTCTCGAGGGGAGTTGATAAAACTCTTTTTGTTAAAAAGTCTAATAAAAGATATTATCATTGTACAAATTTATGTAGATGATATTATCTTTGGTTCTACCTCGAGAACTTGGGTGAATGATTTTGTTACTCACATGTCTAAAGAATTTGAGATGAGCATGGTAGGAGAGATGTCCTACTTCTTAGGGTTGCAAGTTAAACAATCAAAGGAGGGGATATTTCTTCATCAAACCAAATATGCCAAGAATCTTATGAGAAAATTTGGTCTTGAAAATTCTAAGTGTCCAACAACTCCTATGGGTAGCCACTCTAAGCTTTCCAAGGATGATGCTGGAACTTCTGTTGATTCTACGCTTTTATAGAAGCATGATTGGTAGTTTGCTTTATTTGACTGCCAGTAGACCTGACCTGTGTTTTAGTGTAGGGATGTGTGCTCGGTACCAAGCCAATTCTAAGGAATCGCACTTGAAGGCAGTGTAGTACATCATCAAATATGTGCATGGTACATCTGACTTGGGTATTTTGTACTCACGAGACACATCTTGTAGTCTTGCAGGTTATAGTGATGCAGATTGGGCTGGGAACGTCGATGATCGATGCAGTACCTCTGGTGGTTGCTTCTACATTGGCAATAATCTCATCTCCTGGCTTAGTAAGAAGCAAAATTGCGTAGCACTCTCGACAGCTGAAGCTGAATACATATCTGCTGGAAGTTGCTGCTCTCAGCTCATGTGGATGAAGCGAATGATGATTGTGTTTGGTCTTGAGGTAAGAACCGTGAACCTTTTTTGTGACAATACCAGTGCAATTAACATCTCTAAGAATCCGGTTCAACATTCTAGGACTAAACACATAGATATTCAGTATCACTTTATTAGAGATTTAGTTGAGAATGATGTGATTATACTTGAGTATGTTTCTACGCAAAACCAGTTGGCTGACATCTTCACTAAGGCACTGGATTCTCAAAGGTTCATTTCTCTAAGGAAATCCTTAGGGATCTGCTCATTCTGAATGCTTGTGTGACTTTGCATTATATTATATTGTATTGTATATTACTAGTAAGTATCTATTGCATTGCGTGTAAGCATATAGGGTATTTTGCATTAGGCATATTTTGCATTTTGCGTTCTCTGCACCACTGGATTCTTGATTGAAGTTCTAACTCTTCCGAAAACTTGAGAGGTGTTGATTGTCTAAGATTGACTGCGTGTTCTTATGGTACCGAGGAACGTACTTATTTTCTGTATTTCTTTTGTTTTTGTCACAAGAGCTGCCTTCTCATAAATGATCTAGAGCGATAGCTAGCACATGGTTCGTTTCCCAATGCGAGATCGACTGTGAAAAGAGCGTCTGGGACAGAAAATGTTGAGAAAGGGCGTAAGCTAGTGACACGCATTGCATATTATTATGTGATGTTCTTACTTGGAGTAATAAGGTGGCCATCCTCATAAAAAACGTAGTGCTGATTTATTAAAAAAAAAAAAACGTAGGACCCTTGCTTAAAATCGTGGTGCAAAGTAGTGGGGTTGACTTTCACTATTGCAGTGATTGTTATTAAGTGAAACGCACTATGAATAATAAGGCATGTGTTCTTGCCGTATTGAAGTTGTGGTTCGCACTACCTTGTGTATATACATATATCCGCTTATCGTATGTTCCTTGGGAAGTCTGAATATCAAAGTTGATCTTGGGCTATTTCCATCGATTTTGTCTAAGTAGAGAAGGAAAAGATTTTTCGAATCTAGTGTATTCTGTGTGCGATTTTTATTCCTTATTTTTATTTCTCATAATTTAGGCATAATTGCATATGATTTCCTTCTTGAACATGATCTATTTGAGTCTAAAATTTTGTGGAGAATATATACTTAAATATGAAATCTGATTTCTTTCCTAAATTTCGAAATAATGTGATGAAGTTATTTGTGTGAGAGGTTGTATTGTGTTTGAATTTCGGATATGGAGGGATCAGTTTCTTGCCATCAACCGCCCAAATTTGCAACGTCTCTTTCTCTCTCCTCACCTTGAATCTCGGAAACCGCCTTTTGCAGTTATCTTTGTCAGAACACTTTATATCCCTCACGATTCTCCACCTCTCAATCATTCCTTTTTCGTTTGAAATTATCTTCTTCTCTTATTCTTCTTTTCAAACCTTCTGAAACCCTATTCTTCAATCTCAATCACCGTTCTTCTCACATGGCTGGAAGCAAGGATAAGTTGAAGAAGCAGCTCAAGAAACACAAAGAAAAGAGGTGAAGCGCCGCCGTCTCTCTCTCACTACTAGCTCTGCACGAGAATCCACTCCACCGGCAAAATCTCCATCCCCTGAATCGTCTCCTCCAACAAAATCTGTTACGCTCTCCCCCTCTCCGTTTCGTTCCCCGTCTAAATCCGACAACTTGGGCAAGAATCTTGAAATCTCTCCCCTGACCACTGGAGTACCTGGCCTCTCTGGGTTTGTTGAGCCTTCTGTGGTTCATGCTCAGGGGAAGTCGTCTGCTGTACTGACTTCTGCAACCAAGTCAGTCACCGACGGCGACAAGGATGATACTGCTGCTACCGCTGTTGAGGTTCACTCAGACCAACCCACTCCTCCTCCAAGGGTACCGGTGCGCCGTTCCACTCGCCGCAGAGGCAAGGAACCCATCGATGAAAATCTGGTGCCCCCGGAACCAGAAGATGACGCCTATGATCTTGAAAATGCATTTACTAACAGGTTCTATACCGAGGCCTCTCATATCAGGTTTGAGCGTCTTAAGTCTTATGGGTTTTGGAGTGAAAATCCCTTTAAGGATGAGAAATTTGTTGACCTTGGTGTTCTTCCTCTAATTGATTCTGTTGGGTTGTCTAAAACTGTTGTGAATCTTAGTTCTTTCTGTGACCAAGCTGTTTGTGAATTTTTTGCCAATCTTACCCCTGCTTTCTTTGAACCTGGTAGTCCTTGTTTTCATAAACTTTTCCTGCGTAACCGTATTATCGATTTTTCGCCTACTTTGATCAATGCTCACTTGGGTATTTCCTCTGATATTTCCCCTTTGCCTGATGTTGATCTTGATGTTGTGACTCAAGTACTTACTGCCAATCAGCTTGATACCTGGCCTGGATCAAACCTTCCTGTTAACTCTTTGTGCCTTGTTGCTAATCTTCTTCATAAAGTGGGTGCAGGGAATTGGACCCCCACGTCCAATAAGACCTTGCTCACTGAATTGCAAAACAAGGTTATCTATTGGGTGATGGTGGGTCAGCCCTTTAGTTTTGGAAAGGTTGTGTTTGAGATTCTTCAGTCTTTCATTGCCAATATTGAGTCTCGTCGTTCCCTACCTTTTCCCTATTTGATCTGGTCCTTTCTCACTGCTCAGAACTTCTCTTTGAATCCTCGGTACAATGACTCTCTTAAGCCTCCTGGTAAAGATCTGGTTGTGAGCAATCGTACCTTGAGTGAGAAATCTTCTCCCAAGCAGGACTTGACCCCTTCACTGGTTCCCAACAAGTGGGAAGAGTTTGTTCTTCAGCAGTTGGGTGAATGGGATGATTTAGCCAAGAAGGTTGCTGCTCAACAGTCCTATCTGCGTCAGGTTCTTCAAGAAGTAAAAGGGAAACAGCGAAAGAACACGGGGACAGGCCCTTCGGCATCCCGTAGTTCGAAAAAGGGGGAGAAAGCAAGCAAGAAGCATGTTGCTGCTGATGGGGACTCAGATTCTGGGGGAGATAGCACTGATGATGCCATTGCGAACTATTATGATGATAATGAGGAGTAGTGCTGTTTTTCTTCTTTGTGTGTTTTGAGGGATGTAGGGAGGTCTTTATGTAATAAAGAACCTCGTACTTATTTGCTTTTGTGATGTGGTGATGTGGTTGTGTTGCTACTTTTTAAGTATTTTGAATGAAGGTGCTTTGATGTTTTTGATGACTGCTTATTATGATATGCTTATTCTGATTGATTGGTTAAATGTTAGATTCATATTGTTAAGTTGTGTAGGCTGCAGGTACTAAGGGGGAGAACTGCGAGTATACCATTTCTGTGTGAACTCACCCCTTTAATGTGGTTTATTTCTTGGTGCTTGTTGTTTCAATTTCAGGAGATCTTCATGTCTATTGTTTTCGAACTAGATGCCAAAGGGGGAGATTGAAAGATATTTTTAATTTGGCATTAGTTCGTTAGTTCGAACAAGCACCTGGAACCACAGAAAAAGGGAAGATCTTCAAATATTTTATTTCCTTAATTAAGTTTATTTTATATTCCATATATAAGATATTATGGGTCTTATTATAGTATTTTATTTTGTAGGAAATCGGGCATGCTAGAGATAAAGAAAGAAAGAGCCGTGTATGTAGAAAAGATTATGGAGAGAGAGAAGAGGAGATTTACTTGCCAAAGATATGACATTCACATGGAAGGAAATCAAACTAAAAGTCCTATGCCTTGTAGAAGACTCCAACCCTAAGGAGTTCTTATAAATACCCTAGTGCAAGCTCTTATTGCTGCTGCTGAGTTTGGAGATATTTTTAGAGCAATACTTGAGCTTCGTATTTTCTATCTTCTATTCAATATCAGTTGTACACAGTTCAGTACGAGAGTTCTTACAAACTCAAGGACTGAAGCTGTTTTGTTTTGGATTTCTTTGTTTCTTCAAACTATCTTTTACTTTTACA
>CACSLK010027837.1:7356178-7367123 GCA_902706635.1 Striga hermonthica | reverse complement strand
CCCGCGAAAGCTCATCGCCAGAATAGTTGCGTCGGAACTCCGGGAACAACTGCGGCAACGACTCGTCATAGCTCTACCACGTCGCCGACGCCTTCCTCGATCTGAGAGATATGGTTATCTGTGCTGCTAACATCTAAAGACACCAATTTTTTTATTTTTTTTTTCAGATCTGAGAGTGTTCAATTTTTTTTTCGGATCTGTAGTTAGAGAGAGATTTTGTGGATAAAAATTGAGAGAGAGAGATTGACGGAAATTGAGAGAGAATTTTCCTAAGCAAATTAAATGAAAAATAATAATACTAGTATATATATGGGGAGTGGATAGGAAAGAAAAAAGTTGTAGGAGGGAGTGCAGTGGACAAAAATTAACTTAGGGAATGATTTGGAAGTTGAAAGTAGGTGTAGGGATTTAAGTTGAATTTTCCGTTTTTTTTATAATGAATAAAGTTTTTATAATTAATTAATACTTGCAGCTGTTCTTCTTGTACTTCACTCATGACTCATCCATCCATAATTCTAAAAGGAAACAGTAGAATTTGAAAATCTACAACTGTCGGCCTTGGAGATTTGCTGATAGAGCTTGAAAACTTAAAAAATTCTCGGCATTGGAGTTTTGCAAATTAGAGTCACTTTCAATTGGGGGATTTTTTTTTTTTTTTTTCCTTAATAGATCTAAACAAATTGAATAGACGGGCCAGCCGGCGGCCCGCACGGGTTGGCGACCGGGCCTCATAAACCTCAGCCCAACCCATCCTTTTGACGATGCGAGGCGGGCTAGCCTGTGGGCCCAAGCCCGTTTTGACATGTCTACCTAGAGACAATAATTTTAAGGATATATACACGATCACATTAATAATTATATTAGATTATAATTATGGTTTTTTTAATTTTTTTTTTCAAAACGATAGAAATTTTATCCTCCCTATATATAATTTCCGAATGCGTTGAGCCTACGTGGCTGTTTCTGGTGCTTCGAAATCCTACTTGGCGAAGAATCATGCTTCGTAATTAGGTTTGGACAAATAATATTGATATATTAATAATTAATAATCTACGTTTGGACATTCCATAAATATTATTTAGCTAACTTAGGTATTTTAATATCACTTGTACTAATATAACCCTTTAATTCCTTGTAATTTTATATAGTGAGACACTAAGTAACTAATATATCCCTAACTTTTGATTTGTTTCCTTCAATTAGCTATTGAATTATAAATGTATTTTAAAAGTTGATAACTTTTGTATTTCTTATTGGTTTTACATATATAATATATAAAATTAATCATCTTTTGATGATCTTCGACTTGACATCCATATGGTATATATTGAAATAAATAAATTATATTTATATTTATAATAATAAAAAATAATTATATTTATTAAAATTCATTAGAAAAATAAAATTGTTTCTCAATTGATCTATTTATGTTTAATGTAGTTATATGTTGTAAATTAAGAAAATTATTATAATATAACACAGGTAAGTCGTACAAATAAAAAGTGTCATACTAAATATATAATAATATATAGTTTTATAAAAGGTATTTAAATTTTTAACTATTTTTCTCATTAATTTTAGATTTTAAGAAAAAAAATTAGCAAGCACCCGTGTAATACACGGGAGTTGTACTAGTTAATAAGAAAACACATATTTACATCTAGAAACAGCTCAAAAGCCGAAAGAACAGCTCAAAAGCCGAATCTAGTGGGAGGACATATCTCGAGGATCGCCTAGAAGTTCAACAAGAACAACTCACCCACTAAAAAAACACAGAAAAACCACAAACACAAACAAACTCCACAATTGGAGAAAAACTCCCCAACAGGAGACTACCCCCTTCCCTACGGGAGAACACCCCTCCCCGACGGGAGAAAGCACGCTCCCTCCCTCAGGAGAGAATGCACTTATACCAACCGAAACCACCCAACCAAAAACACCAACCCACAAAAAGCACTACAAACCACACTAACACAAAAAACTAGACAACAAACACAAAACAACACCTTAAAAAACACAAACAAATAAAAGCACACAACACCAAACTCAAACTAACAAAAACCAAACACGCACAAAATAAACAAAACAAGACAACTAAAAACTAAAGCTAGATGACACCCTTCTCGCAACCGGCAGACACCAAGAACCACACGCCAGCGGCAACCGGACAGACCACCCCAAGGACCGGACCACACTTCTGGATACTCTTCCAGAAACTGCCAACTCATGCCTAACCGGAATTGCACCCAAAAACACGACCCCGCTCCCCAATAGTCGGTCCCAGCCCCGAAGCCTAAAGAGACACAGCCACCTAACCCCTTCACAGACCGGCCGTCCCAAAATCGATCCTCACAACAGCCCAATCTCGGAACAACCGCCGGTCGACCCCTACCCCAACACCAGAGGAAGAGAGGACGCAAGGGATTCCAGACGCCATCCTCCACTCCGGCCACCGCCACCAGCCTGCCAGAGCCGCAGCTCCTCCCGAAGCACCAGAACCCCCACCAACGACCCCGAAATCCGATGACTCGACTCCATAAGACGCCAGCTACACTAATGCCGAAACCCGCCTGGGACGCCATCTTCTTTCAACGTCGCGAAAAGGAGGCTCCAACAGAAAACGAAAGGAGAACCACGTAGCCCGGAGCCGGATACCGACGGAATTCCAGGCTCCGGTTGGGGAAGGCTTTGAAATCGAGATTTAGCGGAGCAGAGGCGAAAGATTAGGGCAGAGAATTGGGGTTTTCGTAGAGAGAGAAAAAGTAGTCCGGATATGGTTTTTAATTAATTAAATAATTTTGATTGTTTGTAATTTATTAATTTATTGCTCCTGGAGATAATACTGTCATTAATATAGTGAAGTGTTAATTGATAAAGTATAACTCTCAAATCGCCTCAATCGATGATTATTAAGAAATAGATATTAATGATACGTGATAGATTGACATGTGGTCTGCATCATATTTTTTAAGAACTAGTACAACGCCCGTATATTACACGGGTGCTTGTTAAATTTTTTCTTAAAATTTAAAATTAATGAGAAAAAATAGTTGAAAATTTAAATACTTTATATATATATATGTATATATATATTTATATATATATATATATATATATTATTTTAGTATGACACTTATTATTTGTGTGACTTATATGTGTTATATTATAATAATTTTTCTAACTTACAATATATAACTACATTAAACATGAGTATATTGATTGAGAAAAATTTTATTTTCTAATTAATTTTAATAAATATTTTTTTTATTATTGCAAAGATAAATATAATTTGTGTATTTTATATATACAACATGAATGTCAAATCGAAGCTCATCCAAAGATGATAATTTGATACATTATATATGTAAAACCGATAAGAAATACAAAAGTTATCAACTTTTAAAATACATTTACAAATCAATAGGTATAAAAGAAAATGATATTAAAATACAATTAATACATCTAGAATGATCATAAATAAATCAAGATATTTATGTGAAGTGAATAAGATTCACCCGGGCTCCTTCAACTCGAACCGGCCTCCGTACCTGCAAAACCCAACGCCGGGGGTGGCCCCGGCGTCGGGCCTCCGATGCCTAAGTCAGTGCTCAGATCAAGAGAGAGAAAGTTTGTAGTATGGAATGAATAGAGAGAGAGTCAGAGAATGAGGTACCTTGGCCCCCTTTTATAGGAGGAGTGTACCTTTCGGGCCCAAGTTGGGCTTAGATGTCTTAGTGGGCTTATCTTTCAATATGTATCCGCTTTATCCATTAAACCGGGTCCAGTATAATATCCTATATCATTTTTAATTAATTTTAATAAATATTTTTTTTTATTATTACAAAGATAAAAATAATTTGTGTATTTTATATATACAACATGAATGTCAAATCGAAGCTCATCCAAAGATGATAATTTAATACATTATATATGTAAAACCGATAAGAAATACAAAAGTTATCAACTTTTAAAATACATTTACAATTCAATAGTTATAATAGAAAATGATATTAAAATACAATTAGTACATCTAGAATGATCATAAATAAATCAACATATTTATGGTAATCCGAACTTAATTAGTTTTGGATTGGAATTAAATTAAAATCTGTCCAAACCAAATAACAAAGAATGGAATTTTTACACCTAGGATTCCGAAGCATGCGAGTCTGCCACTTAGGCTCAGCACATTCGGGAATTATATATAGAGGCAATATAGTATGTCTCACTACTATGAATAATTGTTATTTTTATGGACAATGGATACTTTGGAGAGTATTGATATACCCTTTCGATAAACCATTTGTTTATCTGTCTATGGGAGTATCGGTGTGTGGAATGGTGTAATAGTCTTTTGACTTGAGGTCATGACGCAATTCATATATAGAATGATTTACTTACACCTAATCCAATGCTTACGCCCTTATGGGTAGATATGGACTTGTGTTGGGTAGATCACGATCAAGGTTTTAAATAGCGGGCTAAAACGTTTATGACACTGTAGCTATAGCGGAGATTTAGCGGGATTTAGCGGCTAAATTGCACATGAATACAAATAGCGGCACGCTGCCAAAAAAAGCTATTTCTCAAATAGCGGCAACTTTAGCGAGCTATTTATTTACTTGATCACGATATACATGGAATTGGTAGTTGAACCAAGATAGGATTCATTCCTTGAATATAGCTTCGAGAGAACACTCTTTTTCTCTATACTGGGTTGATAAAGTCATTGGTCAATGCACGTGATTATATTTGAAACGGTGTTCAAATATAATTGATAAAATCAACCAGTAAGATGAGATAAAATAATTTAGTTGTTTGGATAGACACACGTTCAAATCCTAAGCTTAATCGAGTGGTTTGTGAATCAAGGGACCATATCACTATTGAGTTTCACACTAAAGGTTTGTTTGCTTTGTCCATGTAAACGTACTTCATATTTTGAGTTCGTTCTTCGACGCAGTCTAGGAGTTTCGTAAGGATCATAAATTAAATTTATGTCAATATATGAAATCCTATAGGGTCACACAATATACAATCAGTTTTCCGATTAAGAGTGAATCGAGGGTGTTAAATATTCAATTAGATTGGAATGTTTATTTATGAGTAATGAGATTATTTTTTATTTGATGGAAATTATTTAATTAAGTTACAGTGGATTTATACTTAATTAATAATGATATAATATTCTATTTTATAGAAAATATTTAATTAAGTTAAATTAGATTTATACTTAATTAAATTATTACTTGGATTAGGTCCAATTACCTATTGGGCTTTAGGGTCTCCTAAGACCCATATGATTAGGTTTGACCTAATTATAAATAGTTCAATATCTCATTGTAGTCTCCAACGATCATTACATGAAAGAAGAAGAGAGAAAAGAGATACATCGTAAAAACACAAAACATTCTTTAGTTTTCTGGATCGAAGATTCCTAACTTCTTCACCGGAAGGGATTCATTGGCGTTAGATCGCGCATCGGTAAACTGGATTGCGTGGATACCATAGTCGAGGACAAACAACGAATAACTGTAAGTTTTAGTTGATCATTCACGCGTTCCAGAATCATATCAAATAGCTATAGCCGGATCTTCGTTGTTGGTAAGAAAATTTTAAAATTCCGTGGCTCGTATACTGGATTCGTACATCTAAAATCCAACAATGGAAACAAAGGCGGAGGACGAAAATACACTCTTGGACCGAGCTATTCAAAGGGGACTAGATGATATGGGATACTATACCCAAGTGAGTAAACCGGTCGAGTAGGTCGAGCAAGACACCTGGTTGAACGAATCATAACAGAGTGGTCGTGGTCGAACATCACAAGACTAAGAGCTTCTGATCTGGAAGAAAACCTAAAGGTGATTTTGGTACGTGGAGAACAGGTCGAGCTAGGACCCTTGGATAAACTGGTCGAAACTCGGCATGTAGCACAAATGGTCGTCTAATCGACCAAAGCCCAGACTCAAAGCAGTCAACGCTTCATCTCAAATCGACATAGAGGTGGTCGAGAACTCGAGGATAAGGAATCTCAAAGAATTTAAGCCCCACATGGGCAAAACCACGTGGCACCACCTCATTGGTACACGCCTCATAGTATTATCTGACGCATTCTGATAGATGAACCGTACTATCAGTCAGCTCATCACATCCGACAGCCTTCTAGAAACAAGTACCTCACCCCCTATATGTAGGGGTGAGATATGCATTTTCAGTCATTACGTTCATTTTTCACTATACATTCTTGAGAGTTCATCTTCCACATACTCATTTAAGCGTTGGAGGCTCTTCACCGGAAAACTCCTCCGATGTGAGAGTTTTTGCAGGTTCAAGGCGTTCAACCAGCGAAGGAGCACGCGAGCAAGACAATTTCCAGCCAGTCGAGGGCCTTGACGTACCAAGTATTATAGTACCAATTACGTAATTAACAATGGGTCATTTTGGCACTCAAGTTTTAATAGCATTCTACTTTGTAATATAAAAAACAAAACTCCATTGTCCAAGTCAAAACTACACAATTTGGCCCAAAAAAATGAAAAACAAATAAAAAATAAGAAATAAAAAGTAAACAATGCATATGGTAATTTGGTTTTAAAGGCAATTTTTTATGTTAGATCTTAGATGTTTGTGAGCGATTACGTAAACTTAATTGATCGATATGTTTGTTATAATGCAATCAAATACTCTATGATAATTTGGTTTAAGTGAATAATTGAATCGGTGTGTTTGTTTTACTCGAAATTTTGAAATTTATATGTTGGTTGTTTGTTTTAAATTTTAATCGAATCAATACTCTTTGGTTAAGTTAATTTGTTTGTCCCGTTTTGTCCCGGTCCCAAATGATACCGGTCCATTTGGGACGGTGTCTCGCCCCGGGGCATTCCCAAATTGATTCATAAAAGTGAGACAAGTACCGTGACAATTCAAATGACCGTTCGAGACCGCGTCCACCCCTACTTTAACTTGTAACTGTAAATTTTTTTTCTTTTTTTTTTTTGGAAACGATAAATTAAAGAAAAAAAAAACACAAAAATTTATTACACAGCTCATGATATGTGTAATAAACTGAAAGCCCAAACAATTGAATCAATCAGCTACTAAACTGAAACTAACTGAAACTAGTGGAGGACTACTCTTTTTTTTTTCTCAAACGGATAAATTTTTATTGCTCAGAATCAGAACAACTGTTTTACAAGCGGACACTTCAACTGAAGCAAAACCCAAAAGGGGGATGTGAATATGCCATTCCATCCCCTACTTAAACAAAACCTATACAAAATAAGCCAGCTAACCATACTAGAATAAATATTTACAACCAAAAGAGAGGGCAAAACATTTACAACTCCACACTAAACCACCATAGGCTCTGAGACTGCCATCTAATTGTGTGCAGCAATTCTTGCATCCAAGACAAGAAGGAGCACTGACAATAACAAGATTGACCTACCATTCTTCTTATCCTGTATGCTCAATTCTGCAAAGAATTCAAGGCTTGTGCATCTAAAAATTCCTGCCAGTCCTGAAGTGCTTTATCTGCAATCTCTTTGTCCTCCACCCATTGCTTCTTGAATAGCCACATATTGCGGGTCTTCCACAGCCACCAAAGGATGTAGGTTGTTAATTCTATTCTGTCCTTCAAGCAGCTGCCCTTTTCAATCAAACAAACCTCTCTCCACCACAATTGAAATGAGTGTTCCATTCTCTTTAGACCTTCCCATTGTACTCCAGCCAGTTTCCACACCCTTTGAGCTCTGCTACAGTTGAAGAAAATGTGTTCAAGGTCTTCATCCATTTCCCCACATGCACTACAAATACTGTCTTCAAGCATTCCTCTTCTTCTGATCTGGTCTTTAGTAGCCAAGAACTTGTGCCAACATCTCCACAGAAACATCTTAATTTTATTTTTGACATTGAGACTCCAGGTTTTCCTCCACATCTTCTTCATAATTTTAAAATTTTTACTAGAGCATGGGATTCCAGTTTTATTCTCTATCTTCTCTTCTAGCAGCTTGTATGCAGATTTGACTGTAAATTTGCCATTAGAATTAGGGTACCACACTGCTCTATCTTTAGACCCTCTTTTGGGAGAGGGAAGCTGCAGAATCTGTCTAGCATCAGCAGGGTGAAATGTTTGCTCTATTAGTTCTCTGTCCCATCCCTCACCCTCCTTTTTCTGTAGCTCATTAACTGTTTTAAGGATTCCTCTATCTCTTTCAAACAAGTACAACGGTTTAAAGGAAGGGTTTTTAGGTAACCAAGGAGACTCCCAAATGGATATGGTACACCCATCCCCCACTTTATACATCAACCCCAATTTAAGAACATGCCTGACACTCAACCAGGACTTCCACAACCAAGAATCTGAGTTCCTAGGACAAACCTCCATCAGATTTTGGTTGTGGAAGTATCTACCCTTCAGAACCTTACTGATCAAAAGGTTTGGTTTGGTAATAATTCTCCAAAGCTGTTTCACAAGCAATGCCTCATTGAATAAGGTAAGATTTTTGAATCCGAACCCCCCACATTCCTTTGACTTAGTGAGATTTTCCCAACTGCCCCAATGAATCTTCTTTTTTCCCCCCTCATTTGATCCTCACCAAAAATCAGCAACAGATCTACAAATATCCTGACACACCCCTTTAGGAAGTTTAAAACAACACATAACATAAGTGGGTAAGGCATTGAGCACAGTTTTAATTAAAATATCCCTCCCAGCTTCACTAAGAAAGTGATTTTTCCAATTTGTGACTCTAGAAATAACTCTCTCTGACACAAATCTGAAAGTTTCAATTTTGGACCTACCAATACCTAATGGAAGCCCTAAGTAATTAGAAGACTTAACTACTACAATCCCATCAAAATAATAACAGATCTCATCTTTAACCTCATCCAGTGCATTTTTGGAGAAAAGGATAGAAGATTTACTGAGGTTAATGATTTGACCAGAACCATGTACAACTGCTACTAGGCATCGTAGAGCGCAAACCAAACTAAGACACCAAAACACAAAAAATACGGAAAGTCTGAAAATTAAGTACGGAAACAGATAATGGAACAGACCAATAAAGATGAATGATTTAAAAGAATAACTTATTACACAGCTCATGATATGCAAGCTCGACAAATAATTACATTTCCCAATTATTTATTTCCTCCTCTTTCCCATTTACACAGACCCCTGCCCAATTATATCAACCAAAAAAAAAATAAAAAATAATTAGAACGATAATAATAATTATAACAGTATTTGGTCTTGTTCCATCTCATTATAGCTACATTACAAAAGAATTATATTACAATAAAGAATTATGCAATTTTATGTCCAAAATGAGAACCTTGATTTTGCTTTAAATTGATTCCAGCGTAAAGAATGGTGCACCAGTGATGCTCCTTGATCTCACAATCTTCTTCACCAAAATTCTCCATGTTATATCTTCCTTCTTGCTCTGTTGCCTTCTCCTCTGCCTAAATTTCCTGCAGTGAACGGAGTTGCATCGGTTACCGAGACACATTCGATTTTACAAGAATTGTGGATCCTTTTTGTAAATTACCTGCACAAGGGCACTCTACAGGCATCCGAGTCGACACAAAGCCGAGAATGCAAATCGAGAATCTGCCACATCCGCTTGCAGTGCACGCACCCTCCCTGACGCCTCATCATACACTCGGCAAAATGGCGGATGAGCCTCTCGAGCCCCTTGCAGGCCGCGTATGCGCACGGGCCGTGACTCTCCCTCGGGCTCTTATCGTGGGGCCCGATCGTTCGGCACCCATCCCTACATATATGCACCAGTGCCTCCATTGCCTCGTACAGCTGCACGTATATCTTCCTCTCCTCTCTCTTCCTCATCCTTTCCTTCTTCGTCTAAAAAAAAAAAGAGAAAAAATCAAGTATTGCATAAGTTACATGCTATTTTTTCAATGAAACTCATTTTGTGACAATCTCATTATGTTAAGCTAAATTTAAAGTATTTAAAATATTAAATACGCGACGGGGTATTGTAAGGTGCAGAGTGGTCTTGCTGCCACGATCCGTTGAGATTCAGCCTTTTGTCGATTCATTATTTAAAAACAAAAAAAAAGCTAAATTTAAAGTACTTACAACATCCTCGTCAATGATGGAGGCGCGGATTTCTCGGTCAAGAATGGGGTGACTAGATTTCATGTCCCTCCACCCGTTGGTGGCCGACACAGCCTTGAAGTTGGTGAGGATGAAGCGGTGGCAGACGAAGCTGAGTCGAGGGGCATCGCACAGCAAAGCCAGCTGGAATACGTCGACTGCATTTTCCGTGGTCAGGAACCTGTGCTCGAGCCAGCACTCACACACTCGCTTCAGCTGTGGGACCACATATGCATGAGCCAGCACCAAAAGGGGCAGCGCGAAGTTTCTCATGCTTTCCTCTTCATAGCTGTAAAATGAAGAAAATTCAGAATCGGGCGACGTTCATCCTACTTTCTTTTGAAGACTAATAAAGTCTCCTTTATAGTTTCATGTGTCATGTCATATGCATTTTCATCTTGTGATAATATGAATATTTGAGACAAATAATCTAAAAACAGAATTAAAAGATGCTACTTCTCTTGGCTCTTGTTTGAAATTGAACCACACTTTGAAGCCAACAGTGTACTCGAAGGATGCTAGTAATAGTAATCAAGTGCTGAACAAATCTACTTTGCATATTAAGCCAGTCAGGTAACAGAGGAAAATAGTTATGCCATGAACAAATGTGTTAGTTACCTTGAGGAATACAAGAATCTGATGAAAACTCGAACCGCCTCAGTTGGAACTCCACCAATCGAGATTGATTTCAAACGGTTACGACCCTGTCCTTTAGATTTGTTCAACATGGACTTCAAAACTGGCGAAACAACACCCTGCAATCAGGAAAATGAGAGACATGGCAAGATTTAGAACAAATTAGTCAGTTTCTTTTTTTTTTTT
>CACSLK010027837.1:7343678-7354153 GCA_902706635.1 Striga hermonthica | reverse complement strand
CGTGTCTAATTGCAAATAAGGCAACATTTTCCCTACATATTGATCATAAACATAAGATTTCATCAATTTGAATCCAATAAATGGTATTGATATTTGGATGGTTGCAAGGAAATTACAAAACTAAAAACAAAATCAGAAGAAAAATATCATATTCTACTCAGTAAGAAGAACATCTTCCACCATATAAATAATAAAATAAAAATATATTTACTTACGAATCATAACCAAAATCTTAATACCTATCTTACTCTTAATTATTTTTTTAAAGCAACATTTTAGCTTAATATATAATAATAATCGAGATACCTTTTAAATGTATCCCTTTATATTAGTAATTACCAATAGTAAGAAATTAGGTGAAAGAGAAATTGACTTGGGCAAAGCAAGAAGAAAAAATATATTTTATCCATTACAATCGGTATGTATAACTGGTTCATAGAATAATTTATTTTGTTTAAATATTTGGTCAGACTAACTACAAAATAAAAATAGATTTGTATATATAATGTTTGTTTTGCGTGAAAGTCAGCTCGGGCTACAGCCCGGGCAACCGTAAAAGTGTCTCCGCCCCTGAGTACATGGGATATCAATCGACACAAAGAACCAGAAAACCTGAAGCTACCCTTTTGGCACACATGAGTTCAACAAACACAAGCTCCATGAAGGAGACAGCCGCACACAAAACACAAAACCCAACTACATAAAGAATACTAGAACTCAATAACGGAGACTGTATGCTAGACGCAGTTGGACTTAACTGGAAAAAAAAGAGAGAAAAAGATAAAAACAACTTACACCTACTAAACAAAGTAAATAAAATATAATTTGAAAATACTTATTATATCAATAATATTTTTTGTTAATATAACATAATTAAACGAATATACCCAATGTATATATACATATATCAAAATAATTTTCAAGTTCACACTACCAAATATTTTTTTAAAACAGATAAGCTACTTATACTAAACATAGTTTTGAAAACCGCTATTACTAATTTGTTGGTTAAAGCAGCTGATACAATTCGTTGGTGAAAACATCTATTACAATCAACTAACGACTAATCGTTAATTACCAAACAAGGCCTATGAAGGTAGCAATTTAGGCACCACGAGTGACATACAACAATTTAAGTTCTGTTATTTAAATTTTGTTGGAATTTCAATTATTTGACTGTTAAATTCTTAGTTTTGACGGATTCCAACAAAAAATCTACTCCGAGTAAGGTATCCACATTCCACCACCGTTTAAATGACACACAAAACCATTCAAATCAATTGAACTATTCATTTGATAGGTATTAATGGTGGGACTCATGGCATTCATTCAATCACAACTTTATTATATAAATAATATTATATTTAAATTTTATAAGATATAAAGAATATTAAATAAGTAAGAAAATGAGACTCATACATTTGTATTTGAATATATGAACCAGTGTGAGCTAGTGTTTAAATGAGTATATTTTAGTGAATAATTATGTGTAGATAAGGTGAATGAAAGTGAAAATGTTTTTGTACATAAATGAATGGTACGAATATGAATGACTTAAAACTAACAAAACAATAACAAAAATTCTGACAATCACCTTTAGAATATTAAAAGGAATTTCACATTTTGCACCTCTTATCGGAAGTGTGAGAATATTAAAAGGAATTTCACATTTTGCAATATCAATTGGTATCATATTGTTTAAGTTAAGATTGTCATGATATCTTCTATTTAGTTTTAATTATTTTTAATGTAGCGTGAAACTCATTAAGTTTAGAGATGATCATATTTTTTGTTTGAACTAAAGCGCTGAGTGGTTGTTGTTCTCAGGTTAAACATAGTGGATACTATCGAGAACGATGTTTTTAAGAATGAACTCTCGTGTTTTTTGTATATTCAATCAAAATCAACTAACCCTCAACAGAATATGAGTCTTAAATAGTTCCTAAGAGAGTCTTACTTACCATAAAATTTCCTACCAAATAGAAGACTAAAATACTTAAATAACAATACAATAAAAGAAATAACTAATTAAACTAAAGATGTCAAATAATCATGCTTGTTTAAGAAAACCAACACTATCTCGTATCCATCATTCTCTCCCTCATGAAAAAGTTTCACCCTCGAATCAAACGCAATCTCGTTTGCATCGAAATTATCACCATGGAAAGGCACCAAATATTTGACATTAAACACGTCCGATGTGCGAATTTGGGACGACAAACGAAGGCGATATATGGGCATTAAGACTCGAACCTATTATGTACTTGCTAATTGCACCAGACCAAATTATCTTTCGGTACTAACTTATTAGCAAGATAAAGCTCGTCACCAACGAGGAGACATTGGAGTAGAATCAAACATATATTTCATTATCTTTTCAAGGAACAACCGATTTGAGATTCTTCACTCAAATGATAAAAATCATGACATTATTGGTTTTGTAGGTGCACGATAGTTATTAGACCCACACAAGACAAGATTTCAAACTAGCTAGCTACATTTTCACGACTGGTGGAACTGTGTTTTCTTGGCGTTTTAAAAAACAAACATTGATGGATATATCTTCAAACTATGCTGAAATCATTGCACTTCACGAAGCAACTAGGGAAAGCATCTTACTCAAAAATATGATTCAACACATCCAACAAGCCAGTAGATTATTCAATAACAAAGGTCTGGCGGTGGTATTAGAAGACAATGCAGCATGTGTCGCTCAAATCAAAGAATGATACATTAAGAGTGACAGAAGTAAACATATCCCGTCAAAGTTCTTCTCATACACTCAAGAGCTTGAAAGGAATAAACAAATCAAAATTTAAAACATTCGATCAACCGATAATGAAGCAGATTTATTTACGTAGGCACTTCCGACTGCAACATTTCGAGAGCACGTCAACAATATTGAAATGGGACATCTTCGAGCTTTACACATATGGTAACTTGAGTGGGAGCATGTGCAGCCGTACACTTTTTTCCTTACCTTGATTTTTTTCCCTGTAATTTTCCAGATAAGTAAATTATTAAGGCAGAACAAAATGCACATTTTATCGTGGTAATTCCAAAAATAAGTGTTGTGCATAAGTGGACTTACTACTATTTATGAACAGTGATCTTATCACTATAGAGACTTGTGAACAGTGTGATCCAAAAAAATTTGTACAAAATTCAATGTAATATCGGGAAATGTTACCTATAAAAGGACACCTAAATGCAATAAAAAAATATGTCCGGAAGAAGAAGATAGGTCACGATATTTTATAAATTTAGTTCTTATTACTTTATCCACATTTATAACAAAAACTAGTGTTCGACCTTGTGCATTTGCATAGATATAAATAAATTATTATAAGTTATTTATATGCATGTAATATTAAAATTTTAAGTTAGATAATGGCATTAAATTTTAAACGTGTATATTATAAGTTTTATTTATGAATATAACATTAAAATTATAAGTTAAATAATGGTATTATGTTTTAAAATTTGATCATTGGCTTAAATAAATAGTACATGAGCATTTAATTGCATATAAATTATTACATTGGTTGCATAAAATGCAATCTATATATATATAATTACTGGATGATTTGCATTAAAGAAAACCTAATCAATTTTACCTACGTGGCACTTTCCCGCCTTTTTACGTTATTGTTCATTTTTTTTTAATTTTCTGAATTAACAGCTCATATTTGGAAAAGAGTTGTCTGTTTCAAAAAATGGCAACCAATTAATTCTGAAATAATAACAAGTTAATGTTGTTCCCATATTTTTTTAAACGTATTAAATTATCTCCATAATTAGCAGTAATCGTTTTTTTAACCGCAATGATTAAATTAAACGAAATAAATGAAAAACAAAAAATTAAAAATTAAAAATATTACAACCAACTAAAAAAATAAATTAATAAAAAAACTCAAATGCTCCATCTCATGCCAATTCTTGCAAAAATAAGAAAATAAAAGATCAACCAAAACAAGTAATTTATAAGTAATTATAATTACAAATTCCAATCCCAAAATTTGAGAACATTAATGTTTCGAAATCTGAAAATAGGAGGCGAAAATCTGAAAGTAAAAAAAAAAGTTGCGGGAATCCAACATTTTAAAAAATTCTTTATATAAATTCCAATTCCATATGAATTAGGCGGGAATATGAAAATTACAATTCCATATTTTTTATCTCATCTAATAACTCTAATTAAAATAATACAATCAATACCCCATATATTTTGCAAATCTCATTAATCTAATAAAAATTAAATATTAGATATCCCATATTCTTTGCAAATCTCATAACTCTAATAGAAATTCAAAAAATAAAGGTTGTTGGTCAAAGAATCAATATCCCATATTTTTTCTCTCATAACTCTAATTAAAAATAAATATTAAATGTTTAATATTATTTGTAAATATAACAATCCTAATAAAATATGTGAAATTAATGTGACTGGTCTACTTCACTATTTTCTCTTCTAATCTCATAAAGAAAATAAAAAAAAAAATATTGAATATCCCATAATTTTGTCAAATATAATTACTCCAATAAAATTTTAATATTAAATGGGCTGGTCAAATAATTAATACAAATTGCCTGATTTTTTCCATCAATCATTTATTTATTTTTTCGGAACAATAGAGGTAATATAGAAGAACACAAAAGTGCAAAAAGAATAAATTACAAGACCCCAATGGGGTAATCTAAGACCCCAACAGGGTAATATCTAAGGCCCCAGTAGGGTAATGAGACAGGGGCTAACGGCCCAAACCAAAAAACACGCCTAATAAACAAACAGAATTAGAAAACTAAGAGGACACGCACATGGCGGCCTAGAGAACTCCACAAACGAAAAGGAAAAAGAAAATGAAAAACAGAGCTACTGCACAATGCCTAGCCTATATTCATCTCCCAAACAAAAATGAACAAACACACCTAACACAAACACGACGAAACATCAACAAAAACTGCCAAACGAAATAGGGCCCTTCCCCAACAGACTGACGAGTCGAAACAGCGGAGAACAATCGATTCCAATAAAATTCGAAGCCCTAGCCGGACAACTGAAACTGCTGCCGAACGCCTATACAGAAGCCAAGCCCGGACCCCAAACCTAATCCGAATCGACCCACTTCCAGCCGAGAGGAACAAAAGAGCAACCCCCAAGCCAAACCAGTCCAAACCCGTCTAACACCACTAGCCGAGCCTGGACGACTCAACCCCGGACCCAACACCAGAGAACCAGGAAGGGGCTGCCAGTCCTCAAACTCCAACAAAACAAGCCGTAGAAGTCACGACCCACCCACCAACACATGCACATTCCAAACCACCACAGGCACAAACGACCCGACCCAAGCTCCAGCGACCCGAACCCAGAAGCCCAAACCCCCAAGCGACCGACTTCTTAAGAAAAATCAATGAAGAACAGGGCCAATCGTCAATCGCCAGCACCACAACACCATCAATCGAAGGTCGTCGGTACCTTGACAGCGGAACCACCGACCGCCGACCGACCTTCGAACGAATCTCCCATAAAACCCGCATCTCTGCTAGCGACCTAGGGCAGAACCAAAGGTTCGCAATCGAAAAAGAAAGGTAACCCAGACCAGCCAAAGACCAGCGTTGTCCAAGGATCGACACCACCTACCTCCAGACAGACCGTCCCTCCGCAATCGACAGCCAGAAGCTTGAACAATCGCGGACCCTACAGCGAATCCAGAACGGCGATGCGTAAGGGGCAGGTCGAGCAGTCAAAGGTGACCGCCGACCCGAACTAAGCCGACGCTGGAGAAGGCAAAACTGAGAGAATTGAAGGGGAGAGGTGAGGGTTTCTACGGGGAGAGGCGAGGGTTTTCGATGGGAAAGGACGGGGAGAGGCGAGCACAATTTTAATTCACTAATAAAAATCCATCAATCATTTATTTAAATTGTAATTATAATTATCATTCAAATAAATTTGTATTTATTGCTTCTTCCCAAACCCTATATAAATAGTGAACTCATTTGCCAAACACTCACTCCATCCTATTCTTTTCTAATAACACTTGGACGAGCCAAAAAAACTCTCATTTTCAAGCTTAAAAATTCCCAAAAACATCATGATTTCACAGTTTGATAATTTAACTTACTTGGCAAAAAATAAGAAAATAGCTGTAAAGTTAAGATTGGTGAGATATTTCCCCAAGTTCTACAAGTCCACCAAAGAAAGCATTAGAGAGCTCCACTTTGTATTTCATTATGTTAAGGTATTTATCTTTATTCACGCATTTTATTATTGAAGTTGATGTTTATGTGTCAAAATAATAATTTGCTAACAATACAATTATTTATTTTTTTAGGGTCAACGGATTCATGGTTCGGCACCCGGATTTTTGGCACAAAAATTCAACGACTTTAACCTTATCGAAGGTAGTGTGTATGTCACTACAAGTTGGGACCTAAAGGAGGACAAGAGTGCATTCAAATTAAGCGAATCGAGCCACAAGTTCGAGCTTGGTAAAGAGACGAAAATGTACGAGATTGTTTAAAACAACTACCCAAGGTTTTTGTTCAACTTCAAAGACTTCAAAGAACTATCCGACCCTCAAAGAATCTATTCCACTAAAATTTTTGGTAATTTTTTTCTCTTCATGGATTTAAGTATTATTTATTTTTTGCTACAATGTATAAGATTAAATTATATTTTTTAATTGTTTAATTTTTTAGATTTGATTGGACGTATCGCTTTGGTTCAAAGCGTACAAACTACAAATTCAAATAAAGTGGAAAATAAAATCATAGACGTGGTTCTAGAAGATGTTGAGTAAGTTAAAGATAATAAGTACTTTGTTTTTTATGATAAGTGATTACAAATTTGTTCCATATTAAAAAAATAACTATCCATTATTTTGTAGGGGTTGCTTTTTGACTTGCACATTATGGGAAGAATATGTTCAAGTCATTGTTGATGCTTTGAACAAAGATCCCGTGACCGACTTGCGTGTAATAATTGTGCAATTTTGCCGAGCGAGATCTTTTGAAGATGGTACGTTATTAAGATTGAATAAATTTTTATTTAATAACTTATAATTTATGTTGTTCTCTAAAAAATTTGCTCTCTTTTAGGATCTATAAAAGCTGGTAACATTTATGATGCTACCAAGCTAATCATGATGTACCCGACATTGTGGAATTCAAAGAAAGGTACAAATAATTATGGATATTTTATATACTTTCTTAAATCATTATCATGGACTTGATCAAAGAGTTACTATTATTTACTTTTTTTGAAATTTATTTGTTTAATTTAAAGGTACAACTCGCACCCAAGGCCAAGTGATTCATCATTCAAATACGTGAGACCCTACATTTCTAATGTTCGTGATGATTTGGAGTCGGGGATTTCTCCATTCAAAGGCTTAGCTGATTTTTTTGAAAGCTAATGAGGTAAAAATTGTATTATTAATTAATTACTAGTACTATAGTACATCTACGAATTTATTAATTAGTTTTTATCACTTATATGTTATATTACTTATTTCTTATTTTCAGGAAAAGAATTTTTGGATATATGGAAACATCATTGCCATATCGGACAATTGGTACTTCAAATCGTGCCCCAATTGTGTTCGGAAAGTGGAGCCGAAAGAAGATAAATTTTGGTGCAATTATTGCAAGGACTCGATTCCTTTTGCGATACTTAGGTAATTGTATTTCACATTTCATTATTATTGTTCATATTTATATGATATAATAATATATTATTTTTAAATTTTAAGGTACAAGCTCCATATTTCAATTGTGGACGACAATGGCATTGTACCACTGCTGTGTTGGGAAAACGTCGCTAGAGAATTAAATGGAAAGTCGTGCGAAGATGTTTTCAACGACATGTTGAAGGCACACTCATTTATGTTTTCGTCTAAAAGCTCTAATGATCAAATTACATATCAAATTATTATTATTATTATTATATGATATTCTATTATGCAGCAAGATGATGGAGCAATTTTGCCAAATGAGATTGACCTTTTGAATGATAAAGCAATATTGTGTAAAGTATCAAAGAAGAAGGATCAATTTGGATCTTATAAGGGTCCATTTACGGTTTCTCGCATTACCATTGATCCTATTTTGTTGGATAAGTTTGGACCATTAGCAATAACTTCACAGGTTATTACCTTCATAAATTTTATATAAAATATATTAAGATATTTTTCTTATGATTTCTAATTCATATTTTATAATTATGAAGGATTCAAATGGTAAAGTTTACAGCCCAATCAGGGCTGTACAGACTGAAGTGCACAACCCAAAAAGGGCAGTAGTGGCTGAAGTGAAGGTACAGCCCAACAACCCAATATGGGCTGTAGATGATGAAGTGAAGGTGTTTAGCCCAATAAGGGTTGTATTGCTGAAGGGTACAACCCAATAAGGGCTGCAGATGCTGATGGGTACAGCCCAATAAGGGCTGTAAATCCTAAACTGTACAGGCCAATCAAGGAGGTAAAGGCTGAGGTTTACAACCCAAATAAGGCTGATAAGGCTGAAA
Organism: Striga hermonthica; assembly: GCA_902706635.1. Classification (NCBI taxonomy): domain Eukaryota; kingdom Viridiplantae; phylum Streptophyta; class Magnoliopsida; order Lamiales; family Orobanchaceae; genus Striga; species Striga hermonthica. Next base: position 7,345,629 of record CACSLK010027837.1, on the reverse strand, counting down.
TGTACTGGCCACTCATGGCTAATGGATGCAATAAAAAGATAAAGAAGAGGGAGAAAACTGACCAGTTTGAAGAGGGATCAAGTTGTTCAGAAGAGCCAATGGGGAAGAAGATAAAGATGGAAGAATTTTGAAGTTTGAATTATGAGTTTATGTAATCTCCTCTCAATTACATTGTTTTCCATGAATAATATTTATGTTATCTAAGTTGTGGATGTTTGTGCTATTAAATTATTTTAAATTAGATTCAGTCCTATAATCACTATATTTGAACCTCAATGAACAGGATTAAATAACAAAAGTAGAGAATACAACAAAACAGCAACATGTGTTATCTAATCAAAACAACAAAGCAGCACAAACAGATTAGTTTATAAGCAAATAACTTAATCAGATCATATCAGGCCTTTAAAAACATATAATCATGCCTTTAAAAACAAAACCACATAAGAGTTTTAGTTTTAAAGGGTTCAGGGTTTAGGGTTTCAGGGTTTAGGGTTTATTGTTTAGTATTGAGGGTTTTCTATAATCTATTAATAAATCATCTATGACTAAGTGTGAAACAGCAAAACATCAACAGGATTAAACAGCAAAAACAGCAAAACATCAACATGATTTGTCTAAGGAAAACAGCAAAACAGCAAAAACATATAACTTAATAGGCAAATAACTTTATCTAATCATGTCAGTTTTCTGAACCAAAAAACTTGAACAGCAAAACAGAAAGTATGAAAAACAGCAAACTTGAACAACAAAACACAAACAAAACCAATAAGTGTGCAACATATAATCAGGTCTTTTAAAACATAGAATCAAGCCTTTAAAAAAATTACTTGATATTGCATTTATCAATATCAGAAGACCAATATGTTATATGTGTTCAAAATCATGCATTAAAAAACAAAACCACTTAATCATGGTTCAGGGTTTTAGGGTTTAGGGCAAACAACAAAAACAGATGGCATATAAGTTCATCAAATTGTATAAGTTATCTAAAGCAAATACCTTAATCAAATTAGTATTTTTACTCTATAACAGCAAAACAACAACAAGAACGAAAATATCAAAATACAAACAACTTAACAAAGTGTTCATGGAATATAATCATGCATTTTAAAACAAATCCACAAATCCCATAATAACACTTACAAGATCAATGCAGCAACACTTAAACACTAAACTCAAAACATATCACTTTTAAATCATTTTTAAAACTTCAACAATTCAAGTAAAAATATAAAAAACATCTCAGGGAATTAATGTGTTTTTAATTTCAAATAACATTAATAAAATTCAATCAATCATTCACATAAGTCATGATAAAAACTGATCATTTTTACTATGACATTAACTCAATATCAAATATATATCAAGAAAACCAATCAGTTTCAACAATGAATTTACTCAATTTAATTAACCCATGATTTCATGCGTATCAGAGACACCCTTCGCTCGATCCATTACCAGGTCTCTCATATTTTCCGGGAGGGGAACCGGCCTGCCGATTATCTTGCTAGCACGGGGGCATCTATACCCCAGAGACGCACCCTCCTTCCTGAGGACATTCCCCTCCGGCTTCGGACGCTCATTCGGATGGACCAGTTAGAGTACCCATCCTTCAGATTCGGTCGACCGCCACCTCCTGCCCCTGACTAGTTTTGACATGTTGGATTCCAGGACGGGCCACCCAGACCAGGAAGACTTTTATGAGGATTTTATTTTCTTTCCACTTTGGATATTTTGTGATCTTTGCACTATATTTTCTCTGCGTTTGTTGTTGCTATATGTATTCTAGACTTGTATTCTCGACTTGGATGTAGACCTTTGATTTTTAGCCCTTCGGGGCCATTTATATTCACAGGTTGGGGGTACAGCCTCAACCCCCCATCCCATCCTGGGATGTTTTATAAAAAAAAAAAAAAAAAAAAAAAAAAAAAAAAAAAAAAAAAAAAAA
>CACSLK010027837.1:7312807-7323277 GCA_902706635.1 Striga hermonthica | reverse complement strand
TTCAAATCATCAACCTGCTCAAGCAATAATGAATATACTCGACCTTCCACCGAGGTCGAAATACAATTTCGACAAAATCAAGCTCAAATTCAAATTATCAACCTGCTCAAGAAATAATGAATATACTCGACCTTCCACCGAGGTCGAAATACAATTTCGACAAAATCAAGATCAAATTCAAATCATCAACCTACTCAAGCAATAATGAATATACTCGACCTTCCACCAAGGTCGAAATGGAATTTCGACAAAATTAAATTCAAATTCAAATCATCAACCTGCTCAAGCAATAATGAATATACTCGACCTTCCACCGAGGTCGAAATACAATTTCGAGAAAATCAAGCTCAAATTCAAATTATCAACCTGCTCAAGCAATAAAGAATATACTCGACCTTCCACCGAGGTCGAAATACAATTTCGACAAAATCAAGCTCAAATTCAAATCATCAACCTGCTCAAGCAATAATGAATATACCCGACCTTCCACTGAGGTCGAAATACAATTTCGACAAAATCAAGCTCAAATTGAAATCATCAACCTGCTCAAGCAATAATGAATATACTCGACCTTCCACCGAGGTCGAAATGGAATTTCGACAAAATTAAATTCAAATTCAAATCATAAACCTGCTCAAGCAATAATGAATATAATCGTCTTCTCCCCAACCCTGCTTGCGAGCTGGTCGAAGTCGTGATTTTAGCAGCTTCATAGTTGATAAACGAAAGTTTTTCAACTCGTCTTCTCCCTAACCCTTCTTGCGAGCTGGTCAATGTCGTGCAACAATTTTAGCAGCTTCATAGCTGACAAACGAAAGTTTTTCAACCCGTCTTCTCCCTAACCCTTCGTGCGAGCGGGTCGAAGTCAAGCACTGACGTTCGTTTTATCGATATGACTAGTATTGTAACTATAGTTAGACTTGTTCGTGGTTAGCCTTGAGCCGAATTTTTTTGAGAGTCCATTCAAAATATGCAACTTCACCATTGTCAATATATTGACTTCATAGTTGTAGGCTTCGTAGCCTTCTCGAGAATATGCTTGAGAAACATAAAATCGTAGTTATTTATAGGTCGAATTCATAGTCGTAGGCTTCGTAGCCTATTCGAGATTCCACTCGAGTTACAACTTCGTAGTTGTTTAAATCGACTTCGTAGTCGTAGGCTTCGTAGCCTATTCGAGAATCCACTCGAGTTACAACTTCGTAGTTGTTTGAATCGACTTCGTAGTCATAGCCTTCGTAGCCTATTCGAGATTCCACTCGAGTTACAACTTCATAGTTGTTTGAATCGACTTCGTAGTCGTAGGCTTCGTAGCCTATTCGAGATTCCACTCGAGTTACAACTTCGTAGTTGTTTGAATCGACTTCGTAGTCGTAGGCTTCGTAGCCTATTCGAGATTCCACTCGAGTTACAACTTCGTAGTTGTTTGAATCGACTTCGTAGTCATAGGCTTCATAGCCTATTTGAGATTCCACTCGAGTTACAACTTCGTAGTTGTTTAAATCGACTTTGTAGTCGTAGGCTTCGTAGCCTATACGAGATTCCATTCGAGTTACAACTTCGTAGTTGTTTGAATCGACTTCGTAGTCGTAGGCTTCTTAGCCTATACAAGATTTCATTCGAGTTACAACTTCGTAGTTGTTTGAATCGACTTCGTAGTCGTAGGCTTCGTAGCCTATACGAGATTCCATTCGAGTTACAACTTCGTAGTTGTTTGAATCGACTTCGTAGTCGTAGGCTTCGTAGCCTATTGAGATTCTACTCAAGTTACAAATTCGTAGTTGTGTGAATCAACTTCGTATTCGTAGGCTTCGTAGCCTATTCGAGATTCCACTCGAGTTACAACTTCATAGTTGTTTGAATTGACTTCGTAGTCGTAGGCTTCGTAGCCTATTCGAGAATCCATGTGAGTTACAACTTCGTAGTTGTTTGAATCGACTTCGTAGTCGTAGGCTTCGTAGCCTATTCGAGAATCTACTCGAGTTACAACTTCGTAATTGTTTGAATCGATTTTGTAGTCGTAGGCTTCGTAGCTTATTCGAGATTCCACTCGGTTATTCCCTGCTATCCATTCCTTATTTCAACAAAGCAGTCCATGCTGTATCTAAATATCATCTGTTCATGTGTTTTCCTTAGCAAATATCAAGAAAAGTTCATGAGTCGTAGTCTATTCATATCATTCAATTTACGATTCCAATAGCAATAATGGCAATAGATGCATCAGAACGATCAAACATATCCACGTGTTACTACATCACAACATAATCCATAATTAAGCTCTTTATCCCGATAATAAAGGATATAAATATTCACTCGAATGTACAATAGACCAGAATTTCACAAAACCAAGAGTTCAATAAATTATTCGACAAAGCATACTCCGCATAAACCTACAATCATCAAACGAATGTAGCAAGTGAAAATTCAAATGAGTTCATCCTACTACCAAGTTCCTTAGTCGTGGAGACTCGTGACTGGCCAGCCCGAAGGCCTTCGTCATGCCAGATTTTTGTTCAAGGTTTCGCATATGCCTCTTTTTCTGCATTTTGTCAATTATCCACACAATGATTCAAAACATATCCATGTAAGCCATGATCCCAACAACATTTCTCCAAAATATATTTTAATGGTGCACGTTTCTCCAATAAAGAGGGCTAAGAAATTCAATGCATTGATAAATCATGTCGACCGAAATAGATGTCGAGAGTTGAGATTAATTGTGTACCTTAAAGTCGAGAATACCACTGGGAACTATCCTACCTCACCAAAAGAGACTTGATCTCTGTCTTTGAGATTGCCACCGGTGATCAGCACCACCACCAAAACTTAACCTCCATTGTCATCTCACCTTGATAGGTTCGTGCTTGCTCATTTTGTCCTTGACACTCGAACATTTGTCTCAATAATTTGTCAAGATTTGCATCATCCCGTGGGTTCCTCGACAAGAATTCAAAGAGATGTCGTTATCAACATTATATTCACGTCATCCATTTTATCGTTTTTCACACGAGGAAAATAAGATCAAATAAGAACATCATTATCTTCTCGATTCAAGGCATGTTCTAGCAATGACACGCTCAGAAAATTATGGGCAATTTAATTCAGACAAAATTCCACATGTGCTCATGAAAATCCAAATGAGAGACTTCGAATATATCAAAATAACCAATTATATAAATTTAATTTATGTCCTCAAGCCCACCGATGCGAGAGTGATAAACATACCCAACGCACGTCAAGCACGATCGCAAAATATTCTCGGTTCAAAATTACGACCCTCGTTTATCCTCTTTTTTTTCCAAACAATAGAAGATAGTATTACTAGAAAAAGCGCGAACAAAGTTCGAAAGATTACAACTACAATGGGAGATACACTCAACGAGTGATCTAAAGAAACATCAAAGAAAACACGAGAAAAAACGGGGATACAACCACCGGGACTTTCCCTCGAACAACCTACTACAATCCACTAAAACAAAAAACACCAAAGAAAAGAAAAACAACGACCAACCAAACAACCTAACACCAAGAAATCCTAACTCTAAATAGACGCAAATCCTTGCCATTCTCTCCACGCCCCTCGAATCACTACCTCTTCCGGCATCCAAACCTTCTCAAAAAGCCATAGATTGCGGGATCGCCATAACCACCATAAAATATACGTAGATAATTGCATGCGGTCCTCGACTATTTCTGATTTCTCCAAGTCACATATTTGCCACCACCACAGTTTAAAGGATGGTGCACTCATTACCTTCTCCTCCCACTCCAACGGTGACAATTTCCAGACTCACTGTGCTCTGCTGTAGCTTAGAAGAAGATGTTCAATTGACTCTGGCTGCTCCCCACACATCTTGCAGATAGAATCTAACTGCACCCCTCTTTTTGCAACATTTAAACTCACTGGTAATGACCCTGTAAAGCATTTCCATAGAAAATGCTTGAGTTTACCTTTAACCTTCATTTTCTATGTTCTGTTTCTTGCATTCTTCTCAGTCAAGACTGAACCACTCCCCTCAGGCACATCCAAAAATAGAGTTTTCTGGGCTAGCAGATGATTGTAAGAACTTGCCACAGAAAACTTCTCATTTTCTTCAAAAGACCACCTCAATCTGTCTTGTTCATCAGGTGCTAGTGATTTAATATCCAAAATTGTTGCTTTATCAACATCATTAAACACCTGGTTAATCAGCTCCTCATTCCAACCACTACCATCCTCCTTAATCAGATCCCTAACACAAATAGAAGAACCACTACCAGAGTTAAGAAGAGTTGGAAATTTATGGTTCAGATTTGGCACCCAACTGCTATCAGAAATCCTAATGAGTCTGTCATCCCTTATCTCTTTTTTCAGACCTTAAGCAAAAACAGGTAGAATCTCTACCCAGTTATTCCAAAGCCAAGAAGCAGACTGGCTCTTTTTAACCTCAAAGATTGAGTTAGAAGGGTAATACCTGGCTTTCGGTACTTTGCTTACTAGAAGTTCAGGCAATGTGGTAATCCTCCAAAGCTGTTTCAAGAGGAGGGCCTCACTATAACTTGTAGCCTTGGAAACCCAGCCCTCCACTGCTCTTAGCTTGGGCCAGGATGCTCCATTTTCTCCAATGAATGCCACTATCCAAGTTCTCTCCCTTACTCCACCAAAAAGCAGATGTAATCTTGCTCAACTCCTCACAAATCCCCATAGACAATCTAAAACATGACATGGAAAAGACTGGCAAAGCATTAATCACTGCCCTCACCAAGATTTCTTTGCCAGCTGTGGATAGGAATCTGTTCTTCCAGCTCACCATCCTTTTCTTCACTGCTTCAAGAATATATTCAAAAGTCTCTTTCTTGGATTTCCCAATCCCCAGGGGAAGTCCAAGGTATCTTGTAGAGTTATGTTGTTCAATGCCCTGCAGTAAGGAACACACTGCAGACTTCAACTGGGGGTGGGAATTTCTGCTGAAAATTATTATAGACTTGCTCAAATTCACACTTTGGCCAGAGAAACTCTTGCATAATTGCAGTATATCCCTCAGTACTCTCACTTGATTAATTTCAGCTTTACAGAAGATAAGAGTGTCATCTGCAAAGAGCAGATGTGTAAGAGTTGGCCCTTCCCTAGCAGTCCTGAGCCTTTTAAATTCTCCACTGCAAGCAGCTCCCCATATCAATAATGACAGAACCTCAGAAACAATCAAAAACAGATAGGGGAAAATTGGACCTCCCTTTCTTAGTCCTCTTTAAGGAGTAAGATAGCCCTTGGGTTGGCCATTTATAAGGAAAGAGAAAGTTGATGAGGAGATACAAGCATAAATCCGTTTAACAAAGACTGGTTCAAGTCCCATTTTCAGCATTGTTTTGCAGACACTTCCACACTCCACACGGTCATATGCCTTAAGCATATCCAACTTCAGAGCCATGAAACAGTTCTTACATGTTATGTGTCTATTCAGGTAATGGAAGATCTCCTGGGCTATGACTACATTGTCCATGAGCTGTCTGCCTGGGATAAAGGCTGTCTGTGCTTGACTAATACAACAATCTAGACACCCTTTCAACCTGTTGGCCAGAATCTTGGCAATGATCTTGTACACCACCCCACATAAGCTTAATATTGGTCGGAAGTTACTGATGGACTCAGGATTTATACACTTGGGGATGAGAGCCACTACTGTGTGATTCCAGTACTTCAACAACTGCCCAGATTCAAAGAAGCTAACTACTGCTCTGCACAGATCCTCCTTCAAAAGTGGCTATAAGTGCTGATAAAAAATATGCCATCCCATCTTCCCCTGGTGCCTTAGAAGGGTTCATCTGAAATAGAGATTTTTGTATTTCCAGCTCTCCTACTTCTGCCTTCAGAGTTCTGTTCATGGAAGATGAAATAACAGGCCTTATGTGCTTCAGAGCTTCTTCTTCTTGTTGGGAACCTTCTGTGGTAAAAAGATCATCATAAAATTTCAGGATATGCTCTTCAATCTCCTTCTCTGTGGTAACCTCTCTGGCCCCATCTATCAACCTTGTAATGGCATTCTGTTTTCTCCTTTGCATAGTCATAGCATGGAAAAATTTTGTATTTTGATCTCCTTCTTTCAGCCATAGTATTCTTGATTTCCGCAACCAGAATTGCTCCTCAGAACAATGAGCTTCATCAAGTTCTTTTTGCAGCTTCTCCCATTCCTTCCAGTTTCTCTCCCCTCCTAATTTTCTCATCTCAGCAAGTTGTAGGGTCAGACTGTCAATGGCTGTCCTTTTGTTAGAATTCAAAGCTTTATTCCACTGGATCAGAGAAACTCTTGTCTTTTTTTTCTCTTTCAGGATAACATGGGGGTACCCTCATAGTTGTCACTCCATGCCTGTGAAACTGTTTCTTGTATCCCTTCTTTTTGGATCCACCTCTTGTCAAAATGGAATCTCCTTGCATTACTTTTGCTCTTTTGTCCATCTTCTAACAACAATAGACTGTGATCAGAGGAGGTTTTGATGATATTCTGAACTCTGGCTTGGGGGTGCTTGCTCATCCATTGATATGAAGCAAAGGTCTTGTCCAGCACTTCCTCCACATACCCCTCTTCCTCCCTACTATTTCCCATTGTGAACTTATGCCTTTCCATCTGCAACAAACACATCCCCATTGAAGCAATAAAATCATTGAACTCATGAAAGCTTCTTGCTGTTCTGCTCCTACCTCCCTTTTTCTCTTCTGGGCAGCTAAGATCATTCCAGTCCCCAGATATCACCCAATAATCTCCCCATTTCCTCTTTTCATCCACTAAAAACTGCCACTGCATAATTCTCTACTGCTTCTGAGTACTGATGTAGACAAAAATAGCCCATTCTGCCATCTGCGCTCCCTTTGCTTTGAATTGAACTTGAATGCTGAATTCATTACTGTTTAAAGATAAAATGTCTATGTCTCTATCCCAACATAGCAGAAGACCTTCTTTAGTACCTTGAGGTTCCAGATAATGCCAATTGCCTTCAAAACCAAGCCTTTTACAAGCTTTAGATACATATATTTTTTTTTTTTAACTTCTGATAAAAATACAAAATTTGGATGGTGAGTCACAATGGACTCTCGCAATTGGGGAACTGTGGAGGGCCCACCCAGCCCTCTACAATTCCACACCACTGCCCTCATTGGTCACCTTGGGGCCATTTTTGGCTCGCTTCCTCCACCAATGTCTTCTTCAGTTTGGATTTTTTGTTTTGGCCAATATCTGCATTACTACCCCCTGCATATGGACTGGGACCATCTTGGACTGTCAAAGATGTGCTTTTTCTTTTCAAAGTTGACTCTGACTCCATAGAGCTAGAGTTTCTCTTTAGTCTGCCAGCTTTATGAGAGGTTCTCTTCTATGTTCTTTTCTTAGTAGTCTCCTCAGGTTGCTTGTAAGTTATCAACTGAGACTTACAGGGATTCCCTGTGGCAGTACCCTTAGAGGATGTTATCTCTTCCACCTGCATATGATCTCTTAATCCCTTAGGCATAATGCTAACTGTCTCACCCTCTTTCTCAACAGGCTGCACAGATGAGGAAAATTCCACCATAGTCAGGGCTGGAACTTTAATGATCACTGGATTATTAGATCCTCTAGTCTGGCTGGCCTCTTTGTTCTGTGACTCTCTTTGATCACTTCCTTGCTTTCTGGTCTTATCAGTGGAGTGGTTACTTTGGCTAGGCTCCTCTCTTGATGTAGACCCTTTTGTGGGAGAGTTTGCTTCCACCCAAATACCTCCATCAACCGCTTTTACCCAGTCACCATACTGTCCTTCCCTCACCTTCTTGTCTGCAATATCCTCTAGCCTTTTGCTGCAGCTTCTATCCAAATGCCCAATACACCCGAAATAAAAACAAAGGTTTACCAATTTCTCATATTTCATATGCACAGTGACTTGAGTGTCCCCAAGCCTAATCTTTGTCCATCTGGGGAAAGGCTCTTTGAGGTCAATGACTGCTAGAATCCTCAAAATTATCCACTCTATACCACCAGCTCGTGCCACATTCACATTCTTCACTCCCTTAAAGATTCCACCCACTTTAACCCATACATCCGTGCATAACCAGTTCAATGGGATATTATGCAGTTGCACCCATAAGTTAATCTCCTCAAAGCATTCATCTGAGCCCTTAATGCCCGGGTGCCATTTTATGAGGATCAGGAATTGGTTCTCAAAAACCCAATTTCTTACTATGTCAACTTTAGCAGCTTCCTCTGGGCTAGGAAATATAAATTGAAAAAAGTTGTTGCTTAATTCCCTCACCTCAAACGAGTTCCCAGTCGCCACGCTTGTGCCATTGCCCTTTTAACACCTATCATATGTGCCCGTCTATCACCCACAATCTTCCCAAATAGGCTGCGGCGGCATTCATCTTCCCCTATTCGAGCATCTTGATCTGCAATGTCTATGCCTGCGGCTTCCTTCTCTGATAAGGAAAATACCTCCATCAGCTCCTCCAATTCCGCTGCACTAGACTCCATCTCTGAAAGCAATACAAGCCCTACTCTAATCAATAGCTCAATAAAACCGATAAACAATACCACTCGAACTCAGCACCACTAGTATGAAACCCTAATCTCTGATGAAAGCTCCCATTAGAGAGATAAAGCTCCCATTAGAGAGATGAAGCTCCCATTAGAGAGATCTTCTAAACTTTGTGCATATAATGTATTTATAATTTAAACTAGTAAAAGAAAATTCCCCGCGTTTATCCTCAAATAAACAATTCTTCTATGAATAAATCGATTGACTCCACAAATAGATCGAATACTTGCGCAAGTAAATCAGATAATATTTTCACTAACATACGCAAATATTTGCTCGAATAGATCGAGTAACATCTTCGTGAATATATCAAGCATTATCTCAACAAGCCAGTTAAAAATTTTCAAGAATAAATCCAATCATATCTCGCGAGCAAATCGAATAATCCCATGCATAAATCAGATATTATCCACGAACAAATCAAATACTATCTCACCACACGAATCAACTAATTCCACGAGCGAGTCAAATAATCTCCATGAGTAACTCAAACAGCTCCCAGAGGTAATTCAAGTACTTTTTGCGAATTAATCATACAACATGCTTGCGAATAAACCCAACGGTTCACGAATGGATCAAATAGTGCTCTCGCGAATATATACCGAATTATTCTCATGAGTAAGTCAAAGAATTGCGCGAATAAATCAAATAATACCTCTGCAAGCGTATCTGAATATTTCCACGAACCAATCACATATCATCACAAATAAGTCGAGTAATGTCCACGAGTAAATCATGTAATATGGTCACAAATATATCAATCAATCCCATGAATAAATCCAATGGCCCACGAATAAATCTAATAATATTTCACGAGCAAACCGAATGAATCAAGTAATTTCATAAATAAATCCAGTAATTTTCCGCGAGCAAATCAGATGACTCCCATGAATAATTCAGATAACTCCCAAGGATAACTCAAGTAGCTCTTACGAATAAATCACATAGTACGCTTGCGAATAAATCGAATATTGCCTCCAAGAGTATAGCAAGTATCTCCATGAGTATTTTTTTTTTTGGCCAGAACGATAGAGGAACTATTATAAACCAAGCGCACCAAGTGCGAATAAAAATCCAAAGCTCCCAACGGGAGACTAAAAAAAAAAAACCTAAAACTGAAAACTGGGAGGACAGGTCAGACGACCGCCTAGAAACCCGACTCTAGCAACGCTAGAAACCAAAAACAAGACTCACAAGACAACTACTACAATCAAACACAAATAAAAAACTACAAAGCTCCCCACAGGAGAATCGAGACGGGAGCTGCTCCCCACAGGAAAATCAAGGTTGCTTCCGCTCATACTTACAGGGATCAACTGATCCAAACTAAAAACACAAGGACCTAAACAAACAAGCTCCCAAAGGAGAAAACACAAACACAGATAATGGACACACTAAACACAAAAACAAAAAAAATCCAAGCCCCTCCACTGAAGCATATCCGAGATGAACCGACAGACACCAAATCGACCCCGAAAGAATCCCTTAGCCCAAGGAAGCCGACTCCTCCACTGCCTAATCGCCTATCTGAGCCGGATCCAGCGCATCAAGATATTCCAGCAAAGTCGATTCTTCCCGAAACCGTAACACCAAAAAGCACCCAGACGCCACAGTATCGAGCCGACTAACACCACTAGCAACCCGGTACCAACAGCAAACACACCAGGACCCAATGCCAGAGAGGGTACCCAACCATCGCAGTCCGAGCCGACTAACACCACTAGCAACACCGTACCAGTCGGTAAGTACCCTGGGACCAGCATCTGAGGACCTGGGAGGGGAGCAAATCCAAAGAAGCCGCCCTAGCTACTCCGGCCAGAAGCCGAGTGTTTGTAATATTTTTGTTGTATTTTTCGTTATATTTGTGTTCTTCTTTTCCTTTTATTTTTTCTCGTTTTAGGTCATTTTGTGAGTTTTTAGTTCGTTTTGTGTTTT
>CACSLK010027837.1:7257976-7281882 GCA_902706635.1 Striga hermonthica | reverse complement strand
TTTTTTTTTTTTTTTTGTTCTGGGCTACGTTGTTGTGGATTTGATTGATCGAGGTTTTGTTCGGCTGTCGGTTTCTGTAAAGTTGTCTCCTTTTGATTGTTCTTGGTGTTTTGTTTGCTGGGTTTGTGTCTGTTCTGTTCTGAATTTATGGGGATTGAGGAATTTTTTTACCTCGGCAATTTGATTCATGAATTTTCTAATTGGTTGGATGTTGTAAGAGGAGGTTGAACCTGTATGAGATGTCTACTTATCTGGGGGAGCTATAATGTTGTTGCTGCTTCATGTGGAGTTGTAATCCAAAAGCTGTGTAGTTTGCCTGGTGTGAATGAGATTTCAGTTTTTTCCTGGTGTGAGAGTTCAATTTCCCAACCCCAGTGTGCCGTTCGGTGAATTTCATCGTTCGGTTAATGCAATGCGTGACATTCGGAACATTAGCTTTATAGTTTGCCTATTTGTGGATGTTGTCGATTAAAACCTCGTGGGAACATATTTTTCGAACTTCAAGCAACCAATTTCAGTTGCTTGTTGAACTGTTAAGAGGCCAGAAAATGGACTGAGTGCTTTTCTGAAAGATACAATATGGAGTATCGGAATGAGGATTGTTGCGAACATTGTTGAGAACGAAATCTTTCAGAGTCCATTTGTCAAATAGAAATAGCTGAATATTGAGAATTGTGCAAACTCTGTAGTTGACTTCTTTCCGTCTATAGACCACATACGTCTCTGTTATACTAATATATGAACGGCATCCACTCAGGATATATCGTGGATCACCGATCACGTTTTGTATTTGAATTTTTCTTCTTTCTTCTATTGCAACATGCATTGTTTCTGTTAAAAATAACTTAGTATAAGATGTGTTTTAGTTATTTCACGTTCTATTTTTCGTAAATGGCAGCCTTTTCTTCAAGCAAGAAATGGAGCTTTCCTTGATAGGTCTTCAAAATGCTGGGAAAACTTCACTTGTAAACGTTGTTGCTGTAAGTAAAATGCACATGCTATTCTTAAATGCAGATATATCTTTTTCATTCTGCTCGATTATTATTTCTTTGATCAAGAAGTCACTTACTCATTTCTATTTCTTTTTTCCTCCCCAGACTGGTGGATATAGTGAAGATATGATACCCACGGTAACTTCTGTTTAAAAATCTGCTTTCTCAGCTGTTTGGATATGGTTGGTTTCGTTCTTGACAATCATGGCGTTTTTCTATTACTAATGAGAAACTAGTTTTGATATATCAGGTTGGATTTAATATGCGGAAAGTCACAAAAGGCAACGTCACAATAAAGCTGTGGGATCTTGGAGGTCAACCTAGATTCCGGAGTATGTGGGAAAGATACTGTCGTGCAGTCTCAGCCATTGTGTACGCCCATAATTCCATCCATTGACTTAACCTTTCACTTGATTTTGTTTTTCTGTTTGTAGCTTTAATTCCTTCTTACCTTAAAACCATTACTATTACAATCTTTAGATGAATTGTGTAAGTTTTTAAACATCCATCATATTATTTCTCATGGCCTTGCTCTGCTACGGATTGTTCCGCTCCATCTAAGCTGTTTCTCTTTAAGATCTCGTGAGATCCGAATATGTGTAAATATTTTTCTGTTTTTCTGTAAGCCAGACGTAGAACATGGGATTACAGTCTTTATGCTCTTATGTGGTCACTCCATACCAAATATTCAATGCTAATAACTTGAATCCAGTGAATTAAAGATTTTTTGACAAGATTCCATACATCTGATACAACATTGTTCTTTTTTAATTGCGATTATGCGTTATATGTATAATTTTATTGTTGCAGCTATGTTGTCGATGCTGCCGATCATGACAATATCAGTATCTCCAAAAGCGAACTCCACGATCTGTTGAGCAAACCATCACTAAGTGGCATTCCTTTGATGGTCCTGGGTAACAAAATCGACAAGCCTTCAGCACTGTCCAAACAAGCACTTACTGATCAAATGTATGTTTCATCACTATAGAAATAACATTGGCTCACCAAAAATGATGCAATATCCTTAAATTCTTACTAACGTTAAGATTTATGTTCATGTTGTTGACTTCCAGGGGTTTAAAGTCAATCACTGATCGGGAGGTATGCTGCTTTATGATCTCGTGCAAGAACTCGACCAACATCGACCAGGTCATCGACTGGCTGGTCAAGCATTCTAAGTCGAAAAGCTAAGTACAAGACGTGCTATTGTTCTCTGTAGCAATAACGAGCTTTTTCTATTTATTTTTTTTTTAAAATGTTTTTTTTGGGAGGAGTGGATTTCATGTTTCTTGTTGTCTTTAACCAGATTGAAAATATTCTTCTTTTCTGGCCAACAGGCTGGCTTCTTCTTTTGAGTATGTCTCGTGTATTATATACATCGACTCACATTTTGTTTTCTGGTTTCAATCGTGGCCGTTAATTTGGTTTACTTCGTGTGATTACATACTTGTCCTGTTCTTATTCTTGTTGGTGCAAAATATGTTCTGAAAATTCAATCTTTGACGTTAAACAAATGGCGACATCACTGTAACTTCATTGTTTTGAAGTTCATAAGAGGAATTCAAGGCCTTGCTGACTTATATTATGAAAAAGATCTTTACAGAAGTTCATAGGAGATGTTTGTAGAATGAGTGAAGGATCCCAAATTCCTATTTTTGTTAATTTTGTATATCTTTAAATCATCATATAACCGTCAAAGATAATTAATCTAACGGTTACAAATTCATACGGAATGTTCTATAACGGGACCGTAGAATCTTTCAAAAAATCTATTCATAGTTGTCAACAACTGGAATTTTTGTCAACTAAAAAAAAAAAGAAAATAAAAATTATAGACCGCAACACAACATTTAAATAAAAGTAGAATAAAATAAATAGATCTTTTTTTTGTCATCTATAGAAAAAAAAAAATATAATAGACCACAACCTTATATTTAAATAAAAGTAAGAATATGTAAAGAGACAAAAATATTGATGATAGAATTTTATGAATAAAAGTCAATAATTTTAATTAAATTATTTTTTCTCTAATTATATTCCAAATTAAACCCCGAGTCCAGAACACGCGCGAGTTACATTACCCCGCGGCCCAGCCGCTTTTCCCGGCAACCAATTTTCATGATTGGTCCCACCGGCAGCCAATCAATCCGCCTGAACAGTAATTTCCATATATTAGAGGGGCATCAACAATATAATAATTAAAAAATTTAAGGTTGTAAGTTGGTCAAAACTAATTAAAATCCAATTAAATTGATTCTTATCAAAATCTAAATGAGTTACTTTGAAGGTTGGTAAAAAGTCAACCCAATTAAAATTAGTGCTGACATTTTTTTGACCAAAAACAAATCGAACCGACGAGAAAAAAATAACCGAATCGTACTGAGTCATTTAAAACAATAACCGATTATCGGTTACTGATATGCTATCAGTACGCTATCGATTCCGAAACTATAAAAGTTTGGTTTTACCGAACCGAACTGATAAGTAATTAAAAAAATAATACTTAATATTAATAGTTAATAATTTAATACTAATAATTAATTAAGTATTTGCCCATTAACGGAAAAAAAAAAATCGGCCCTTTCACATTCTCACTCAAACTCTCACGCAGAGCTGGCTTCCAAGTTTCCAAATGAAAGGAACCACTCAACCAGAAGAAAGAAACCACTCTCACGCACATCACTTGTTCCTCACTTTAATGTTGGAACTTAATCAAGTTGCATTATTATTGGTAAATTTCAGTTTTTCGGTAAAAATAATGTTACCGAACCGAACTTAATAAAGATATTTACTGGTAAATTTCAGTTTTTTCGGTAAAAAACCGTGACCGTACCGATAGTTATTGGTAATCGAAACGACACCAGCCCTAGTTAAAATATATCAAAATTGATCATGAGTTCAAGTGAGTTATTTTAGATCAAATTGACTGAGTGGATAAGATAAATTTGTAATTAAATAATTTTAATAATATAATATTTAAAATTGATGTAAAGTAAAAGTATGGTAGCGATAATGCGAAAGATATGTAGTTAAAAATAAATATGAGTAAATGAATAATAAAATAAAATTGATATAAGAAATAATCGATGTTATTTGATATATATATAGACAACCTATTTACTAAAAATAGTAGCAAAAAAACCGCCAACATTTAATGCAGTCTAAAGATAGCAACTTTTTTTTAATTAACTAAAATGCACGGTAGTTAATTTTAGATTCAAATCTTAGCTGGATTCTTTAAGTGTGTCTTTTATAAAAAAAAAAAAAAATATTTTAAAACTACTATGAATCAAAATTTCTGATTTTCTGATTTACTTGAAATATTTTCTTAAAAATACTATGGGTTCAATATATGTTTACATAAAAATAGTGAGAATCAAATATTTCCGATTTCTTTGAAAGTTTATAAGTAAAATCAATGCATGAGTCTTCATTGTTATCACATTTCTATTTTTTTTTCTGTTTACAATGTTAATTGTTTTTTTACCATTTGTTTATCTTATGAAACTTTCTTTTCCAATTTTACACTAACATTTATTAAGGAAACCGCAAAACGATTTAATAATAAAAATTATTTAATAATTTGATTTATATATATATATATATATATATATTGCATTTTTTGTTTCCTCTAAGTAATTTTTTTACCATCCGTTGTAAGACTTTTGATTTTTATTTTTGGTAAAGTGAAATCAATAATTGATGTAAATTTAATGATTAAACTTTTAAAACCTTTTCAATTAATTACTTTATTTCTACCTAATCTATTTTTTAAATGATATAATACCAACAAATTGAAATTAAAGTTAGCAAAAATTTACAAGCAATTATTCCATTTCTCCTTGATCTATAATTTTATATGATTTGTAAAATATGAATTAATGGATATGGTTATATTTTAATCATTGATAATTAGAAGTGTATATATATATATATATATATATATATATATATGAAAATAAAATATTTCCTAAAACATCAAGATTAAGGAATTTTCAAACTTTGATTTATTTCTTTTTTAGTTTTCATATCGTTGATTTTTTTCTTATTAAGTATCAATTCTATCGCTTTATTAAAAACATGACAATCTTTTTGTATATTATTCATTTTGTATTTAATATTAAATTAACCTTTGTTTTACAAGCTTTTGACTCAACACTCATATTGCATGCATACATAAAAAAAATATATATATTTTTTAAAGTATTATTAAGTTTATTATTTAATTGCACATATAGAATGAAATAAAATTTACTATTTAACAATTATTTAAAATAAGAATTAGTCTCAAGTTATTCAAACAATAAAATAAACGTATATATAATAAAATGTATTAATAAATAATTATCTCACATGGATTTAAGAATTTAGTGATAAAAAAATAAAAATATTAGTAAATATTAATTTCGCTAATCAAGTATAATCGATATTAAAATGACAAACTAACGACTCATTTGTCGAACCGCTAAGTAAATTATCAGACATAAGTAAATCCTTTTGATCTTAAAGTTGCATTTAAGTTCCAGCGGTAGCAGTTTCAACTTATGATTTCGTATGCGCCGACCATAAACAAGAGTTAGAGACTGTCTTTATCGTACGTTGACCTTCTCATAAAGAGATTTAGTCATCACCAATTATATGTTGTTGTTTTGCGTGTAAGTACTAGAAAGTGGTTGAAAATATTATTTTGTGGAGACGACGAGTTGTCAAGTATAAAACTAATGTTGTATACAAGAAAATTTTAATAGTATATAAATTTTTCATTACGGACATGATTTGACAAATTCTCTCATATTATGACTCTTTTATAATATTCTCCAAAATAAATAAAGTCCACAGGTTACACACTAGTTATATTAAAGATAGTAGTAGGCTTTTCTTACGCTGTTATTTTGTTTTTCATTTTTTTTTTTTTGAAAAATTCACTCTTATTTATTCTGGCTAGAAAAAAAAGACTGTTTACCAATTAGAGATCGTCCAAACCAATCGACTGCTTTGGAAAAAGGCCAATTGAGAGAAGACAGAAAGGAGATCTGTTTGGTTTTCGAGTCAATTGAGGCAATGGGTCTCTGGGAAGCTTTCCTCAATTGGCTTAGAAGGTAATATTTGGTATTTTTGTTTTTCTTTTTTTTTTTTTGGGCTATGTTGTGGATTTGATCGATGAGTTTATTCCGACTGTCGGGTTCTGTAAAGTTGTCTCCTTTTGGTTGTTTTGGGTGTTCAATTAGCTGGGTTTTGTCTATTTTCTTTTGAATTGTTGGGATTGAGTTTTTTATCTCGGTACTTCGAATTCTGGATATTCTAATTGATTTTTGATTGTTATTATATATATATATATATATATATATAATTTTTGGGCTATAATATTGTTGCTGCTTCATGTGGAGTTTAATCCTAAAGCTGTGTTATGTAGATGGTTTGAATTATCTAGAATGGGCTTCACACAATATGGGGAAAAACATAGAAGTTATTTATTGGATAAGTTTCGAACACTTAACAAATTCTGTTTGAAATATAAGCTGTATTGTTTGGATTATGTGATTCTTTCCAGTATGCCATTCGATGCACTTGGTCATTCGATTAATGCTATGCGTCGTATGTGATGTTTGGAACATTTGCGTTAGTTTGCCTATTTGTGAATGTTGTTTGTTAAATGTCTTGGAAACAAATCTCGGTACTTCAAGCATTCAACCATTTTCAGTTGCTTATCGAACTATTAGAGGCCAGAAAACGAACTCAGTCAGTGCCTTTTCAAACCTTGCATGTAATGTAAGATACAAGATAGAGTATCTTAAAATAGTGACTGTTTTGCGTGTTGTTGAGAATAAAGTCAGGCGAAGTTCATTTATCAAATAGAAATAGCTGAATATCCAAAATTATGTGAACTTTGTTGTTGATTTCTTTCCATATATACTACATACATATCTGTTGTGCTAATATATGAAGGGCATATATTGTAATTGTGAATACAAGAGAATTAAATGTTGGGCCTAGATGCTTAGGCTATATCATTAAGCACATTATATCTTTGTGTTTTCATAAGTTATTCTCGTGCTACTTGTTTTTTATTGTTGCAAGTGTGGACAACCACTGGGTTTACAGGGTTTCTACGTTGTTGGTCTGATTGACTTTCAGCTGTTTGCTCTTGAAAATTTATACCCGGTGGAATCACATCGCCATGGAGATTAACATTCGTCTGAACAACGGCCCATTTTTTCTGCTGTTGTGAGGGGTTGTGGCGTGGTTGTGAAGTTGCATGAGATGTTGCAGCTTCAACATGGGCTTGAACATGTTGTATAGGCTTAACCGGTTGCACCGAATTTGCCTAAGAACTTCCAGTCATGGTTTGAGCCATCAAAGTAGAAAAACCTTTGACAAATTCTTGATTTTGAAACAGAACATTAAAATCTGGAATTGTTGGTGCTACAGTTGCTCGTCCAGCCGACTGGGCAACACCAAGACTGTGTTCGGCCTTCGAAGTTTGTTGAGATTGCGACTTAACTGAAACGGTTGATGTTAACGCGTTGAATGAACGTACTGAACGTACGTAGCTATTACAAAGAACGTTGAAGATTAACTCAAAAGAACTTATGGAGCCCACATTTTAGCTCCAGACTGTTGTTATATGAAATTTAACAACCACAACACAATGTAATTAAAGCAAGGAAAATCAGGATTTTGTATTATTTCTGAATTTTTTGTGGTGTACAAGACGTCGGTTAAAACGTCAACCAAGTTGATATCTGTTCGTTTGCGTAATAAAAAAAATAGTATAAAAAACCGGATCCCTCTACAATAACAAATTTTGCTATTTATAGTAGGATATGCTTTGACTTCTGGTACGAGGTAGATAGGATTGCAATTAACTGGGTTTTGTCTCTTTTCTTTTGAATTGTTGGGAATGAGGTTTCTTATCTCGGTACTTTGAATTCTGGATATTTTAATTGATTGATTGTTATGTTTTTTTTTTTAAATTTTAATATATATAGTTTTATTACTTTATCCTTTTTGCCTTTTCTATTGCTATAAGAGGAATTTGAACCTGTATAAGATGTTTATTTCTGGTGAACTATAATATTGTTGCTGCTTCATATGGAGTTTAACCCTAAATCTGTGTTATGTAGATGATTTGATTTATCTATAATGGGCTGCACATAATATGAGGAAAAATATAGAATTAGTTATTGGATAAGTTTTGAACACTTAAAAAATTTTGATTGAAATATAAGTTTGTATTGTTTGGATTATCCGATTTAAAGAACTTAATATGTATGTGTATATATAAATATTG
Source organism: Striga hermonthica (assembly GCA_902706635.1). Classification (NCBI taxonomy): domain Eukaryota; kingdom Viridiplantae; phylum Streptophyta; class Magnoliopsida; order Lamiales; family Orobanchaceae; genus Striga; species Striga hermonthica. The sequence goes on along the minus strand of CACSLK010027837.1, from coordinate 7,273,596 downwards.
GTCTGAGTTCAATTTTTCCACTTTCCAGTATGCCTTTCAATGCACTTCATCATTCGATGAATGCTATGTGTCGTGAGTGATGTTTGGAACATTTGCTTTAGTTCGCCTATTTGTGAATGTTTGTCAAATGTCTTGGAAACAAATCTCAGTACTTCAAGCATTCAATACTTCAAGCATTCAACCATTTTCAGTTGCTTATCGAACTATTAGAGGTTAGAAAACGAACTCAGTCGGTGCCTTTTCAAACCTTGCATCTAATGTAAGATACAAGATGGAGTATCTTAAAAATGTGACTGTTTTGCGTGTTGTTGAGAAAAAAGTCAGCCGAAGTTCATTTATCAAATAGAAATAGCTGAATATTCATAATTATGTGAACTTTGCTGTTGACTTGTTTCCACATATATACTACATACACCTGTTATGCTAATATATAAAGGACATATCTGTAATTGTGAATACAAGAGAACTACATGTTTAGTTTCCCTTTGGAAAATGTATCCATGGGCCTAGCCGCTTAGGCTATATCATCAAACACATTATATCTTTGTATTTTTCTTCTCAATTCTATTGCAACATGCATTAGTACTGTTAAATACAAGTAATTGTTTCTGTTTAGTTATTCACGCTCTTATTTTTGTTTGTTGCAGCCTTTTCTTCAAGCAAAAAATAGAGCTTTCTCTAATAGGTCTTCAAAATGCTGGGAAAACTTCACTTGTAAATGTTGTAGCTATAAGTAAATGCACATATTATTCTTTCATGCTGACATATTTTCCTTCTGCTCGGTTATTTATTTCTTCAAATCAAGAAGTCATTTACTCATTTATATTTCTTTTTCCTCCCCCAGACCAGTGGATATAGTGAAGATATGCTACCCACGGTAACTACTGTTTAAACACTCTACGTACATTCTAGTTGATCAAAGCATTTTTCGATTACTAATGAGACACTGTTTTTGATAACCCAAGTTGGATTTAATATGCGGAAAGTCACAAAAGGCAATGTAACAATAAAGTTATGGGATCTTGGAGGTCAACCCAGAATCCACAGTATGTGGGAATGATACTGTCGTGCAGTATCGGCCATTGTGTATGTCCCTATTTCCATCCATTTTTACTTACCTTTTTCACTTGATCTGTTTTTTTCTGTTTGTAATTTTATTTGCATCTTACATAAAAGTGGTGGGGGACCATTACTATCGTAATCTTTAGATGAAATTGTACAAGTGTTCAGACATTCATCAATTTATCTGGGGTTTTCCAGTCGTGACTTACTGTACGATGTTGAGGATTTTAGGATCATCTTCTAATTAAGCCATGTCACAAAGATGATTTCGGTAAAATGTTTGGTATACTTTGTGAGAAAATGAGTAGTAATGGAAGCATTTAAGTAAGATGATGATGCTTCTTAAAATGTTTTGAGATCCAAATATATCTTTCGTATAAAAATTTTTCTGTTTTTATGTTGGCCCGAACTATTTGAGATAGAAAATGGGATTACAGTCTTCATGTTCTTATGCGGTCGCTCAGGATCCATATTCATAGCTAATAATGATTTCAATTGCGATTATTCATATATATTACATTGGTGCCAACTATGTTGTTGATGTTGCCGATCAAGATAAATTTAGTATCTCCAAAAGTGAACTCCATGATCTGTTGAGCAAGCCATCACTAAGTGGCATCCCTTTGCTGGTTTTGGGTAATAAAATCGACAAGCCTTCAACAGTGTCCAAACAAGCATTGACTGATCAAATGTTAGTTTCCTCTCATTAGAAATAAATTTGCTTACCAAAAAATGATGCAATTTTCTCAATTTTTACTCGAGTTAAGATTAACTTCATATTTGCCGACTTTCAGGGGTTTGAAGTCGATCACTGATACGGAGGTATGCTGCTTTATGATCTCATGCAAGAACTCGACCAACATTGACCAGGTAATCGACTGGCTGGTCAAGCATTCTAAGTCGAAAAGTTAAGTACAAAACGTGCCACTGTTTTCTGCAGCAATAACGAGCTTTTTATTTATTTATTTATTTATTTGTTGTTATTATTATTATTATTATTTTGAAGGGAGAAGTGAATATTTCAAGTTTCTTGTTGTAAGTGACCAGATTGAATATTCTTCTTTTCTGGCCACAATTGGTTAGCTGCTTCTTTGAGGGTGTCTTCTGTATTATATATCAACCCACATTTTGTTTTCTAATTACAACCTTTGGTGTTCTTGAAGAGGGTTTTCCTTTGTATTTGATGGTCGTTGATTTAGTTTCCTTCATGTGATTTCATCCATGTCCTGTTCTTTTTCTTGTTGGTGCAAATTTTTTCTGAAAAATCCATCCGAACAAAAATACGCTGTTCGAAGTTTTCAAGAGGATTCAAGGCTTTGTTGACTTATATTATGAAAAAGATCTTAAAGAAATTCATAGGAGATGTCTGTAGAAAGAGTGAACGATCCCAAATTCCTCTCGATTGATATAAGATTTTAGTTTGATGGTGTTCTGACTTTAATGTTAAATATGAAAAGATTTCGTTATTATAAATAATTTTTCCATCATGTCAATTAAAATAATATTAATATCTTCTAAGCTTCATGTATATTATATATCCAAAGGCCAGGATTTGGTTAGCAGTCATTAAAATTCTTGCGTGAGACGTCCTAGTCGTTAGGTCGGTCGACGCGTCATACTCAATGATAAAAAATAAATACTTATACTATTAAAATTTCATACTTCTTATTTTTCAGTTTATATTTTTCTTTTAATGTATGACATTTTCGAATGAAAGTATGTGTATTCATATAATATGTGTCTAATGGTTAGGCAAATTAATTGATGACCCACTGAGCCGAAATGACTGTTAATATTTTTTTTCATAAGGCTATGTTTGGTAAATCTAGCTGATAAGTCAACAACAAAAACAACAAAAGAGAAACACAAAATAAATCAAATTATGACTAAAACAGCACAAAAACATGTATTAATAAAATAGTACAAAGTCACTCTTTCTACCTTCTTCAACACACCGTTGCTAATGCCACCACAAGTCGTTGAGCCTAAGAAAAATATCTAACAAGCACTCAACAATTAGCTAGAACGGACACAAACATGCACATTGACCATTTACCACCAACAAGAAACGAGCTACATATTAAATTCATTTATAGATATGAGAACTCTGAAACTTCAAATGCTAACGGCTAGAAAAGTTCGAGAAAATCAAACTAAGTCTGAGCCGAAACCCAAAGGAAAAGGGTAAAGAGGACTGACTGTTTGTCCCATTTTTATTGCGTTTTTCGTACTTATTTTATCTTTCTTTTTCCCCCGTTTAGGTCTTTTCGATGGTTTTTATTCGTTTTTTTATTTTATTGTGCGTCTTGTTCTATTTTGGTTTTATTTGTGTTTTCCGTATATTTTTTCGGTTTTCTTTCATTTTTGGTGTGCAGGTTGAAAGCCTCGGTAGGATTGGATTTTAGGCAAAAATTGGTCGTGCAAGCATAATAAAATAGAAGAGTCCGTTGGCTACAAGCAAGAAAAAGCAAAATCAAATTCTGAGTTCAAACGAGCGCATACGAGCCCGAGACGTAGAGCCGTGCAAGCTGTCCAAGAAATGCGCCCAGGCCCACGCCGCGCCGAACCCCGCGCCGCGGCAGCAAGTCCTCCGCGTCGTCCACACACCACGACACCAACAGAGGGTGATATCCCAACGCCGTGCCGAGCCGTGCCGTGCCATCTTCTTGCACCGTGAAGGGAGGCCCTGCCGTGCCGCGCTATGGTGCCACGCCGTGCTGCCCGTTCCTGCTGCGTCGCGAGACCCCTGCACCACATGTCCTGCCACTCCGTGAGACCCCTGCGCCGCGAGACCCTCCTCCTCCGCCCGCGGTGCCCTGCCGCGCCACAGCACCTCCCGCTCTCGCACCGTAATCGGGTTCCTCATGGCACCTATTTCATATAAATACACGTAACGGGACTCGACAGAAATTATTCTCCCCTTCTGGGGACGAACCCTAGCGAGAAAAGAACACAAAATCTCTCCATCTCCTCCTTTCTTTCTTCTTCATTTTTCTTCTTCTTTTAATCTTTCCTCTCCATTTTTCTTCTTCTTCTTCGGATTAAGCTTGTATCTCAAATTCAACATTCGAACTTGGATTGAAATAATTGTAAGCTTTTCTCTCTTGTTTAATTCATGAATAATGATTAAATTTAGAGAATTGATTTATTGTGTTAAATTTATGTTACATAGTTGATTCTTATTGCTAGGGATAGGAGAATGATTGATCTTGTTTGAATTTCATTTGTCGGGCTTGATTTGTTTGTTCTTGTGCGAGTTAGTTTGATTAGGGATTGATGTAATCTTGCTTGATTGATTGATATAATCGAAAAGTGACATTTCGATCTTGCTATTGGTGACAATGGGATGTTAATTTGTCGAGTTAGGGTTTGTCGATTCTATGTGATTAGTTGATTAAACTTCTTCTAATTGAAGTAGCGATTTTTAGACCCGAAAGGGGAGAAGTCGTAGACCTAGGCTTGCATGAGGCAGACGATGTCGTAACTGATTAGTCTATGGGTTTTGGGTTGAAATACGTGCTTTTCGATGACCCGTCCCTTATTACGAAAAGTTATTGGGATTGGGATAATTGGCCTGTTTCATATGCTCGAGCTTGTTCGTCTATGTTCAATCCTTTGTTACGAAAAGTTATTGGGAGCGACTACTAGATGTTTAAGCGAGAGCATCAATCTAGAATAGAATGATTCATGTCCCGATATGTGAGTAGAACTTGAATTAATTGTCCCCGATTCCCTAACTTCTCCATCTTTGTTTTGTTTTTATCTTTAGGTAGATTATTATTTTTATGCTATATCTTAGTTGGTAATTAATCTCTTCTCTATTTGATTAGAATGTTTAGGATTTATTTTGATTTTATGTGCTATCAATATCAAAGCTAAATTCCGAACTGCCTTCCTCGTGAGATCGACCCGGGGAACGAATCTTTCGATTCGGTACTCGGTAAAAATAAAAATGTGTGCTACTACACTGACACCCACAATGTATGGCCTCAAATGACTGTCGTAGAAGGATGTTAGTCTGGATCTATGACTCGAGAGGTGAGATGGACAAGGGGTGATAGTGAGAAAGAGAGGTCGTCGACGGGAGCTCACTCCTTTTTTGAAGTGAGAAAAACGGATCATGGTGGCGCAGGCCGATAGGAATTGGGCCTAGAAGACATGCGAGCTTTAGAGGAAGGGTGTTGGTGGACCATTTTTTCTACTGTTTCAAGCTTTTTTTTGTCATCAATTTTGAAACATCACAATAGGGACAATACAACTTAAAAGTTTTATTCATAGTTGCCTGACAATCGATCAATTGGATTACTCGAGGTCACTATTGGTTTGGTCCTCTTCTCAAAATCTATTCAAAAATTCCAACGAAAACATTGATTGCATATAAGATTATTTTGAAAAAAAAAATATAATAATAATTGATTGAATAAAGTGAGTTACAGAAGAGTAAATTTAATATAGTGAAAAATTGATTAATTTTGAGTTCATAAATGGATAAGAGATAAAATCCAATGACTAATAATAATGAATAGTAATGGATATGAGATAAAATGCAATGACTAATAAAATGCAATGACTAATTGGTAGTTAAAAATGTATAGTAGATGAATAATGACTTTTATTGCAAAATGTATAGGAATGATTGATTTATATATATTTTTTTAATTATGTTGATAAAATTGATGAGAAAGAAATTGAGAATAAATGAATAGTAATTATTTAAAAAGAATCTTATATCCCAACACGCGTTTCTTGAAAAAAAATAAAATCGAACCATATAAAATTTATAACCAATTGTGTAAATTTCATAAACTTTGTTCAATTAAATAATTTTTGAAATAAAATAAATAATTTGAATTTTGGTGAATTAACCAAATACTATAAATTAATTTGAACAATAAAGATTTGGGTGGGCATAATGTTTTAGTCATAAAATTGTCTCATCTTTTTAATTTTTAGACAATAAATTAAAAAAAAAAATGCATATTTTGAATTTTTGATAAATGAATTTTCCAAAATAAAAATTGAAGAAATATGTTAAAAATGTGCAAACTCTATTCACTTCACCATCTTTCCCTTCTCGCATCGACCTTCCCTACCACAAAACCCTAAACCCACTCTGAAAAAAACCCCAAGATTTTGCCCCTTCCTAACTATGTCCTCTTTAATTTCCAAAATACCTTCCAAGTCCCTCGCCCGGACGCTCCTCCGCCGGACCCTCTGCACCGCGACGGAGACACGTACCCAGAAGCTCGAGCGCATCGCCGACGAACTCCTGGACTTGAACAAGTTCGAGCGCCACGATTACGTCGTCCTGCTCCGCTACAAGATGGGCTTCAATCGCTACGGACCGGCGGCCACCGCGCCCGGTGCACAATCTGCGTCGTCAGCCGGCGCAGGCTCGTCGGCCGCCCCCGCGGCTGCCAAGGAGAAAACGGCGTTCGACGTGAAACTGGAGAAATTCGAGTCCTCGGCCAAGCTTAAGGTGATCAAGGAGATCAGGTCCTTCACGGATTTGGGGCTGAAGGAGGCTAAGGATCTGGTGGAGAAGACGCCGGCGGTGGTGAAGAAGGGGGTCACCAAGGAGGAGGCCGAGAAGATCGTCGAGAAGCTAAAGGGAGTCGGGGCCACGGTTGTGTTAGAATGAAATAATATTTGATCGAATATTTTCAGTTCATTAGCTGCATTTGGTTGGCGAGGAGAACTGAAAAACTGGCTTAGTTGATTTCTGGGTCGTTCTTTGTCGATTTAGTTTTCGAAGGAATAGCATTTGAATCGTTTGGATAGAAAAAAAAATAATGATAAAAGATGAATCTTGGATTTGTACCATATAACCAGATCAATGCATTGTTGAGTGAAAGTGATTCCGACATTCAAGCCGCTGGTTTGACGACACTTTCCGTATTGTGTTTTCGTTTAGATCAGCTATTATGAAAATGGTAATGAATTTACCATTCTCCAGTTTGTTTATGAGATTGTTCATTTTTGTTTTATGTACTTTTTGATCCCATTTTCTGTCCTATCATGTTAAGACTTGTAGAATGACTAGAGAGAGTTCAACAGATATATGATATAGACCAGCTCTCAGTAGAATAAAAAGAAGAACAAGCAAGGGACTGTAATCCCTTTTCTTTTCTATTGTTCTTTGTTTCGTTCACATCTTATGATTATGCGGAATATGGTCGACATTGTTAAGTTGTTGCCCGAGTCAAAAGCAAAAGGTGAATATGTGATTGAACCATCTATGTTTCCACTCCAGCTATGTATCTGATTTGAGTCGGTCTTACTGCTGTTTACTTTATGGTTTTTCTTGAATTTGTGTGATTTATGGTTGATTGAATGAGCTTGCTTAGCCTTTTGGTGTGTTATCGAGCGATGATGATGTAAGGTACCCGATGTAAGGAACCCAACCCGAAGTGGTCGTTGGTACGTTTGTATGCATAGCATTTCCTAGAAATTCCCCTCACGTACCGGCCTCCCTGACATGGAGTAGAAGTTCAATTGTTTTCCTAGAAGAGACTACAATTATACAGATTTTTAAAGTAAGGTTTATATCTGCCATTTCTCTATTAAGAGTTGATGATAAATGCATTATGGTGCCGATTTATCTCGTTGCATTCGGACAGGATGATACAGCAATAAATGGCCCAAAACGAAGGAAGAAAGTATCATCACCAAGGTGCAACATCTTTTAGGGCAACCCATGAGTTGGATTGAACAAGAGAAATTGGGATGAACTTGTTATTTGACTTATATGTGCTTCTCTCATTACATATTTAAATTCCTTTCTTTTTTTCCATCAAGAGCAAAGTTTGTATACTCAATTATGAGAAAAATCAAAGCAAATCCAAGCAGTGCTTCAAAACACTGAACAACAGATCATTGAGGGACAACCACCTTTGGACTCTTCATAAATCATAAGAATGATCTAACAACACGGTGACTGAGAGATCAACTTCCTTCCAACGGGTAAAGCATCCCGATGATAAAAGATTCCGACTTTTGTCAGAATTCTCAAACCTAACATTCTGTAACTTTATTTACATCATATTTTTCATGCAAGCAAAATAGGAGCCAGGTACTACAGCCTTCAGAAAACGCACCGCCACATTAAGGGGGCGCAACCAGTAGTTACACGCCCACCAGCTATTTTCTGCACATAAATCGGAAACGTAAAGGTATCAGAGACAAAGAACTTATCAAAACAAGCAAAATTGCTTATTTCACAAGCCAGATACTCAACAAGAAACAAGGGGCACGAAATGATCATATTTTTACAAGGGGACTCGCTACACATTTAAAAAATCTCAAGGATGTCAATCCCTATCCATTTTTCCTTTCAATTTCGAGGGACAGAGCCTGAGAGAGTAACTCAGGCAAAATACCAGGGATCTTGCAAACGTGTGATTGGATAAGCGATGAAAAATATATAATGATAATTTGCAGCTACATTATTTGTAAAGTAAAAAGTAGAGTAGCATGATGCAATTTTCTTTCCTTTTTTTTCTCGAGTAAAATTCTCTTTGGATATATTTCTCATTCATGCTAAAAGCGAACCACGTGAGTGATACACAAATTCATAGGAGCTCAAGTTTAAAGGATCGAAATTCACCAGGCATCATCACCAGACACGGAGGGTCTGGAAATTCAATGCCTTCTGGGCAGCTTCCGCAAAGCACTGAGCAGCTTCGGCCTCAGCCTCGGCCTCCTCTGCCTCCCTTGCCGCTGCCTCGGCCTCAGCTATTGCGGCTTCAGCTTCAGCGACTGCTTTGGCGGCAGCCTCAGCAGCTTCCTCAGCACTCATGCTCTTCATTTTCTCCAGCTCAGCATCGATCATGGCTTTGGTAAGAATCACGACGTCATTCCTGGCTGCTTTTGGGGAATCCCTTGCAACTCCATCTTCTACTGGCTGTGATTGTTTTCCAACGCAAAAAGTTACAGACTTTGGGGCAATCCTGTATTGATTCTTCACCTGCCGGTCCAAAGGGCATAATTTAATTATTAACATTGATACTAGAAAGTAGAAGGTTGCCGAGGCTTCGGTTTTGGGCAATCCTATTTTACTAATTCTGGAACATAGTTTTTTTTTTTTTCTTAAAACAAATACACCGGAGCCTTGATGTTTTTTTCGTAATTACCCTCAATAACTGTACCGTGCAAACTTTACAGCATTTAATTTTGTAAAATAAGAAACTCAAGAAGAGACAGATATGTTGACCAATTAAAACACTAACGGCTTACATTGAGCTGCTGATCTAGCACCTACACTTTCCTATTTAGTTGAGAGAACTTGAGATCATAATTATATGACTGAATGAAAGCCTCTAGCAAAAGTAGTATCATTTCCATAAAATACGTCCTTACTATAATTTTATTTTATTTATTATGATTCCCCACTGAACTCCATAAAATATAAACTCGCAAAGGAATTAGAGAGATGTTAGGTAAATACTCAAGAGGATTGAAGAAGCAGAAGCCAAATGTTGTTGCTAATGGAATACCTTAATTACTCGTCCATTTTCTGTCAAAGTCCTCAAATTTGCAGCCACGGTCCTCTCAATATCTTGTGGTGCCGAGTAGTGGTCCTACATATAACCATAGATGGATTAAAAAAAAAAATGAGAATCTTGGGGTGAGATTCAAGGTACTATAAAAAATTATATGAGAGTCACGGCCGAAAAGAGTGACAAGCAGCCCTGATATTTCCAGGAATTGTATGAAGTGTAAAGAAAAACAAATAGATTCGAAAGAATTCAACACTTTATAGTTGATACACCAATTTCTTTCACAATTTCAAAAGAAAAAAAGAAAAAGAGAAATATTTTTCATAGTAAAGCTGTTCTTGTACTTAATCATTAAACATAGAGAAAATTAATTACCACTATGTACTGTGAAATTGCAGGCCGACTTGACCCACGAGGTTCCTTCAACTTTGTTATAGCCTCCAGGATAACATCCTCCAACCTACAATTTATGCCAGAGGAATCAAAAATCTTTTCAAAATTAGAGAAAAACATTGCTCATAACTTCTGGAGGATTAGCTTGGTGATTCCAACATATAGAACAAAATTAACTTGTCCAGATTAAGAGTATTATTTTGCATGCGGCTAAGTATCGTGCTTAGATTGACTGAAGACCACAAAGGAAACACTATAGCTCGAGCATATAAACAAACTAAACGCCCCTACCCAAGCATATAGAAGGAAGAGACTCGGTGAAAACATGCAATATGCGGTAAAATAAATATAACTGAGTAAATTTACATTTTAGATATTTCAACCTTGAGATGGGTTTCTTGGAATCTGCACCCTGAGATATTTCGCCAGATGCTGCTCGGGAAGTTCCTTCAAGAACTTCAGATTCCTTCTCAACAATCATGTTACGACCTGCAGTGTTTTCATCTTGCTTGATGGTAAGCTGATTGCTTTTATTGGTAAACCTAGATTTTTGCCGAGATCCCAAGACCATGCAATTCAAATTTCTATACTTGTCCTATCCAATAGAAGAAAATCAAATCAGCTCAATCAAAACAAGAAGAAAAAAAAAATATGTAACATCAATAATTACGGGTATACCCTAAGTACCGATTCTGCCAAAGCAAAGCAGATCAAAGGAAAATAACTAATACTTAATACCTTGAGGTCCACATTGGAACGTGCTCTCAAAACCGTGCTGAATTCTGGATCTTTAAGTATGGTACTCCACTTTCCTATTCCATATCTGCGAATGCCAGCTTTAAGAGCAGCTTCTTCTTCTGCTGTCCACTTCTGTTTAGGTGCACCCATTGTACAGATCAAAATCTTGAACAATGACCTATTGAGTGATGCACACTAATTTTACGTCAGGAAACACGCAGAAAACAATAAGAAAAAACAATCAATAGAATCTAGGTAAATATGAACAACATTAGTTACGACTGCTAGAACTACATAGAAAAAACTGAAGAAAATAAATTTTATCAAACAGTGAACTATCTAATGAATTATATCGACTTCGAACTTGATGACTAAAACATCGAGACAAGTCTGTTTATAAGACGATGCGAAGAAGATCTGAAATGGTATCTTGATTACTTAACTCATCAATGATCCATGATACCTAAAAATGTTACGTTGTGAATTATATATACAGCATAAATGACTTGTGAATCACTGCACAAAAATGGCAAAAAACACCAAAAGGCAATGATTTCTTGTAACTTCTGTTAATAATTATCCTGAAACACCTTTCACATGTTAAATCTGCAATTCGAACTTGAACAAGAAACAGGAAATTGTTCACAGCAAAAACTGAGAACAATTTGGGTCAAGGGCTACGTTGAATTAGGATTAGGATAATTCTCAAAAGGACAACAGTATAGGCCATGATCAATAAGTGTCACAATCTGGTTTCAAAAAAGCACAAGTTTTACGAGGAATATTGCAGCTTGTCAGAAGTAATGTGAATGAAAAACCTACCCTTCCGCAAACTAGTTTCACTAATATGATCCACAAACAGGATATACGCCAAAGTGTCCGTGCACAAGACAACTTATTACTTAATTAATTATCAATGAAGTAAGAGCAACAAATTCACATACTCAAGATGAGGCCACAAACAGTCAATAATTTAGGAAACTCAGACGGTAATGGTTTTATAAGTCCAAATATAAAGGAACATATTTTCTTAGATAAAAATTGAAATGCAAAACAATGTGAATCACTACAATCCTTCACTCACAACTTCAGACTCTCAAGGATCTCTCAGGATGAAAACATAAATTAACTCACATATCCTGCATTTATGTCACACACACACACACACACACACACACACACACACACACAGACAGAGACTGTTCCGAGGCAATTTAGGCATTCCTGGGCAAAAAAAATCTGTTGTTTTCTCCTCATCTTAGTCAACTGCATCATCACTTTGAACACCCCTAAATCAGATCCCAAGCACATCACAGACTGATAAAAAAAAGGGTCGTAAATGCAATAAAAATCGTCACTCTAAGAGGGGAATGCTAATTCGTGAAGAGAGCGAACAAAAGAGCATACTTTGCTAAGAGCTTACAATCAGTGGCCAAGCCACACCATGATTCATGGCTAGACAACAAAAAGGAGCACAAAAGAAACGCAGAATTGCAGGGTGATTACCAGTGAACCGCAGAGATGAAAAACACCTCAAGTAGTATGCTCGTCACCGTTTGAGACCTTGATTATGACGCCGCTCCATATTTTGTCCATTTTTTTTTTTTTGGTGGTGGTGTGTTGGAAGAATCAGTACTAGCAACTTCAGGTTGGGAATTGGGATCTTTGGACTAAGTTAAAATTATACAACAAGCTATACCAACTTAATATAAAAATATTGGGGAAAAAGATTTTATACTGTAATTATCTTATTTTCCTTTTTAGTACACAAAATTCTTATTTAAGCATTATTGGCAATAGTTTTTAAACCCGGGCAGGTTTTTGGGTCATCGAGTCACCGGTTCAACCGCTGGGTTACCCGATAGATGAGAGGGAAGGTCGATTTGGCTCGAATCCTGGACCTGATCTTTAATCCTACACCGGTTAATGACGCGATAGCAGAAGTTTTTTTTATTATTTTATTCATTTTATTTTTACATCAATGCTGGCCCAGTCGAGGCTCGTCCATGTCCAATCCCAATGGAAAAACCTTTGATCCGCCCTTAGCTCTATAATCCACCCGTCTTCCCCAGTCCCTGAGAGCCCTCCTCCCCTTGGCAATTGTTGAACCGGATAATAATTTTAGAATTTCTAAAATTATATATACTAGTACAACACCCGTGTATTACACGGGTGTTTGCTAATTTTTTTCTTAAAATCTAAAATTAATGATAAAAAATAGTTTGAAAATTTAAATACCTTTTATGAGAATATATATATTATTATATATTTATTATGACACTTTTTATTTGTGCGACTTACCTGTGTTATATTATACTAATTTTTTTAATTACAATATATAACTACATTAATTATAAATATATCAATTGAGAAATAATTTTATTTTTCTAATGAATTTTAATAAATATTATTATTTATTATTATTATAAAGATAAATATAATTTATTTATTTCATATATACAATATGGATGTCAAATCGAAGATTATCAAAAGATGATTAATTTGATATATTATATATGTAAAACCGATAAGAAATACAAAAGTTATCAACTTTTAAAATACATTTATAATTCAATAGTTTATTGAAGGAAACAAATCAAAATTCAGGGATATTTTAGTCACTTAGTGCCTCACTATATAAAATTACAAAAAATTAAAGGGTTATATTAGTACAAGTGATATTAAAATACCTAGGTTAGCTAAATAATATTTATGGAATACCCGAACCTAGATTATTAATTATTAATATATCAATATTATTTTTCCAAACCTAATTACGAAGCATGATTCTTCGCCAAGTAGGATTCCGAAGCACCAGAAGCAGCCACGTAGGTTCAACGCATTCGGGAATTATATATAGGGAGGATTTGACATATTAATATACACAAAAGTAACAAAAATAAATATTTTGTATATAAAATTTGTACAGCAAAGTGTTAAAAGAATTGTATCTCACAATAAATATTTACTATATCAATATATTTACATAGTTTTTATTTTTGTACGTAAAAAATATTTAAAAACAAACAAAAAAATATATATAGGGATCGAGTCAACCGAGTTGACCCGACCGGGTCAATGACCTGGGTCGACTGGGTCTTGGCCGGGTTTTGACCAGGATTGACCGGGCCCATTGTTACCCGGTCCAAATAGGCTACCCGGGCTGGTTTCAGCTTCGGGTCGGCCGGGTCAGTGGTCGACCCGCGAGGCCAGTCCAGGTTGAAAACAATGATTATTGGTACTCAAAAATTAATTTTTGTTCCACAACCTTCTTGTTGTTGTTGTTGTTGTTGTTGTTGTTATTATTATTATTATTATTATTATTATTATTATTATTATTATTATTATTTTGTTTAAAAGACGGAAATTTCAGAAAAATTACAAATAAATATGTAGAGAATGGTGTTTTAATTTAACGACACATATAAATTCAAGATATAAAATTTATTATATTTTTGAATATAATAAATTTATTAAGTTCAATATATATATATATATATATATATATAATTTATTAAGTCCATTAAAGAGAAACAGAGCAAGATTGAAGTATCCATTCCACTGCAAAGCATCACAGGAAATCTAGCAACTTTGTTGGCGTATTGAGGCAATTGGGATTCTCGATCGAAAATCGGGAAATTTCATTGGATTTATCAAGAAAATAATTTTCTATACATATGGAATTCATGAAAATTCAACGGTCATATCTCTTATAAAAGTCCAAAAAAAAAAAAATAATGCATATATATATAGTTTTTTTTATTTTATCATTGATTTAATAAATTTTGAAGTATCATATAATGAAATTGAATATAAGGGCGAGAATCTGGGACTCTTTGGCCGGATCCTAGGTTTGCTTGGATTCTTTCCCTTTCATGGCCTGGGAGTTCAAAAACAGGCACGTCTATGGACTCCTCGGCCACAATGTGCTGCTGAGCCCTGCTCAGAAACTCTTGATACGTGGTCGGTTTATTCTGACATAGTGACCACTTAAACATAGAATTTGGTTTTAGGTCTGCCTAAGCTGACACCTATAAGCTGACACCAACAAAGTTTCCTGGTGACAAGGCTTCTTATTTTGTACCCTATCATTAAAACGGGTAATGTAACCCTTTAATCTCTTCTTATCTCCTTGACGATGTTTGTTATAGATTTCTATGGGGATCATGCACACCTGGGACCCAATGAGAGTATAAAGAGTGGCACCATCTTTGTGCCTTGGACCCGGCGTTAACGAGAACACCCGACACCTGAGGGCGTATCCAGTCCTATGGAGATCCATCTAAGAAGTGTACAGGTCGATGTGGGAATCAAGGCCTGATGTGGGAATCAAGGCCTGAACTGCCATCATATAGTTCGATCTACGAGACTTTAATCTTGTCGGGCAAAAACTCTACCAAAATATCTTTCGATAATTGGGAGGTTGTGTCTACCACACGGCTACTTGCGAAACCTCAGGGAGGTGATAACAACCTTCCTCAATACCTCTGTCGAGCTTCGAGCTCGGCGGTCTTCTTCTTGAGGGCTACAAGCTCATTGGTGTCGCGATTTACAGATTTTGACTTGCTCATGAGGATTGTCCGCCTCATATCAAGTTCCCGATCTCAGATTTTGCTCCATTAACTTGTCCAAAGTCATTTTTGCTACACTAGCTTTTTTCTCATAAAAAATAAGATGTTATATTGCAATTTGTATCATATTTGGGACATTAATACAAAAAAAAAAATATTTTTTATGAGGAAAAAAAAATAGTGTACCAAAAATAACAATTTAGCGGACCAAAATTAAAATTTTATGTAGAAACAGCTAAAAACAGTATATCTCAAACAAAACTTATTATTATTATTATTATTATTATTATTATTATTATTATTATTATTATTATTATTATTATTATTATTATTATTATTATTATTATTATTATTATTC
>CACSLK010027837.1:7056862-7075068 GCA_902706635.1 Striga hermonthica | reverse complement strand
AGAACGACCCGAGTCGGGTAGCTCGGTTACCACATGCCCAAAAATATACTCAACAGCTTTGGCACGGAGAACAGGTCGGTACCAGATCCATGAGAATCTGGTTGAAGATCTACTTGTCACACAACTGATCGTTTGATAGACCATTTTCCAGACTTAGAGCAGTTAGCAGATCGACCTAAAGGTGGTCGAGCATAAGAGCCTTCGAGGAGATCACAGAGGAATCAAACCCCCATGTGCGGAGGACACATGGCACGACCTGATTGGTCCATTGCGTATAACCGTCTCTGATGCACCTTTAACGTGTGTACGAATGAGGAGGTTAGGCAGTTTTGGGCGGCCATCTCAGGTTATCCGGGCATCCACCTAGAAACAGGTATCTCACCACCATACATAGGGGTGAGCTTTATGATTTCAGCACGATTTATCCATTATACTCTTAAGAATTGAGTAGAGCTTGAGACTAACTTAAGTATCGAAGGCTCTTCACGAGAAAATCCCTCCGGTGTGAGAGCTTTTGCAGGTACTCGATATTCTACTGGTGAGGAGGAAGAAGGAGAGATGATTCACAGTCGGTCAGAGTGTTCGACATTACCAGTCGGAATGTACCTTTTTTGTCGATATCGTCCATAAACGAGCATTGACCAACTTTGGGTGAAGCTTCCCAGGCATTGTTCATTGTAAACGTGATCATTTTTCCAAGAGTCGAAAGGGTCACTCGTCCATTTTTTACATCAATAAGTGTGTTCGTCGTCTTCATGAAGGGCCGACCAAGCAAAATATTGTGCTTATTCCCGGTATTCGGGAGATCTCCTACGTCAAGGATAATGAAATCCACCGACGCTACAATCCTCCCAACCTTGACCGACACATTTTCAATTATGCCCTTCGAATTCCTCAACATTCAATCCGCTAATTGTAGGCACATCCGAGTGCGCTTAATTTCTTGCAACCCCAATTGTTTATAAATCGACTAGGGCATAAGATTGATGTCGGCCCCCAAGCCAAGCATCCTGGTCGTCGCCTTACCATTTCTGAATGTGATCTTAATGACGAACCCTTTGTGGTCCCACTCTTTCTGAGGTATAGTGGTCGCTACCTCGGAAATCATGATTGTCTCGTTGTCCTTGAATCTCCTTTACTTCGATGCTAGGTCCTTAAAGAATTGCACATATGCTGGTACACTTCGAATAACATCTAGTAATGGATGATTCACATTCACTTTCGAAAGCATATCTGATATTTGAATTGACGATACTTCTCCGTATCTTGTAGACGACTCGGATAAGAGACGGGTGGTCGGTAAGATGTAGTCGTCTTATGTACAGTCTCACGTGCATCTGTCTTTGATTTCTCCTTCTCGATCTCCTCATTCATAATTGCTTTGCCCTTCTAGACTTCAATTTCCTTGGTCAGTTTTTCATCATCGTCATTCTCAGTAGTCTTCTTCACCTAATTGTTGTTAGTCATCTCCACATGATTTTTCACCTCCTTGCCACTTCTCCTAACCATGATAGCATTGATATGTTCGGGTTTGCTCGAGAGCTTATCCTTCATTTTTCTCCTTTGGAAATTTTCTATAGAAGTCCCGAGTTGTCTCATTTGCATCTCTAGGCATTTGAGAGAGGCTTGAATGAGAGAACGCCTTTAACGGTGTCGTGCAATGTATATACGATATTGGCCAACGATTGAAGACACTTTCTAAGCTTTCGATCCGAGTATACGAATACTCAACCCTAACATTTTTCTTGGGCTCCAGGGAAGGTGTCATTGGTTATCTTTGGATGAAACCTCCACGCCGTTGTTGTTATCTTTGTAATTCGAGCCTTCGTCGGTAGCCTTGAAACTCGGGTCTCGGTTGAAACGCCCAGTTTTGAGGAGGTACAAAGGCTTGAGGTGGGGCATAAGCTTGAGGTGGTGTCGGTTGTGGCGCATAGTTCACCTTCTGGTCCCTCTACAAAAATTTCGGGTGGTTCCTCCACACGGGATTATAAGTCTTCAATTAAATATCATTTTGGACCCGATGAGCATATCCTTGGACAACATTAACATCAAAAGGGACCCCTTCAAGATTCATATCGTAACTCGACCTCCATATACCTCGGGCACTCATGGGCTCCATTTCCCATTTATCCACAACTTCCACATACTTCCGCTATAGCTACTCGAGTTGACTTTGCATCCCGTAGGTTAAGGTACTTGAGTTCTTCCTCCAAGGAGGCCAACTTGGCCAAAACCGCATCATTTGTTGAGGAGTCAGATGTAAGAGCAGTTTTATTCGCAGGAACTCGCTTCTGAACACTCTTACTTTCGGAATTTTCGTTCAATATCTCATACAACTCATAAATCTCTTCTTCTATATGGCTCCCTATATCTCCTCCGGCGGCGTGATCCACCATGTATTGAAGTGTTTGATAAAGCCATCGTAGAAGAATTGATTCAACACCTCGAGGCAAAAATGATTTGCATGCATTGCAGTTGATACCCCTTAAAACACTCTCATGCCTCGTTAAAGGTCTCTCTCGTACTTCTATTAAAACTCACCATTTGAGCACGAATATCCGTCATCTTTTGATGGAAGTAGTACTTCCCCATGAATTTTTCGTAGACGGCTTTCCAATTGTTAAGCGAGTTCGGGAATAGTGTCATGAACCATGTCTTAGCTCGATCCTTCAACGTGTATGAGAAAAATCACATTCGGAGTTGGTTCTTAGTAAGACCTTATAGAGAAAAAGGTATTGACCATAGAATAATCGGGAGACCATAAAACAAAGGGAGTTGATTTAGATGAATCGTCTTGAGATCGTAGTTCCGGACTGCCCCTCTAAGCACGAGGCATGAGGTGTTGTCACCAATGATAGGCCGAGAAAAGTACCTCATGCTCGTCTGCGGTGGTGGCAATTGCTCCTCTTAATTCGCCATTGTTTTCGGCTCAGGTTGAGGCTCGTCTATGTTAAGCTCAACGTATAGATCTATTGGTGGTGTCTCCTTTCGGGTTCCATGTCCTCGTCTACCTCACATAAACACAAACAATACACTATACACACTAATGGGAAACAAAATCCAAATGCAAAAAAAAAAAAAAAAAAAAAAAAAAAAAAAAAAAAAAAAAAAAAAAAAAAAAAAAAAAAAAAAAGACAACTAAGTAGCAAACTAGGCGTCATACTTGCCTTCCCCGGCAATGGCGCCATTTTTTCGTAGTTTCTAGTAGGATAGGTTGATAACTGAGTTATCTGAGCTCAAGTCGTCTCTCAAATGAAGACGGTTCAGAGCTTATCCTACTATTTAGTCGTCCAAAAGCACAAAAATAGCAAATAAAATCCTAAACATACTAACCATGATGGTTGAGGTTGAATTAAAGCTAATTGCAACTAGAACCGAGAGCATTAAACTAAATATGCAAGCTTTAAGAGAGAAAGGCTTGAACTTTGGTTATCCGGATTCCCCCTGACTTGATGAAAATCAAAATAAACGAAGAGAAAATATGGTAGCAACGAAATCCTAGGTAATTAACCAAACTTTCTTAACTAAATAATCACTCTTTAACAAAGTCGAGACTTTTATAACAGGATAGACACATATTTAACTCCTGACACTCAAGCACGCAAGAAAAATGAAAGCAAAGTCTAAGAACCAAGCATATACACATGATTCCGGCCGATAAACCAACTTAACCTCGATAAACATCATAAAAAAGAAGGAAATGGACGGAGAGTAATAAGCCCTAATAGAGGTACTTACTAACCTATCACAAGCTCGGACGAAAATGATGCGTAAAGATCGAATTTTGAATAAAAATAAAGTCGCCGGAAAAGTTGTCGAAAAATATCAGGTACGGGCCGCGCGCGGGGGCTGCGGACGAGTCGCACGGGAATGCCCCGGGATGACTCGGGATAGTTTGGATAATGGCTTGAACGGCTCGGTCGGCTCGTACGGCTTGTCTTCCCAAGCTTCACAATAATGGACATATTCAACACCAAAAGAGACGAAAAAATATGGCCAAAACACAAAACACACAATGAGAGCAAAAATACACAAAATGCGATAAATGAACCTGTTGACACTAAAACGAACCTAAAAACACTCAACTAAAGAACACAAAACACAAGAAAATAAGCACAAAACACAATATACAATTTGCATTAAAAATTATAGCTTGGATATGAGATGAAAAATGGATGTGTACAAAAAATAGGTATAGAGAATTCACATAATATGATATGATATTCTTTCTAAACGTTAAAATATTTTGTAGTTAGATAAATATGGAAAAAAAATTATCAATTAAGTGAATAATTCGAAATATAAAATTAATTTATGAAATTAACATTCTTTATAAAATAAATAAGAATATTTAGTTATGACCATAAAATATGAGATTTATTGACCGACAAATCTGGATAAAAAAAATTTAACAATTAAGTTGGCAAGACTTTTCAAAAAGCTTTCAAAAAGTGTTAAATGTTTTGTTCGTTAAATGATTGATCGAAATTTTGTATCCAAATTTACACGTTGACCGAAATTTTTTTAAGGAAATGATTGCTCGAATTTTTTGGAAGCGGGTCTTTCAAGATTCTTTCTCATAATTATTGGTCAGATTTACTCGTAGCATTTAAGAAAATCATTGATCATATTTTTAGAAATTAAGATTTACACATTATCTTTCTCAATAACATTTTTTTTTAAAAAAAAATTGAATTTGACAGTCATTTTTTTTTTGGAAAAAAAAAATACTAAGAGTAGTAACTTTAAAAATTTTAAACTTAAAATTTAATCTTATTTCAAGTAAATTATTCTTTCTATCACATAGTAAATTAGTATGAGTCTCGTGCAGTGCATGGGTAAGAGATATTTGTTAATATTTATAATAAAATATATTTATTAAGTAATATTTGTAAATTAAATATATAGAATCATATACAATACAATTACATATACTATATATTGAACATGTTATATAGTTTAAACCGTACAAAATTGCATAAAAATATTTGTTTAAAATTAGTACACAACCCGTGTGGTGCACATAACTGATAATAAATTACATTATATTCGTTTCAAAATAAGTATCATTTCAAATTTTTTATTCAGAAATTCAATTTGGCTATAACGTGATTTCATAATGTAGTTATTTTGGTAAAATGTTATCATATAAACCTATGTGAATAATAAGTATAAATATAAAATTTATATTGTTTCATTACTTAAAGTAATTTATTTTTGTATAAACTATTCAAATAAAAAAAAAAAATAGTTTAGTAATTTATTAAACTCTAAATAATTGTCTATTTCGTTTACGTCCAAGTTAATACTGACTTGTAAGTTATAAATAATTATTTTTTATTTATAATTATAAATAAAAATCTTTTTTTATATATTATATACCAAATTTAAACCATGCAACTAATAAAAATAATAACTACAAGTTTTTGTCAATATATTATATTCCATATTTAAATCATCGACTAATAAATGTAATAGGCGTAATATTTGACCAAAATGATTCTATACATTAATTACATTAATTTAGGAGGGATTTTCAAATTTCGGCCAAATATATTACTCAATAAAGTAAATATTTTAGGCGAAAAACCAAATTATTTTTTGTTGATTTTTAGTTGCTATTTCAATTAAATATCATTATCTCTTTATATATTAATAGATTATTCTTTTAATTAGCATTTCCTTAGGAGGAGATAGTAATACAAAGAACATAAGTTGACCATAGGTGGACAAAGAATTCCAATATGGTGTATATATATGGACTAGATTACACCATAGCCCAAAATGGTAAACAAGCCCAGTCTTCAAGAGTTGGGCTTCCACAGAAAAAGACTAACTTTTTGTTAAATAAAAGACTGCAATTGATTTTTCAAAATATCCTAATTTAACATTGAACGCATTGTTTTTCAACCCGAATATGCCCAGCGGGTCGACCCGGGACCCGATCGACTCGGAACCAGAAGCAGTCCGACTAGACTATTTAGACCGGGTAATGGTCAAATCCGGCCAAAATACGGCCAATTCGACCTTGACCCGTGCCATTGACCCGTTCTTTTAACACTTTGATATACAAATTCTACATGCAAAAAACTTATTTTTGTTACTTTTATGTATATCTATATGTTAAAAATACTATATATATAATTTAAAATTTTTTTAAATCAACTACCCAGTTCAACAATTGACCCAGTAATTTAGTGACCTGGAGACCTACCCGGGTCGATTTCCGCGGCGGGTTTAAAAACTATGATTGAACAATCAAAATATAGCACGCCTCAATGATCAATAGCCTAAATTATAAATTAAAAAATATTGAACAATCTTTTTCTTAAAAAAAAAAATTAATGTATGATGGCTCTATTATAACTTGACCAAATGATTTTTCATAATGTACTTGGTACGAGTAATATATAAGTCACAAATTTGATTCATAAACAATTATTTTAGGGACAATGACATAAAGGAAGGTTTGTCGATAGTCAACCCTAGGCTAGCTTTAAAAAAAAAAAAAAAAATTGGTAGCCTATTCGGAGTTATGCCCCGACTAATCCGTTGGTCGACTCGGGTCGCATACCTGGCAGTGGTGGGTGACTCCCAACAAGAGTTTTCTGCATCCACAAGGACTCGAACCCGAGACCTTGCTTAAGCGACATCAAACTGCTTACCACTTGAGCCAACCCCTGTTGGTTATAAAAAAAAACGTTTTATTTGTTCTTTTCCAAATATTTTATTAATTGTGAAGGGGGTTTTGCCTCCCACTATTTTGGTGGTTGCTTTTGATCCTATAATTAATTTAATTTAATTAGAAAAGTATATATATATACCTTTTGTTACAAAAATAATTGGGGTTGTCTATATGTACACCCCCTTGTGTGTAAAAAAGGGGTGTACATATAGCATTGCCCTTTGTGTAATTTATTAAAAAGGGGTGTACATATAGCATTGCCCAAATAATTATATAAAAATAAACTTCTTTTTTCAGCACTCGGGCTTCCATTTTTTTTTTTTTTTTTTGGGTACAGGGACCTTTCGGTTTACGGATCCACAGGGGATCCGATTAATCCGGAATCGAGCAGGGTAGGACCAAAAGGGCGGCAAAGCTCTCCCTCAAAAGTTTTTAACACTGCTGCATTCCCAGGGCTCGAACACGAGACCACTGGCTAAATTGGAAGAGACTCAAGCCATCTCATCCAAGCGCTCTTGGATTCCAATTTCATTTAAACACAATGATTAGTAATTAATGGATGGGAATTCTAAATTGGCAACATGTTTCCGTACACAATACCTTGAGAATACTACTGACAAAAAAAATGGAATATCCTAATAAAAAATTCAACAATAATATGTTTAAATATAAATTCTAACGAATACTTTAATGGAATAGTTTAATGGAATAGTTTCAGTTGAAATTAAATAATTTGTAAGAATGGGATTCCTATTGGAATTTAACCATTCAAACGGTTTATTACCTTAAAATTTTTTGTTAGAATATGAGATTTTCTTTATAATTTTTATTTCTGTTCATATTTCCACTGTTGAAAAACATGTCATTTAAATCGTCAAAATGAAACGAGATTTTAATGAAAAATTCATTTCAACAGAATATTTTCATTGAAATCTATTGAAAACTGCCAACAAAAATAATTGTATTGAAATTTCTGTTAGAATTGTCATTTGAATATATTTATGTGAACAAATTTTGTGGTTCCTTGTAGTGCGAGTTTTCGTTAATTTATTTATTTTAATGTTATAACATATTATACTTTTGATTATTTTATTTTTGCAAAATATATCAGTTGTGTATGAAATTATTCATATTTTTATTAAATAAGCATAACTACCTAATAGTTAGATCTCATTGACAACCACACTACTACTTTCCAAATGGTTTAGGTCATACTAGCTGTTTAATTTATTGTCTACCAATTAGACATGTTGATATTCCATATAGTTTGAGTATAAAGATATAAAATATATTCATAACATATAAATATCATAACTTTATATTGTTTAATAACTAAAAAAACTATTTTTCCTCAGTTAACCTAAATCAATAGGATGATTTTAAAAAATCGTACGGAGCCATCAAATGACTCTTTATTTACAGACACATGTCCAATGTACGTTTATTGCAAAACACGTGTCAATACATAATTTGTGAATAACTATGAATAATTTTATAAGTCGAACCATCCGATGACTCCATAGCAAAACCGGGATGGATGATTTTAATAGTTGTTTCTTTTGAATACTACCGCAATTTGCGTTACAGTAATAACGCAAAAGAATGATAATAGGTTTATGACTAAACTAAGCACAAATAATTAAGGGGCAAAAAGAGGTTTAAAAAGTAGAAGCACTTGGCTCAATTAATGGATATATATATATATATAATCAAACACTATTATTGAAGACTTTCTTCTTTACCTTTGTGATAATTAGTGGGCATTTTCAACACACGAAAATACAGAGCCATAGGCAAGCTTTGAGCCTTTAGATAACTTTCACCTATTTTTATTATTTAATTTAAATCATCTATCCAATAAATAAATAAATAAATAAAAAGTTAAAGAAGAAAACGAGAGCGAAAAGAATGAGTATATAGTGTTTTGTTAATGACTGAATTAGGTTCATTTTTTTTTTTACTTTTATTTATATTCTCTTTCCCCCACTCATATTTTACAGATTTTTTTAATTAAAAAATTAATGATTACTATACATGTATATTATATAATTTATTTTTTCATTAACTCACTTATTAATAAAAATTAATTTTTATTGGTTAATTTAGAATTAATTATTAATTATATAGCAAGATAAAACTAAATGAAATGAAATTGAATTGAATATAAATGTAATCTCAATATTCTTTTAATTATTATAAAATTAAAATTACTAATTTGGAAAGAATCAGATTACCTCGAGCCTGGGAAGTGGCAAAGGGAGGTGTAAGAATAATAATAATAATAAATTACCTATTCATCCCACAAATGTCCTAAGTTTCCACGTGGAATCCTATACCAATAACCATTAAGTTATTTGTGGGCTACTTTATTTGCATTTTAGTCCTAAAGTACAAAATCTTACCATAAATAATTCCTCAAAGCATCTCCAATTTTGTTCAAAAAAAAAAAAAAGATAAATTTTAATAAATTAAATAAATTGTGAATTATGTAGGAAAGATATTAAATTTGTTACAATTGAATTAAAAAATTATACTCAATGCATATGTAGTCCGCCTACAATATTATCTACTTACTAAACATTAAAATTATAAAAAGAAACAGTGAAATTAATGAAATAATCAGATAATTTGAAATTGGTAAAAATTATTTTCCCTCTTCTGTCATTGTATAATAGAGTGTAGAGAAAAATATGGATGAACCACATTCTTTCGCTATATTGTAGATATTAATTGTGTTCATATTATTACAATCTTTGTGATCACATTGTACATCAGAAGATGTGAAATTGTGACTTTACTACACCTATATTTGGGCATTAAAGATGCATTTAGTCAAGAGCTCCTAATGCACTTGTTGCTAAAGTTCATGAATTTTTTTTTTATTAACTTTTTTTTTTAAAAATAATTGAGACTAAAATTGTAATAAGACATTCCATATCAAATTCTTCATCCTAACAATTTGGCCACATTCAACTTCAAGCACAACAATTACCACATTAAATCAGAGTTTGATGTAAAACTAGATCAACTTTAAGGTGAAAGTTTACAGAGATAGATAGGCTACATAAAGAAACATTTTAAATTTCATTATTAATCCGTGAGTTGTTCCACATCGTTTGTACAGGGCAAACAAACCTAACTTATAAGCCTAGTGGGCCTCTTCTCCTACCACCAATTGGTTTTGGGATGAGAGTCAGTTCTACCCGTCACCCAGCCTAGTTGGTTTGGGCCTCGTATGAAGGACTCACAAGTGAGGGGACTGGTTAAAGTATCACTTTTGAGTTGTCTAATATCGTTTATACAGGAAAAATATGTCTACCTTATAACCCTAAGGAGTTACTCCTCCCTTCCACCAAATGGTGCCTGACTTGGAAAACAGGTATGCCTTATAAGCCTAATGAGTTACTCCTCCTTTCATCAATTGATTTTGGAATAGAACCTAGTTTTTGGATGAAACATGACTTGAGCTTCATCTGGACTCACAAGTGAGGGGTGTATTATAATATAATACCACTTGTGAGTTGTCTCGCATCGTTCGTACACGACAAATATGCGTAACTTATAAGCATATAGTAGGCCCTTCTTCTTCACGTGCGTGAAACCGCATCCATTTTACCACTGATTCTCATAGGTGGCTATGTCCCAACTTGTAGTATTTAATTTATTATTATTAATAATGTTCAACGAAACAAGAAAACTTTCATATTTTCTTTTAACATTAATTAACATGCACTTAATCTGATACTGGAAAAATTACAATTGGGATAGTTGAAAATGTTCTGTATTTTAAATATATTATATTCTCTACTTTTAGTTATTAATGGTAATGGACATGTAATTCATTACAATTGGTTTGAGTCTATTTTGTGCAATAGCGGAGATTATTGATAAATTTACTATGTGAATTATATTGTACATGTAATCTTACCTTTGGTACCAACTGATAATCAAAAATTCTATGGAGCAATCGGATTGTTTTCTTATGGAGTCATCCATAACTTAATATATTGACACATGTCCAAATTGTATTTATTGTAGGACACGTGTCAATACACTATTGGTGAATAAGTGTAGATTGCTCCATAAGCCGAGCCATCCGATGGCTCCATAGCAAAACTGAACTAATAATATGTCAAAGCATGTAAACTAAGGGAAAAAAATGTGGGGTAAAAGTATATGTGGCTCGATTTGAAGTGAAGGTAAGCAAGAAACTTAAAGCACCATTACTTAATTTAGACAGAGATTAGTGCACTTCGCATCTCTAACCCATTGCTGTCGGCCCATATCATCACTTAAGCATGTTTAGAATATAGTTTAATTTACCATAAACAAAATAATGATTGCAGCTGTGATAATAACACAATTAATAAATTTATGATCAAAATAGGATAAGATCATGTAACTAGTAAGAAATTCGTCTACTACACGGGTACTTGAAAAAAAAAATTATACTTTTGCAAAAAAATAAATAAATAATAAACTAGTTATATTTTTATAAGTAAACTATAAAATTAAGAGGACACAAGGGAAAAAGCCCACTCGACCCTCCGCCCCGACCATTGCCACAAGGCAATCGAGCTCCAGCCAACCCCCAAAGAAATACCGAATTAAGCCCACCACCGCCTCGACACCTGGGAAGCCGACGAACCTCCTCCCTGAGATGGCAACTAGGAGGACGACGAAATCCACCCCAGTAAAGTTATTGTTTATTTTGTTTTTGTGTGCTTATTTTCGTGTATTTTAGTTGAGAGTTTTTAGGTTCGTTTGAGGGTCGACAGGTCTATTTTATCGTGTTTCGTGTATTTTTGCTCTCGTATTGTGTTTTTGTGGTTTGGCGTATTTTCTTGTCTTTTTTGTGTTGTTTAGGTCCACACTATTCGAGTTTGGGAAGACGTACCATTTTCTGAGCCGTTCTGATCATATTTATTAATTGCGTGGTGGTATCTATTGGTGCCTTCCAAGACGGGGAGAAAAATATTTGAGAAGCATGGGTCAAAGTTTGGAGTCAATTGGAGAAGCGTGCGAACAATTAGAGAGAACCGAGCATCGGGACCCGATCCGCGCCCGTGAACCACGTTCCGCGAGCTCCTGCCCAAAGACTCGCGAGCAGCCCCTGCATAGGCCCTAGAGTCCGCGCACGCGAAGCCTTCCTTGTCTGCAAGTCCAACACCGCCCACGCCCCTGCTGCCCCCGCGCGCGCCCGTGCGAGCGCGCGCACCCTGCTCCCTTGCTCGCGAAAAATGAAGTCCAACTCGCGAGTGCCATGTAGCTTGCGAGTGTGTTTACTGAATGTGTGTGTTATAGTGTGTGTTTGTGGTGTATCTATAAATAGACTTGTTGTTTTGTATTTTTGGACACCACCCCTCATTTCCCAACTTTTAAGTTGGGAAATCCTCTCTATTTTCTCTCTATTATTTTTATGCTTTGGTTTGGAGGTTCATCACTCAATTTTTCGACGAAATTTTGCCAACCTTATTTTTAATCAAGACTCGAATATTACGCACTATTTTTGTCCGAGCATGCGATAGGAGAGTAAGTACCTTGCTTAGGGCTTATTATTTCAAGTTTGTTTTTTAAATATTGTGTTGATGCTCGTTTCTAGGTTTTTGCTTTATTTTCATTCCTTGCTTATGTGTAATAGGAATCAATACGTGCTTATCTAGTATAAAGGTCTCGACTTTGTTCAAAGCGTGATGATTTAGTATAGAAAGCTCGTGTTAGATTACCTAGGATCACTTTGCTCACATGTTTTCTTTTGTTTAGTTTTGTTTTTCTTGAGTTATGGAGACTCCATGCAATCAAATATCGATATTTCTGTTTTAATCTTGCATCCTTCACCTTTTGCTCTTAATCTCTTAGTTTAATTTCGTGCAATCCAATCCCTTCAAGTGAGTAGAATGTTTAGGACCTTATTTTTTGTTATGTGATTTTAACTACTATGTAGTGAACGAAGCTCCGAACAGCCTTCCTTGGAGAACAACCAAAGTCGGGTAGCTCGGTTACCATCTAACTACAAAAATACTACAAACAAAATGGCGCCGTTGCCCGGGAAGGCGAGTAGGACGCAAAATTTGCTATCTAGTTGTCTTTTGTTTACGTGTTCCTCTTGCTTTTGTGGATTTTTGCTTATCTTGCGTGATTCTATTGATTATTTGCTTATTTTCTATTTCTCTTGCATTTTGGTATGTGTGTTCGTATAAATATCATGTCGTGCTAGTTGTGTTTTGTGTTTTTCTTTTCTTTTCCTCGTGTGCCTTTGGATTGTTTTGTTGTTCTTGTGTGAGTTATTTCGCTTGAGGAGCTCCGATGGATCCATACGGCTAGTCTTATGCTGGTAGCTCGTCTCGTGGATACCCCGACAATTTTCAAGAGGAGACATATTCATATGGAGAGCCGTCCCATCTGTATCCGAGTTATTCACCTTCTTATTTGTATGACGGATACTCTACATTCCATGGGTATGGCTATTCTTACCCGACATCTCAAGTTGATTTTGGTTATTACTCTCTGGGTCACGATGAGACGTCTCACTACTATCCGCTG
The DNA here is from genome assembly GCA_902706635.1 of Striga hermonthica. Classification (NCBI taxonomy): domain Eukaryota; kingdom Viridiplantae; phylum Streptophyta; class Magnoliopsida; order Lamiales; family Orobanchaceae; genus Striga; species Striga hermonthica. The sequence continues at coordinate 7,061,840 of CACSLK010027837.1, read as the reverse complement.
CCTCCCAATTTTTGTGATGCAACACCACCACCCGAGCCGACTCGAGTCCCTTTAGACGAAATCATGGAGAAATTAGTGAAGTTAAATCAATCCCTTCACGCTTCAATGGTACACATATCCGAAAAAAGAAGAAATCGAGCCTTACGCTCCACCCTCTTCATCATTTGAGCACCAATCGGTTGACCAACCTTGTACATCAAAGGCCGAAGCTTCAATTCCAACAATGGTTGTACCTACCGAACGTCACCGAGATATTTTGACGAGCACTCAAGAGGCACTTGCGAGCCTCATGTCGATTATTAAGGAGTTTCATAGTTGGAAGAGTATTCTCATTTCATTCGTTCTTCAAGTCACACTCACGAAGTTCGACTGTACCATGGTCTCTTTTCTTGATTTAGATGCAGCACATTCTGCTTGGTAGATATTGTTCTCTATCAACGAGGATTATTCAGGAGAGTACTCGGTTAGAGGGAGAATTTCGAGCTATAATGGATAGGTTTGCTTCCTTGAAAGAGATGGGTCTTACTCTCGTTTATGATGGAACACAATCTCTCGACACGAGTGAGGACATCAACGATTTGGTTGTTAAGGAAATATTATCTCTTGACGTTGTAAACGTGTATTCCACACTAGGTACGTCAAACCTCTCTTCCGGTGATTGTGACTTGAGTTCGATTTCTATTGTTGAGAGCGAGTGTATGGATTCTAGAGTTGATATGGTGCATGGTATGGGAGAAAATTCATTTGAGGATTCGATTATATCGAACGGTGTTAATAGTGCTCAGGAGGATATTTTGAGGAGGAGGATGAGGTAGTTCATGATGTTGTCGATGATGAAGAGGAGGATACCGTTGTTATATGATGTCGTTGACCTTTTCGAAGTTTGCATTGATTAATGATCCAACTCGTGGTGGTGAGTGTGAAATGGTCCCATTGTCTTTTGGGTCATCGTTTCGTATTATTTAGGACTGTGACTATTTGGAGGAGTCTAGCGTGTTCACGCCCATGCTCCCGATGCTTGAGATCGATGAGTACACATCCAAGATGATACATATGATGATCGAGATTGATTCGACGTGCTCCACGGACATTTTCATATACTGGGAGGTCGAGTATGAGGCCTTGGTTTGTAAAGACTTATTGCTTCTCTTGGTGGCTGTTGATATCCGTGTACGGTTTCACAAGAACTCGGCCATGATAGTGTATTTAGCCTGCTTTTGTTCCGTGTTACCGTTTTATTTACTTTTGGAGAATACAAAGGCGTGGCATGATCGACTATTGGGGACATTTCTTTTAAATTTATAAAACTGAATATAAATTACTATGTATAAATGTAATATTTTCTACATTTATGAAATATATAATTTTAAGTTTTAATTATGATATTCATTCATATTTTTATTTACAACATCATAATAACTTTCAAACTTTATACATACTTTAATTAAGTCGAGACATAATTTTTTGATTATTTTTCATATTCATTTTTTGTTGTTACTCAATTTCTTCAATTTCCCCATATCTATAAAAATAATATACTAAAATGGTTGTTTATAGTATATTAAATAATTTATTTTTTGTTATTTTATGGACTAATTTATAGTTTCATTTTGTATGATAAATAAATTTAAGTTTTAATTACAAAGACATATGAAACTATGTTTTATATTATATATACAATATGGATATGAAATCACAAATTGTTAAAGATGGTATTTTGATACATCATAAAAATTATACAAATAGAAAATTTAATTTTTTTTAAAAAATAAGAAGTATAAACTTTATAATAATTAATATATGAACTAAATAAGAAAAGGAAATGTAGTAATGGTAATTAATAAAAAGAAAAGGTAATAATGGTAATTTAAGAAAAATAAAGGTAAAACAAATTTATGGTAATTCTCAAACTTAGTTGTTAACCAAGCCTATATGTGTGCCAATACGAAGCACACATTCACGCCAAATATGTTTCGAAGCATGCGAGCACATTCGAAAATTATATATAGGGGAAATTTGGTCCACATCCACTTAAGTTCCTTAGTGCTCACAGGTCCTCCAACTTAGATCAACATACCAAGTGTCTATAGGTCACATCTCCACAAGTCGTACGCACGATGAGTATTGATGAGTCCGGTATACAGGCTAGACGCATCCTACTCGGTTCCATCTCCTCTAAGCCATGTAGGTCATCATGTTGGGTGTTAACAAGATTCAATAATTTAGGTCGTCCTTTCCATATCCATCGGTAATTAGGTTGTTTCTATGCTTCAGTCGACCTGCCTTAACTGTTTATCCATACGTTGGATCTCCATAGGTCGACCTGCCTATCTCTTCAATCGACCGACCTATCTTACTTGGTGTTTAATCCAGTTCAGCCGAGTTATGGCTATATCACCGTGAATTTCTTTTAAATGTCTATTGGGATTTGGTTAGAACACTTAGTAGCAAATCACACTTTTTCGACACATGCATTACTCAAAACATCATACTTTAGAAAATAATATAAAGAAAATGTAAGTATATATTTTTATACAAGGGTTATTTTAAATTAATCTAGGAATAAAATATTTTGACAAAGGTACCCAAAGTAATAAAAATTATTTCAAAAGTATAAACCTACTGCACACGCTCTAAAACGGTGTACTAACATTTATGGCAACAATTAGTGAATTATTATCCTCCTTATATATAATTCCCGAATGAGCTGAGCCTACGTGGCTGCTTTTAGTACTTCGTAATCTTATTTGGCAAAGAATCATGCTTCGTAATTAGGTTTGGACAAATAATATTAATATATTAATAATTAATAATCTAGGTTCGGGTATTCCATAAATATTATTTAGCTAACTTAGGTATTTTAATATCACTTTTACTAATATAACTCTTTAATTTTTTGTAATTTTACATAGTGAGGCACTAAGTGACTAATATATCCATAAATTTTGATTTGCTTCCTTCAATAAGCTATTGAATTATAAATGTATTTTAAAAGTAGATAACTTTTGTATTTCTTATCGGTTTTACATATATAATATATCAAATTAATCATCTTTTGATGATCTTTGATTTGACATCTATATTGTATATATAAAATAAATAAATTATATTTATCTTTATAATAATAAAAATAATAATATTTATTAAAATTTATTAGAAAAATAAAATTATTTCTCAATTGATATATTTATATTTAATGTAGTTACATATTGTATGTTAAAAAATTAGTATAATATAACACAAGTAAGTCGCACAAATAAAAAGTATCATAATAAATATATAATAATATATATATTCTTATAAAAGGTATTTAAATTTTCAACTACTTTTTCTCATTAATTTTAAATTTTAAGAAATAAATTAGCAAGCACCGTGTAATACACGGGTGTTGTACTAGTTTGAGAATTAAACAAGCAATTCTATCAATACTTGATCCGTAAGAAATTTCATTTACTAGATTAGGTTATTTCTCTAATAAAAAATATATAGAATATTCACTTATTCTTGTCCTATATTACAGTATCTCAGAATAGGTATTTAGAAAAACACTAATTGCATAATCATTTGTCCAATTTTTAAACTTGCTCTATGGAATTTATTTGTCATTCATAGTTCATTCTAAGAATTTACTTTGTTATGGAGCTATTGGATGACTCGGCTTATGAAGCCATCCATAGTCATTCACAAATGGTGTACTGACATGTGTCCTACAATAAATAAATAATAGACACATGTCAATACATAAAGTTATGGATTGTTTCATAAGGGAACCATCCGATTGCTCCATAGCATTTTTGAGAATTTATAGTTCATTCTTAGAATCCATTTATCGTTATTTATTTACCACAATTACTCCATAAATATATTATTTATATAATTACGTGCAATCACAAATTTACTCATCTCAATTTATCTATATGATAACTTAATTATGAAAAATATTCTTAAACTTGATTATATTTGGAATGAAATAGAAATGAATATTTCCCTCATCATTTCATAAAGCTTGTCCTTATACCATGAAAACAATGGGATTAACCTACAAATTATCCTTCTCACAAATTTTTTTATCAATGATTTATTATTAAATTATTTTAGGTAAAGTAAGGTAAATTAAAATCATCTTTGTTTAAATAGTATGATATGTTCACTTAGGGGCAATAATTAATTAATTTTGAGTTTGTTATTGAATATGAGATAAAATGTAATGATTACAGTTGTTTTGCTATGAAAATAGTAAAATCATGATTATAAATAGTTTGTAATTAAAAATATGTAAATGAATGAATAATGAATTTTACTGAAAACTTTGTATTAATGATTGATTTTTATTATTTAATTATATAATACTACTGAAGAAAAAATTGAATTAGATCAATAGTGAAGTTCGGACTGAATATTTGTATCTGAGCTTTCGAAAAAAAAAATGTTACAGTAGATTCATATAAAAAAAATCAAACAAGATTTTTTTATATATTGCTTTTTTTTTTTATATCCAATCGCGTAAATCAACATTTAGGCTATGTTTAATAGACAAATAAGCTAGCTATTTTATAGTTTATTTGGTTAGCTTATAAGCTTTCTACTCAAATAAGCATCGTTTGAAAGAACATACTTTTTTAAAAAGTTCGAGCTTATTTGATAATCTTTTTTACATAACTTTTCAAATAGGCTAGTTGAATTTTTTTATTTCTACTACCTTATCAGCTAATTTTACCAAACACTTTTATCATATAAATTAGTTTTTCAGATATAAGTCATAAGCTATAAGTTATAAGTTCGAAAATTATTGATATGCTATAAACTAATTTATTAGCTATCAGCTAGTTTTAATAAAGGACCAACATATTTATTTGTCTGATCCAAGTAAATTAGTAAATAAATGTTTATGAGTCCACAAAATTAGAGCAAATGGTTTGTACATTCCGTTTTGTCACTAGTTGTTACCTAAAAAAAAAAAACCAAAGTCATTATTTTT
>CACSLK010027837.1:7037913-7051482 GCA_902706635.1 Striga hermonthica | reverse complement strand
AAAAAAAGAAAGGAGAAAAGGGCCGTTTAGTTAAGAGAGGTGAGCTTTATTCATGTTTTTCTATTTCTCAAGTGCTCTCCTTTTTCTCGATTTTTAAATGTCATTTTGGCTTTATCGACCATCGATTTTGCTATGAATTAATCGGATGACTCGGCTTATAGAGTCATGTATAATTATTCACAAATAAGGTATTAACGTGTGTCCTGCAGTATATGCACATTGGACATGTGTTAGTATATAAAGTTATAAATGTTTATATGGCTTCCATAGAATTTATGTATCCTCAATTCACAAAATAAACAATGTTTTGGATTTTTTTTTTTTTTACATATTTTTCTATTGTTACTTTCAATTAACTAATAAATACACTACGCCTTTTTTTATCGACTCTTAATTTTCATGTTATTAATTTTTATTAAAGAGGTTTATTATTGACAAAATAAATATTTTTAATCATTGTGTAATTTTTCAAAACGACATATTATGAACACGAGGAGTATGACAGTAGACAATATAGTAGATTTATCTCATCCTAAAAAAAAATGAAGAATATGGTCTGCGAGTATGGTGGCATAGACCTCATGATGCTTTAGTGCAGGCTATTCCAGATTTGTTTCACAGGGATTGGTGTGTTAGTGTTAACCACATTTATCGGGAAGCAAACTTTGCGGCTAATCATATGGCAGACTTGGCGGCTTCATACCCAATTGGTTTACATCGCTTGGTACTTCCACATGAGGTATTAGGAGCGTGGATTGATCATGACAATAACGAGGTGTCGTATCCTCGTCGAGTACTAGTTTGAGCCTTGTGGCTTCTTTCTCTCTTTGCACCAAAAAAAAAATATAGCATAATTAAAATATATAGAAAATAAGTAAAAATATTGAATAAATACACCTCCGAAATGCCGAGTCTCCGTATATTTTTATTTTCCATGTCCTTTCGTCTCTCCTAATTTTGATTAATTAATAAATTGCTTCGTATGATGCCCAAAAAAAAAATAAAAATAAATAAATAAATAAATAAAATAAATGTTGGGAAGAAGAAATGGCGGCTGTGAATGCAAGCTTTCAATTGTCTTTAGTGTTAATCATTTGGGGTAATGCCCATCAAAACAGACCCCATTTGTAATGATGGCCGCAATTCTTTCTTGGAACCTACCTTTTAATTGATTGTATGTATTAATTATTACGAAAAATATTAGAACAGTTGATCATTAAAATAATTTTAATTAAAATAAAGGATCATTATTAGAACAATAGGTTTTGGCATTAATAAATTTTAATTCTTTTCAGTAATATACCTCTGCCCCTAAATTAAAGAAATGTTACGATTCCGTTCGGGGTTTGTAACTGTTAGATCATTTATCTCGACAGTTACATAATGATTTAACGGTTACAAAACCCGACGAAATGATTTCGTAACGAGACCGTAGTATCTCTGATCTCCCTAAAAATTAATATGATGATAATGATCTCTTGTAATTCTCAAGTTAGTTATATACACAATTGAGCAGGCCCACTTGTCTGCTCTAGCTTCTCTCGTTAAATAATTCAAAACCAGTCTCAATCACGACTCTTCGTTTTCAACGGACGAGATTGGACAATCTGGTCCAATATCTTAGTACCAGGACACCATCAACCTAGCCTATGTGTTGAACTACTATATATAATATGTTATATTAAAAAATATATATAATTTATTTTATTTTATTTTATTTTTTTTGGAAAGTAATTAAACAAGTCTCCTAATATAGACTTGCTGAATGCCCAATAAATAATTTGTCCATTATCAATTGGCACTAAGTTGGGGCAAGTATGGTGTTTTGGATTTTTTTGACGAGTAATGCTATAAAATCAACTTGAGTTACAATTTGGGTTACAACACTATTGTAAATGCATTATTGGTGGGCTGAAAGTTTGCATTGTACTGATATATTGATATAATGATGGCACACCACACTGCATTCACGATCACAATATTTTGAGTTCAATCATAAAAAATTATGTGTCACTTCTAAAATAGCTTCGGTCTAAAAAATATACTCTCTGATGCAAATAGAATTAGACGGAGTCATGCTGATGTGACAGGCAAGAAAAGAGACCTGATCTACTTTTAAGTCTATTTTAGATACAAGTAGAGACATGGTCTTGTAGACATCGAAATTTTAATATTTTATTAATTAATGTCTTTATTTTTTTTGGGAAATAAATCCAAGATAAATAAGATATTTAATTAATAAAATAATTGTTTCTTGCCCACCAAGTCAAATCTTAGGATAAGAAAAGAAATTATATCAAATCTTAGGATAAGGAAAGAGATTATATCAAATCAAGAAGGATCAATCAAATTGATGTCTTCTTTTCCAAGACTCTCTCTCCTACACCTATAAATAGGGCTCTCATCAATCCTACAAAACACACTTCAAGCACATCAAACACCTCAAACACCTCAAAAATATCAAAGTCTCAAATTCAAGAGCTCTAAAAAACCCTCTTGAAGATTTGAAGAAGATCTTGAAGAACCGCCCGAAGTCCATTCAATGATTAAGAAGGCCAAAAAGTAGAAAAAGAGATGACGGTCCTCCAATAAACAAAGAGGCGACATCCATTCCTCTCAAATCATTCAAGAACATCAACGACGTTCAAGCAACATTCAAGCCGCGTTACATCTCAAAGATTAAAGCCTCAAATTCAAGAGCTCTCAAAAACCCTCTTGAAGATTTGAAGAAGTTCTTGAAGAACCGCCTGAAGTCCATTCAATGAAGAAGAATGCCAAGAAGAAGAAAAAGAGGAGGCGACTCTTCCCCAAGAAGTAAAGAGACGACTTCCACTCCTCTCAAGTCAATCTAAGAATATCAACAACGTTCAAGCGACATTCAAGCCTCGTTCGTTGAGAAGTTCAACCAACATAGCATTTGAATCGGGGAAAAGCTATCAAGCCCTCGAGTTAACGTTATTCAAGTCAAAGTCCCTCTTTCCAGAAGATCAAAGAAACAAGTTCTCCAAGAAGTTGTCTTCAATCAAGTCAAGGCCTAACATTTAATACATGGGAATAAGTCATTCGACCCCCAAATTAATGTTAGAGAAATTTAAGACCAAACTCGAAGGAGATCAATGTCTAATCCATCTGTCAAGATCTCAAGCCCAAATTCATGAAGAGAAGAATCGGAGGAGATAAATAGAGATTGTACCCGCATATCGTTTGATCGAAATATAAATCAAGTTGTACAGAAATTTTATGTTTTTCATAAAATTTGTTGTTACAAATTTGGCACGCCCAGTGGGACCTTCTCTACCTCTCATCTCTTCTCTTCAAATCAAATTCGAAAATCTTTGAAGATGCATGAAGACCTCTTTGAAAATATTGTACAAGGGGGCAACTAAGAATGATGTCTCTTCAAGTCATGAAACCTTCATCCGAATGGAGGAGAAACAAAATTGGTCTTCCATATTCTTCTCAAATTCCATGGGGGCAATTTACATGAAAAGCTCCATCAAATCTACATATTCAAGTGATCCTTGATATGAACCTAAACTATCTACATATTCAAATGCTCCTTTATACGAGTCTAAATTATCTATATATTCAAATGCTCCTTGATATGAGTCTAAAACATCTACATATTCAAATGCTCCTTGATAGGAGTCTAAACTATCTACATATTCCAATGCTCCTTGATATGAGCCTAAATTATCTACATATTCCAATGCTCCTTGATACGAGCTTAAACTATCTACATATTTAAATGCTCCTTGATATGAGCCTAAACTATCTACATATTCAAATACTCCTTGATATGAGCTTAAACTATCTTTATATGCTCCTTGATATGAGCCTTAACTATCTATATGGCTCATTGACACGAGCATAAAATGTCTTCATATCATGATCTCCTTGACACGAGAATAAAAGGTCTACATATCAAACTTGAAGGCTCCTTGACACGAGCATAAAATGTCTTCATATCAAAATCTCCTTGACACGAGAATAAAAGGTCTACATATCAATCTTGAAGGCTCCTTGACACGAGCATAAAATGTCTACATATCAAGATCTCATTGACACGAGAATAAAAGGTCTACATAACAAGAACTCCTTGATACGAGTATAAACTATCTACAAATCAAGTCAAGTGAAGAACTCCTTGACACGAGTTTAAACTATCTACAAATCAAGTCAAATGAAGAACTCCTTGATACGAGTATAAACTATCTACAAATCAAGTCAAATGAAGGACTCCTTGATAAGAGTTTAAACTATCTGCATGTCCAAACCAAATTTAAAATTTTGAGACTCATTCACTACCAAGACATTTTGTCCGTGAACAAGTCTCAAGGGGGCATTTGTAGACATCGAAATTTTAATATTTTATTAACTAATTTCTTTATTTATTTTTGGGACATAAATCCAAGATAAATAAGATATTTAATTAATAAAATAATTATTTCTTGCCCACCAAGTCAAATCTTAGGATAAGGAAAGAGATTATATCAAATCTTAAGATAAGGAAAGAGATTATATCAAATCAAGAAGGACCAATCAAATTGATGTCTTCTTTTCCAAGACTCTCTCTCCTACACCTATAAATAAGGCTCTCCTCAATCCTACAAATCACACCTCAAACACCTCAAACACCTCAAACACCCCAAACACCTAAAAAATATCAAACACATCTCAAAGATTAAAGTCTCAAATTCAAGAGCTCTCAAAAACCCTCTTGAAGATTTGAAGAAGTTCTTGAAGAAAAGCCCGAAGTCCATTCAATGAAGAAGGTCAAGAAGAAGAAAAAAAGGAGGCGACTCTTCCCCAATAAGTAAAGAGACGACTTCCACTCCTCTCAAGTCAATCCAAGAATATCAACAACGTTCAAGCGATATTCAAGCCCCGTTCGTTGAGAAGTTCAACCAACATAGCGTTTGAACCAGGGAAAAGCTATCAAGCCCTCGAGCCAACGTTATTCAAGTCAAAGTCCCTCTTTCCAGAAGATCAAAGAAACAAGTTCTCCAAGAAGTTGTCTTCAATCAAGTCAAGGCCTAACATTTAATATACGGGAATAAGTTATTCGACCCCCAAATTAATGTTAGAGAAATTTAAGACCAAACTCGAAGGAGATCAATGTCTAATCTATCTTTCAAGATCTCAAGCCCAAATTCATGAAGAGAAGAATCAAAGGAGATAAATAGAGATTGTACCCGCATATCGTTTGATCGAAATATAAATCAAGTTGTACAGAAATTTTATGTTTTTCATAAAATTTGTTGTTACAGGTCTCTTTGCATTGAAGTTAATTTTATTAATTTTTCATAGTTTTATCCATGTCATTCAAGACTTGATTTTGTTTAGATGACACATAAGCAAGACTAGATCTAATGCACTGTAGATGTTCTTAGAAAAATTATACCACGCTCACATAGACGTGGTAATTAGACAAACCACAATAAGATGTTGCATATAAAGTGACTTTAATTAAACATATGAATCCTTACGTTGCATATATGTTGGATTAGGAATTATATTATGTTGTACTAGTACAGAGCCCGTGCGATGTACAAGATGCACAATTTTAAGGTTATTTATCCAGCCTTATAATTATATAAATGAATAAAGAAAAATATACGGAATATATATAGTACGTGACCTGTGTGAGGCACGAGATATATTTATTTGAGGATTATTATACTATAAGATGCAATATTCAATAAAAGTTTTACAATACACGAAAACAAATATAAATAATGTAAATATCTAAATACATACACGATATATGGAATAAATAAACCAAATTGCAAATCTGAAAATATAATTTATAAAAAAAAAATTGAAAATATATTTCACTAAACATGTACAAAAATATCTAAATACATACACGAAAATAATAATAATAAAAATATACGTTTCAAATTTCGAAATTAAAACAGAATTCAAATAATTTGGTTTACAGTTTTATCGTGCACAACCAACTCGAGATATGATTTGTATGTGCTGCCTCAATCTTGGAAAAACATTCTCACAATTTGAACTTTGAGCATAGATCTATTAGACCTATTGACTTGTTTGATTAACCCAAATTCTCGATTCATTGTTTTGAATAAAAGACTGATTGAGGATATTTTTTTGTTCGCATAAGGTTGATAGTGAGGAAGATGATGGCTCAATATTTTGAGATTGGTAATTTATAATGGGTAGAGTAGGTATATATTGTTGTTAATATTTTTATTAGAAAATATGAATTTGAATATACAGAAATCGGTTTGAACAAAATCAGAACTTATTTCTATACAATTAAATAATAAATAAAGCCTTTTTTATTTTAGTAAAGATTTACGTACTTTTTTTTACTTATTGGATGTTATGGGGTTTTTTTGTTAAACCGATTATATGGGATATAATACAACAGTTTTGTTATGGAGCAATCGGATGGCTCGGCTTATGGAGCAATTCACACTTATTCACCAATAGAGTATTGACACGTGTCTTACAATAATACAATTTGGACAGGTGTCAATATATTAAGCAACAGATGGCTCCATAAGAAAAGAATCCGATTGCTCCATAGAATTTTTGTATAATACAAATACAATTAGAGAATTGAACAAAATCATAATAGATTTCCATACAATTAGATAATAAAAAGGAATTAGATAAGAAAAAGAATGAATTAAATAATGAGTTTTGAAGCTGCTTTTTTTTAGTATAGATAGACTTTACGTACAAGTTTTGACTTTGCCGATTTTATGGGATTTGTTTTGACAAAATCGACGTTAATATGGAATAAGACAAATAAATAAAACCTTTCTTATTTTAGTAAAGATTTTACGTTCTTTTTTTTTACTTATCAGATGTTATGAGATTTTGTTTCTTAAACTGATTTTATGGGATATAAGACAAATAAATTAAACAATTAAATAAAATTCTGGATAGAAATAACAATACATTAATTAAGTTGACTTTTAACATACTAAATTTGGTAAATAGGATATCTTATTATATAAGTATAGATTTTGATTGTTTTTGCTCACCCGATTTTATGGGAATTTTTATGTCATGATAAGAAGGATTAAAAATTAGAAGTTCAAACATAAATTATAAGAAGGGTTTTTTTTATGGGATTTACGTACATAATTTTTTATGTTTTTTTTTCCCGATACGATAGAGATACTATTAAAAATCAAAAGCGCACAAGTGTGCGAATACAAAGCTCCCAACGGGAGAAAAAAGTGGGAGGACAGGTCAGAAGCCCGCTTAAAATCCCGCTAGCAACGCTAGAATAAAAGCTCAAAGACAACACCAACTAAACCAACTAAACAACTAAACAAACTAAAGGACCCCAATAGGGTAATATCCCATAATTTTTTATGTTAAGATTTATAAGAATGATTTTTTATGTCAGCATAAATTATAAATGCATTAATTACTACTTGATGAAATTAGAAGTTCATTAATTAAGTTTGACTTTTATACCTACTATATTTAGTAAATAAGATCCCCTTTAATATAAGTATAGATAATGTAATTACCCTGTTGGGATCTTACACTCGGGCATTACCCTGTTGGGGCCGTTTTTTAGGTTGTGTGTTTTTTGTATTGTTGTTTACCCTGTTGGGGTCGTCTTTGTGTGGCTAGGGTATTACCTGTTAGGGCCGGTTCTAGGCGGTCTTATGACCTGTCCTCCCATTTTAATTCAGCTGGTGGCTGTGTTCTCAGCTGGTGGTTGTATATTTGCACATTTGTGCCTCTTATATAATATTTCTATCGTTCCAGAAAAAAAAAATAGATAATGTAATTATTATTTTATTTTGTATAAGCGATGGCGACCTCAAATAAATTTGATTAAGAGACACTTCATATAAGGAAAAATGGCAGTGTTAGGCGAATAACATTGATCGTTTCTTATTTTAGTCCAATAATTTAGTCGAATTCAAATGTGGTTCAAAAAAATTTAAATGTTAGCCAATTTAGCCATATTTCGTCCCCGATTGTTGGAATTCAATCAGAAGTTGCTGAGCTGGCAAATTTCGACATTGACTAGACAAATGTGAATTGATTTTCCGCAAATTAACTGATGTGGACACTTTTTTTTTCATGTCAATTTTGCTTAAATTATTTTAATTCCAAGATTTAAAATCAGTCAGTCGTCGCGAAGAACCCCGAAAAATCAAATTCGAGATCGCGTGTAGTCGATCAGAATGACCCCGCTTCCGTTTCCTCCGTCGTGATCCACTCCAACACAGCCGCCATTGAATCTTGCGCCTTGAGGACTATCTGTTTCGCCGAGGTGTTCATCTCCATTATTACAAAGTAATATTTTATGGTGCAATATTCTATGTAGTAATGTGCAATTTGTTATAGAGTAATGTGCATTTTTAATCTTATTTTATTTTTTTACCTTGTTGCAGTGATACATCTATCGTCGAGTATTCCATGATAATGTCTGAATACTTCAAGGTGACATTCTTTTTAATGGGCTTGTTCGACAACTGAATATAGCATGTATGAAAGATATACCAGATCATCATTTTCGTTTAGTAGATTTGTTCTTTTGGGGCGCTGGTATATTGTTGTATTTTGCCACATAGTTTCTCATTTTTTTTTATTTTTTTTTTTATTTCAACATGAAGTGTATTTTGGAGTATGAACACTCTTTTTTTCTTTGTTGATTTGTGGAATTTAGACAAAAATTTCTAGATTATGAACATCAACATGAATGTATTTATTTTGTTATCACTCTTTCTTTGAATATGTTCGTATTTTGAGTATAAAGTTATAGATCAACAGTAATTACATTTTGTGATTCACCTCATATATCATCGATACTTAAGCAATAGTAGCTGGTGTCCAAGATTTATTAGGCACTTTATTTATATAATCTGCAATTAATCTTTTAATATGGTGCAAATAATAAGGGACTAATGTGCATCTATATGATATATGTTTTGTGCAATTTAAGTATAGAGCACTGTTCTAAAAGTCGGCCTAGGCGGTGCCCGGGCGCCTCCGATTTGCACAAATCGGCCAAAAAATCGGCCAGGCGGCTAGGCGGCGCCTAGGCGGGCGTAGGCGGCCCTAGGCGCTCCTAGGCGGCCTTGGCGGGCTCAGCGGTCAGGCGGTTAGGCGGCGCCTAGGCGGGCGTAGGCGGACCTAGGCGCTCCTAGGCGGCCTCGGCGGCAATTTTTCAGTTTTTTTTTAAATACTAATTACATTATTTTGTCCTCATGATTTTTTTAAAATATATTAATATTATTATTTGGACTTAGGTGTGTTGATTTATTATAAGTAGAGATAGTTTTATTTTGTAAGTAGTTAAATAAATAAAAAATAAGGTATTTAATATTGATTTTTAGGCCCCGACTAAGCGCCGCCTAGGCCCCGCCTAGGCGCTCTAGGCGCTAGGCGCTGGTCGAGCGCCTAGCGGGCGCCTAGCGACTTTTAGAACACTGGTATAGAGACCGCCTATAAAATTTAGATTTAGGGATTAGACTTCAACGATATTATGTTTTAAGGGATTTTTTATTTTATTCTCATTAGTGATAATATTTAAAATCATTTACATTAACTTGGTAAATTTTGTGAGATTTTAAATGTTTAGAATATGGAAATTCTATAATTTCATAAAAAACATGACTGCATTTTTTATGTGCGCATCCATACGAAATATTGTACATTTAATATATCACTATTATGTGCATTTATTAAAATTTTCGTTTGGCCTATGAACTAAATTGTAATGCGCAGTTATAATTTCTAAAATATGCAGGTGAATCCTTGCAATTAATTTTTTTTTTTTAAAAAAAAACCCTAATCCCAAATTGGAATTTAGCATTCGAGATGAGGGTTGCACCACCACAACTGCTGCACCACGCCATCACGATTTATATAATACACTATTACGATAAAGTGCAGTATTTCAGACATTAATGTGCATCTTGTCTTACACTATTGTGCATTCTGCAGCATGAATAATTTTTAATGTGTGTATCCATACAATATTGTTCACTTAACTTATCAATATTGCACATTTATTAATTTTTTGGAAACTTACATATTTGACCCATTAACACAATTGCAATATATGTAAAAAGTATTAAGTTGCAGATAAGTCCATATAACATAAATAATTTTCAAAGAAAGACCCATAGTCCCAAATTAGAGTTTCCCCATCCAAGGCTCGACTTGATTCCGTTCTCCATGGTGAACATGTCCTCGATTTAGCCAGACAATAGTGGGACATGCTTTATAATGTGCTTGATTCCAACGGTGCCCTGGAGAAAGTTAGGTGAGGGATCGCTGGTAAATTGCAACTAATGCTTATGTGAACTAGCTTGCTTTTCTTCAAGAGCTATTGAAATTGCCATGTCGATCAATTCATGGGAAACATCCAAGTGATTCACATTGTGTTGGCGTATGATTGTTCCAGGATTGCATGTATATATCATCACCATCACCCATACCACAACTTATGGTTCCAAGCCCAATCACCTTTTGTCCTCTTTCGAGTTTCTCCAACAACTGGAAACTTCTAGGGGTTGTACAAAAACAAGATAACGTCATATGTTAGATAACTAAATCAATGAATCCAACGTCAATTCACAAAAATTAAAGGAGTTTACACTGTACAAGGTTCATCATTCATCCAATTTATCCACAACCAATTTTATGCCCATGGACGTGTACAAAACTACAATCATCATAGCTTTTATTTGGATGAACCAATTGCGACAAATAACATGAAATTTCATGAAAGGCAGTACTGAAAATAAACATGACATAAAATTTCTTTTTCCCTCAAAGAAGAAGACATAACTAGCAAATTTTAGGCGATATGCAAGTCAAAGCACTGATTGTTTTGAATCATTTGATATTTTCATAAAAAACACAAACCAGAAACAACTAATCTAAAATGAAATAAACTGAAACAGACCAACCACAACAAGTAGATTTATCCCCAAAGTAATGCTACATTCAACAAAAATCCAACTAAAGCACAAAAACATTTAAAAAATAAAGCCAGTAAAAATGTCAACACTGCAAAGAGAAAATGTTCACATGGAAGACAGATCTATCGAGTAAAACCTCGCAGCCATGAACCATAAAGTGAAGTAGAATGCGATGATGAAATGCCATGCGCTAGGCTCACCGCCTGAGTTCTAGATCGATTCCATCCACCAGTTCGAACTTTACTTTAGACGACCAAACATTAGTCGATTGAACATCAATCGATTGTACAGGGCATAGTCGTCTGCTTCATACCCAATGTTGATCCTACGGTCAATGTTGCAGGTGAAGAGGCGGATACGGTGGTGGATGACATGGTCGGTGTTGGCGGCGATGAAGCCGACTTCATGGAGGAGGTATGTGGCCGCAGGGGCCACGAACCAGGCGATGGGGGCAGTCAGTAGCTCTGGGCACGTAGGGGTGTCTTGGGCGAGGATATCGAGTGAGATCAAGTCCACCGTTGATCAAATTGTGTTTTGCGTCGCCGTGAAGTCCCCAATTTCCGTTGGCAATAGAGCCCTAAAACGGCAAAAAAAAAGCAGTTGACAATAGATTCTCTTTAACCTAGTGTCGGTGTGCTCTATTGACTTCAACGTCACTGGAGATGGATGCGGCGACACCGACGCTATTGGAGATGGCGCGAGGGACTGATTGTTGCAGTACTAATGGTGTTGCAGACGACAAAGATGATTGGGGAAGCCTTTTTATCTTATATGCTTCAAGCTGCGGACCACGTGGGAAGGCTATTTCGTTGACGTAGACAACACTGAAGACGGAGGCGGCGGCGTGGATGGCATAGCGGACGAGTGCATCGACGCTACGGGTTGTGCTATGGCTAACACCATAGACGATTGGGGCAGGTTACACGCCGGCAAGCTCGGGCCTCCGGGCGAGCAGGTGCTTGACGAAGTCAAGGTGGATAAGAAGGTGGCGACGCGACGTGACCAGACGGTGAGGTAGGTGGTGGGTACGATTGGAAAGAGAGAGAAAATCATGGAACTCCTGTGTGAGATGTGAGAAAGAAGATTTGGGAGAGGTGTTTTGCTTTTTAAAAATGCCATGGTTTTTTTTAAAGGAACACCCTATGAGGATAGGGTTAAGGCAGGACCCCCAACATATATATAAATAGCCCAAGGTGGGCTGGAGAATCACAAGTCTACAAGATCATACAACAAGCACAAACAAAAAGGCCAGAAACAAGAGAGAAAAACAAAAGAAAGGGAAATAAATAGAAAACAATGGCCAAAGTGAAAAATTTAAAAACTGGGCTAATAGGTGCCTAGGCAAATAGTCTGCAGCACAAGTGGGCTAAAGTGTAAAAAGACGTAAAACACCAAAACGACTACCCAAATATGAAAGATGAGTAACCAACCTGATCCATCTGTATAAGCGTACGGAGTCGGAAAGGGGTGTCGTTCGGCTGGAAGATGCGTCCCTAGGGAGTGAAGGCACCGATGCAAGCTAGTAAGTCAGCGAGTCGGTTCCCCTGCGGAAGATGTGCGATATCCGATGGCGGACTGACTGGAGGGTAGATTTATTGAGCATAAGTTGGTTCTAAAGATTGTAGGATGGGGTGTTTACAAGAATGGGTTGTGGGGTAGGGCCCACTGGCGATGGGTGGTTGGGGAAATATCCATAAAAACCGTACTAAGTGTAAACCTTGTGTGTTTTTTTAGCCACTAAATTATATGATCCGATGACTCCAATTTATTCTTATTTATTTCATTGACAACCATTCTCACCTTGATTGAGCATAAAAAAGACTCCAAGATTAGTTGTTTCGTTATGTCCTATATAATAATTAAAAGTTAATATATTTATACATCTCAGCAATAAAGAAAAAATAAATACATGATGTCTTTATGTTATTAAACTAGAATTGTCAAAAGAATATAAGAAATATAACATTTTTTTTGTACCTCCGGAGCTATGTCCCGACTAATCCGTTGGTCGACCCAAGTCGCACACCTGACAATGGTGGGTGAACTTTTATGCATCCACAAAGTATGAACTTTTCTTAACAAACACAAACATTATACTACCTCTTATTTTTAATATATGTCATTTTGAGAAGTTGCACACTAATTAAGAATATTTTTTTTATCAATAATAACCTTATTTAATGAAGATAGAGATGAATGTTTTGAGAAAAAGTGAAGAGTGAATATGAAAAGACGTAATGTTTTTTTGGCTAAATGAGGGTAATAGTAGAAAAATATGTACAAAAGATCCAAAACGACATTTATTTGACAAATAGTTGAAAAACCTAGAATGACATTTAAAAAAAAATAGGAGGAATATATAAATCAAATAAATATTTTGTATGCATGAGAAAGAATCCCAGATTATTGCCGTCACAATTTTTTTTGTTTAAATAGTTTTATACGCCTAGTATTTAATCTCTTTTGAAGTTTAAAAATATTTTATATCCATCAAGAAAATAAAGGGAATTTTTGGATTGGAGTAAATCTGTTGGGAAGTTTAAATTATTATTTCCATCATAAAAATAGTGGAAATATTAAAAATACTGTATATTCTCATAGAATAGTCAATTATTATGACAGGACTATAAAC
>CACSLK010027837.1:6971673-6983455 GCA_902706635.1 Striga hermonthica | reverse complement strand
TTCAGTATCCGCTCGGAATGGTTGCCGGTCCATTCTGGGTTCTAGTGGCCTTAATCTGCCCACTAGAGTGTGCACATGGTGTCCGGCTTTGCCGGCAGATGTTCAGTTTCTGACAGGTGACTTATGTCACGAGATCAGTATCAGATTATTCAGACCGGTATCAGATATCAGTTATCAGTTTCAGTTTCAGTTCAGTTATATATGCCAGGATCATGATATTGTTATTATTTTCACTGTTTTACTTTAGTATAAGTATCCACGGAGCACAGTGTTATAGTGCTCACGCCCCACTTATTTCGTGTTTTTCAGGTCACAGGGTCGGGGACGAGGAGTGAGCTGACGAGCTGTTCAGGACATTTGTTTTGTTCTGTATCAACTATGTTTTGACCACGCTACATTTCCGCTAAAACTTTCAGTACTTAAACTCAGTTTTGGTCCGACATTAGTCGGTTAAAATATTATATAACCGTTTTTATTATCAGTTTTAAATATTAACGGTTTTTCAGTCAGATTTTCACGGTAACACTCCGAATCAATTTTCACAAAATAAATATTTTATTAATTTATTCAGAAAATTTGCAAAAAATGCGTACTCTGATATGATTAAATAGCGGGGTGTTACACAATTCAATCGTCACCGACAACGGAAGGCAGTTCGAAGGAAAAAGGTTGGACGAATTCTGTACATCTCACGGCATCAAACACTATTTCTCAACTCCGTATCATCCCCGGTCGAATAGTCAAGTTGAAGCGGTGAATAAGCTGATTAAGAACGGTCTCAAAATACGACTTGAGGCCGCGAAAGAGGCCTGGCCAGAGGAGTTGTCGTGAGTCCTTTGGGCGTATCGTACGCCTCCTAGGTCGTCGACGGGAGAAACCCCATTTTCTCTGGCATATGGATCGGAAGCCATGGTCCCCGTGGAACTCGGCTCGCCGACCTACCGAGTACAGAATTTCACAGAAGATCAAAACGACGATAACTTACGTATGAACCTCGACTTGATAGAAGAGTTATGAACGCAAACCGAGCTCCGAAACGCGGCCTACAAATAGAGGAGCGAGCGATATGTCAATTCTAAGCTCAAACTCAAAACCTACCGAGTTGGCGACTTGGTCCTAAAAAGAGTGACGTGGTCCAATCCTGGTCCCCTAAAACCGAAGTGGGAAGGCCACTTCAAAATAAGTCAAGTGCTGCCCCATGGGGCCTATCGGCTGGAGGATCTGGACGGCACACCTCAGCGATACCCATGGAATGTAGTATACCTCAAAAATTATTATCAATGATGCCAAGTCGGCCATCGCGCCAATAATCGGTCTCCACGCTGACGTTCTGCAAAAATCGGCCTTTGCGCCACTATTCGGTCCTCGCGCCGACGTTCTGCAAAAAACAGCCCTTGCGCCACTAGTCGGTCTCCGCACCGACGTTCTGCAAAAAACGGCCTTTGCGCCACTAGTCCGTCCCCTTGCCGACGTTCTGCAAAAAACGGCCCTCGCGCCACTAGTCGGTCTCCGCGCTGACGTTCTGCACAAAACGGTTCTCGCGCCACTAGTCGGTCTCCGCGCCGACGTTCTGCAAAATACGGCCCTCGCGCCACTTTTCGGTCTCCGCGCTGACGTTCTGCAAAAAAGGGCCCTCGCGCCATTAGTCGGTCTCCGCGCCGACGTTCTGCAAAAACCGGCCCTCGCGCCACTAGACATGGCCACGGTGCCGACGTTCTTAAAAAAACGGCCCTCGTGCCACTAGTCGGTCTCCGCGCCGACATTCTGCAAAAACCGGCCATTGCGCCACGAGTCGGACTTGTTAAAGGAGCCTCCCCGGGCGAAATTGCAATTTCAAAAGGTTCAAGTAGCAAAAAATTTACCATGTAAGGCAAAAACCCTCGCATAGTTTTTTTAGCAATTTTTTTTATTCAAGACAAACTTTGTAAAATGGAAAATCTTTGCCGAAAAGCGTTCCTTGTGAATGGCAATAATATTGATTTGAAGTGTTATGATTGTTAAAATCTTTTCCCGGTCTTGCGAGATCGGTCAGAATCATTGTGTTCAATAGCTAATTAAAGGTATGTCTTACAATCGACCTCATATTTAAAGAATTAAAGGTGCAACTTAAAGATACTTTATCAATAAAGAGAGACTGAAAGTAGAAACTTGAAAAGCATACTTCATTAACTGAAAGCCCGGGGCAGAATCCATACAATGTCGACGATAAAACAAAAACACAAGGACGTGTCAACTCAATGATCCCCGTCCGAAAAACAACTAAATTCAAACTAAAGCAGGCGTGCCAACAGAATGGTCCACGCAAAGCAAAGGGAAACACACGAAAGCAATAAACAGAAAGAGCAAAGTTATTCAGCGGGCTTCCCGACGTTCTCCACGAGCTTCTCGGACTCGATATCAGCCTTCTCGGTGTCTTCCATCACCTTCCCCGGATCATCTTCAACTTCTTCTGTGGCCTCATCGTCAGCGTCTGCAGAGGTATCCCTAACCCTCTCACTCAACTTGGCATGGATCGCAGCGTCCAAAGCTTGGGGTTCGACTCGGATTTTCACAGCTCCAGGATTGGCCGATTCAGTTACGGTCACCAGCTCGGTCGCAGAGGCAGGTGTTTCGGAGTTACCCTCGAGCGCGGCGACGGTCATCCTGTCGGCATATTCCACCACTTCCTTCTTAATCTCAGCCAGGGTCAAGACCCTGAAATGCTCATTGGTGATGTCAGCAAGAGTGTCGATAAACTTAGGCCGAGCTCCTCCCTCTTTTCTTTCTCCCCTTCAAGGACCATGTTCATAAAGGCCCTTTGAAGCGCGGCACGCCTATCTCGGTCCAATAGAGGAAGGGCCGAGGCCGTCACATTTGGGTCAGACTCGTTCAGAACGCATTCCATGTAGTGTCTCTCATTGTCGTCGGCCGGAACATGCATCTCTGAGATCGAAATATCGAAACCAAGTCTCTCGATCTTCGTGAGTAGAATGAGCTTGAAGTCACCCGAGCTGTACAGACCAGAGTCGAGACGGTCAACGACCCACCGGAGGTTCAGACAGGTGTTCAGTTCGATGTCGCGTTCCATCTCTTTGGAATTCTTGAACTCTTCCTTCCCGAGTTCCTTGCCAGCTTCAACACCTCGGTTCCGCATGAGGGTCCTGAAATCAGCTTTCTCTCTCTCGAGCCGGGCAACCTCCGACGCGTGCGACTCCTTCAACCGGATCAGCTCGGTCTCTTTCTCAGCTCGGTCTTGTCGGGTCTTCTGATGGTCCTCCCGCTCCTTCAAGAGTTTCTCGTGGGTGTCCCTGGCTTTGTTCTCGGACTCGGCAACCTGGCTGGAAAGTTTGTACACCTCGTCCTCCAGGCGCTTCTTATCCGCCATCAAGGCCGCAATATCGGCCTGCGTTACGGCCAGCTGGTCAGACTTCTCGGTCATAGCCGCTTCGAGATTAGCCTTCTCCGATTGTAGAGACGAAATTTGAACATCACGGTAGACCACCTTGTCCTTCTTGTCCTTGAGCTCGGTGGTATTCGAACGAAACACATCCTCCACTGCAGTCAGGCCCACTAGGGCCCTCCCTAGACAAGCCTTCGCATAACTGAACTTCTGGACATCCGACATCGACAACAACATCGCCTCTGAGGTCGGGTCCCAAGCCATCAACGGGACTTGAGCCGCCTCGATCATATGTGGGGGCTGGTGATATCTGTTCGGGATCTCGGGATATGCCACAGTGTGGAAGTCAGTAAACCACTCAGAAACCCCAGAGGGCAGGTTGAGGTTGAGAACCCTCTCCTCGTCAATGGGCAAGTACGTGGAGCTCTTGTCCTGGTGCACCGAGGAGTTCCTCTCTCCCAGAGTCAGAACGGTATCATGCCTCATCTTGGATCGACGTTCCCCGGCAACGTGCGACTCACTTTTAGGTTTTTTCTTGTACTTGCGCTTCTTACGAGCAGAGGCCTTTTCGGCAGCCTTCTTCTCCTCCTCGGTCTCCTCGACACTAGACACGAGGATATGAACATCTTGAGGGGCCTCGGTCGTCTCCTTCTCCTTCGGACCAGTGTGGACAGGAGACTTCACGACCATCTCGGTTCCTTGAACCTGGTCGGTAGTCGGGCCGGACCCCGAGGTTTGGACCCGCTTCGGCTCCTCTGTCAGGGGCGCTGGCTTGGCGTCGGAACCCGCAGCCATCACACCTCGGCTAGTGGCGGCGCTCTTTACATTCTGCAAGAACTTCAAGCGACCCATCTCAATCTCTCTTGCGAACTTGAGTTGAACGTCGGTATTGGGAACTTTGCGCCGGAAGAGTTAGGCGTCCTCGATAGATTTGAAACTGAAGAAACCAAGGATAGGATAGTAAACCGAAAATTCACACTAAGGGAAATCATAATAAACACACAGGAGAAGTCACGTAAAAAATGAACATCAAAACTAGCAACAAAATCCATTCGTTTTGAACGGGCGAAGCGCCGTGAGTTCCGCCTTAGCCAATTCTGTCTCTTTCAACAGTTTCTGCCAATTACGATTGGAAGGGTCGACCTTCACAAGATCCTTGAGCCTCTCCTCGAATTCGGCGGTGAGTTTGGGTTCTTTCTTCCTTCGGACTACAAAGACCAAAAGTTCCGACCTGTTAGCGAAAGAAAATACCAACAGTCAGGAGGTGGTGAAGTGGGTTACAAATGGAAAACTTAACATAAGCAGAAACAACTCGGTTTGGGACGGTCATCCCGTCAATTTTCGACTCCAAAAGAAAGTCGGCTGACTCCCAATCACCGTCAACCCAGAACCACTCCTCCTGGAAGCCATGTAGCATATCAGGGATTTTGGTGATCAACTGACCAACCTTCAGTTCGCCTTGTGCTTTGGCGGAGCAGAAAAAACAACCGGTGGGTGGGACACCATCCCATTCTCGGCTCCGCTTAAAAAAGAAGATACTCCAGAACTCATCTATAGAAGGGAACGACAACCCATTCTGTACGCAGAGAACCAAAAGGCCAAAAATTTTCTTCCAACTGTTCGGCGTGATTTGGCTTATACCGATTCCCCGATCCCGAAGGTAGTCGGTAATCATGTTGGGAAGGGGAAACCTCAATCCCGACCTAATGCTTTCGGTGAACACCCCTACACAGCCGGGAGGAGGTGAATGAATCCTCTCCCCCCGGGTATGGGGCAAACATCTTCACCGTAGGCGGAATCCGAGCCGACTTCCTCAACAACACCACGTCGGCATCAGTCATCGTGCTAGGCTCACCCGGAAATATCGCATCGGCATCGGCCCAACAACGGGGAGGGCGATTCCAGTAACCCTCACGAATGGGGAGGTCCTTTTCAACCTCGGCGTCGCCTTCATGGTTATTCCTCCGTAAGACTAAACGCTCGACCAATAGTGGGTTCCAGCGGTAGTACCCCAACGCTAACTCCACGTCCACCTCTTCGTCTGAGGCAAACTCGCGAACCAAATCATTGGAAAATGTTCTGCTACTACTCTCCGCCGCTCGTTCCGCCATCGTTTGGGCGACGAACGAAATTTCGAACAAATAAAAGAAAAATGCGAGAAACGAAAAATAGGGATAGACAGAAGAACTCACCACAAAAGAACAACTGGGCCTAGGAAGTCAGGAGTTGAAAATCGGAAAAGCAAAGGGCGAGAGAAGTATAGAAAATAAAGCGAAGGGTAGAATGATGAGGATGCGTAATTCTGAGGGTAGAAGAAGATGGAATATTTATATGAGAACAATATGACCATTGTGCAGAAACTGACGCCCGTGAACCGTCGCAATTTAAGATAAGGACGTTTCGAGTTTCTCCCGCAATTACACGCGGACGAATAGGGGTTTGCCACGTAGGAATATCGTCAGAGATCGTGGGAACGTGTAGTTGAGAGACGTAACCGCCTGGAACCGAAAGAGACAGGTGCGTCGTTCCGTGATATCACGCGCCGTATCAAGAGAACTATGAGCTTCACACAAAAGATGGAAGGATTTTCGACTAAGGGCGGGAAGTCGGCTAGAGCCCCATTGCAGGAGATATCAATAAGGGATAGACAGTGACATTAAGGCGGACCATAGCACATGTTCCCCTCAATGTCAGGGGCCTTAATGTTGACATAAGAATCTTCTCGCACATCGGATGAACAACATGTGGATCGTGGAGGAAGTCATGAGTTGCGCCGAAAAGAGAAAAGGGAAAGTTCCCCGAGCTGAAGAAACCGACCTCTTCAAGGCGCCGACCTCTTCAATAAAGGCGATTTAAATAAGAGCTGACGTCGGTACCGACAGGCAGCATTTAATGCTTGTCTATCAAATGTCTCGGACCACGTGAGAACATCATTACTATGGGACCCACGAGCAGGGAGAGCCAGGCCTATTCTGTCACACCGCATTAAATGTCGCCGTATCTCATGAAAAGACGAGCCCACAGTTACTATAAATAGCGGCATTAAACACGATACGAGGATTTTTTCCCGACACACTAAATTCTGCATTTAACACCTCGGTTTGCACTCACAACCGACTCATTGTACGAACAAAAACCGAGCTCAAGTTCAAAATACTGACTTGTAACTGTTCTCAATAATATCCCATTTAACGAATAAAATCATTTTAATTCCGTATCAATCCCCGATATTTACATTTCTAAAGTTGATCAAACCCGTTTATCAACATATATACAATATCAAAATGAGAAGCTAATGGGTTCTTTGACGAATTGCCACGCATATTACTAGATTATGAAGAATCAAAATATTTATAATATATTTTGTTATAAATAAAATATTGAGTCATCTATCGAACTATTATAGTAAATTATAAGTTTTTTAAAAAAAAATAAAATATTTATAACATATATTGTTACAAACTATAATGACAAGCCAATAGATCATCTTTCAAACATGTAGCTTATTGAGTCATAAAAAAAATATTTATAATATATATTGTTATAAATTATAAGGATAAGCCAACAAGTCACCTGTCGCACAATGATGTAAATTGTTAGTTTAGAAAAAAAGTTATAATATTTATAATTTATATTGTTATAAATTATAATGATATATTAATTGGCGTGTAACTGTAGTATGATTTATTAAACTTGAAAGAAAATTCAAAATATTTATAATATACTTTATTAAATTACAAAATAAGATAATATTAACGTAATTAAAAATTAATAAGTTCTATAACATTGAAAGAGTATGCACTACATTCCTTTGAAATTAATTTTCATTTTGGAATATTAAGGCGAACTGGGGCCACCACTCTAAGCGGATACTGTAAATACATATCTCGAACATGATATATGTAATTATACTCAGTTTAATACCCAGTCTGGATCTCCACCTGTACTGCTCGAACTGAAATGTAAGTGCTGATCTGGATTGCTGACTACTCAAACTGTAAAAATATAAGCAAATAAATATTCTAAGTACTATGCTCAGATATACTCAAACTGATGCTATAATGCTCGACTCTAATTGCCAATCTATCCGGATAAAATAGAACATTCTAAGGGTTCGACAGAACTTATATTATATCCGGACTTAACTGATAAAACTATACTAGCTGGCTCAGCTCAGAAAAATATTTAAAATTTTGGAACAAACTCGAACCGGATGATACAAGCGAAAGACACTCGAACCACCGGTTTAAACCGGCCGGTTCGCTGACTTGGCCGGACCACCGGCTTGCTGTGGACGGACGGTCGGCCGCTGACTCGGGCTGGCTAGGCTCTACCCTGCCCGGAGCCTGCTGGTGCCTTGGCACAGTCACAGGCGCGAGCTGGACGCGTCCTGAGCATTGTCGGGCGCGGCTGGCGCCGGCATGGCTCGACTGGTGCCCACCAGGTACTGCTGTGCATGACTGGTGGCTACTGGCTACTACTGGGCGCGACAGGCGTTGGCCTGTGCGCGACTGTCGACCATCGGGTGTTGCCGGCACGGCCAATGGCGACTGGACTCACGAGCGCGCAACTGGACGTTGTCGGGCGCTGCTGGGCACCACGGACAAGCGGGAAATTTTACCATTATTTGTTCATGAATCCAAGTATTATATTGTAATAAGGCATAAGTAAGAGAAGAGAGAGAGAGAGAAATATTTTTGTGAGTATTATTTATTGATAATGTTTGTAAAGGTTAAAATTTGCATGTTACTTAATTCTAAATAGGATCTACAAAATGAAAGTTATTTTATAACGGATAAAATAAATATATAATTCGATTATTAAACAATTACATATCGTAAAATAACAAAAGATGAAATTAATATTAATACTCAAAATTAATTTTATATTAATTAATATTCATTCATTGCCTAAATTTATACAAAATTATCATTATTGTCTCGTGAATCGCACGACCAAATCGCACGACTTACTACGTACTAATCGCGATTGAATAGCTAACTTTTTTTGGTATAGGGACCTTTCGGTTTCTGGATCCACAAGGGAACCGACTAATCCGAAATCAAGCCGGGTAAATGAATAACTAACTTTTAATTACTGTACGCCCGTATTCTCTAAATAATTTTATTTTTATTATCTCATTATATTCTGCCAAATTTTGCCCTATTGTATAATGGCAACGTGTCTAACTATTGATTATAACTTTATAATTGCACCACTATAGAGAGATTTTAGAGGAATACCAAACAAAGTGGTCACAGAAAATGGTCCCTTTGATACTGCCCCCAAATGACCAATTTGGATAAGTATGATGTCTTAATGCCCACTAGTCCTTTTTTCATCTTTATAATCTCCTGTAATTGTTTTACCTTCATGAATAGATACTGTGATACAAAATCTTCAAAGTTAACTGCATCTCCATGGATTCAAAGGATTTAAGTCATTCAATGTGCCCATGTGTTTGTCGTATATCGCCGTGTTGGAATAAACCCTACCCACGGGTCATATCTAACGAGAATGACTATGCAAAATCGAGTTATGCAATAACTGATAATAAAAAATGAGATTTAGCCAAACACCCTAAGCATAAAGTGAGCCAAACACCCTGAGTAGCAACGGAATATATATAGCAACGAACTCATTTAATATTGTCTTCGCAACATAAATTTCCGTTACTAAATAGCAATGGAATTATTCTGCTGGTAAATACTAACGGAACATCAATAAGCTCTTTGAAAATTGTCTTAGTAATGGAAATTTTTGTTGCTAAATAGCAACGAAATTAATTCGCTGGTATATACCAACTGAATAGCAACAACCTCTTTCAACAGAAATTTCTATTGCTGAATAGCAACATAATTTTTCTGTTGGCTAAATACCAATGGCATAGCAATGACCTATTTAAAAATTTTAGAATTATTCTGTTGGTAAATACCAACAAAAAGATATCCAAGAAGAGTATACAATTCTTACCAATATATTGTTACACCAAACAACTTAATTTGAAGTATATATAGTTTGAGTGTAATTATAATACTTACAATAGTCATTGCTTCCAATATTTTAATTTGATAGCAAAAATCACACATATCTAATTATTAAGTTCCTACAATAAATTATAGGAAAAACTTTTTCACCCAAATACAAAGACACACTAAATTTTTCACACCGCTCAATAAAAAGCTAAGTTTTTCACCCGGAAAGTGCGAATGTTATGCGAAAATTGTCGCATATTCATCGCATAACTGCCGCATTGCGAAGGTTATGCGAAAAACTGTCGCATAACTGTCGCGTATCAATTGCATAACTGTCGCATATTTATCGCACAGTGCCTTCGCACTTTAACTTTTTTTTACCCCTGAAAGTGCGAAGGGATATGCGAATGCCTTCGCACTTTTAACTTTCGCACAATGTCATCGCGCAATTGTCGCATATTCATCGCACAATGTCTTTTGCACTTTCTGGGGTGAAAAACTTAACTTTTTATTGGGCGGTGTGAAAAACATAACAAGACTTTAAAACGGGGTAAAAATAACTATTTTCACATCAATTATTCATATATACAATTTACCTTTTTTCCAGCTAATTTGTATCAAAGATAAGAAAATTAGATTCCATTGGATATAAAATCTATATTCATTTCTTCTCACAAAGTAATTTTCTTTTTACACATCAAATATACATCCCCCTATATATAATTTTCGAATGCGCTGAGCCTATGTGGTTGCTTCTGGTGCTTTGGAATCCTACTTGACGAAGAATCATGTTTCATAATTAGGTTTGGACAAATAATATTGATATATTAATAATCAATAATCTAGGTCGGACTTTCCATAAATATTATTTAGCTAACTTAGGTGTTTTAATATCACTTGTACTAACATAACCCTTTAATTTTTTGTATTTGACACTAAGTGACTAATATATCTCTGACTTTTGATTTGCTTCCTACAATTAACTATGGAATATATTTTAAAAGTTGATAACTTTTGTATTTCTTATCGGTTTTACATATATAATATATCAAATTAATCATCTTTTAATGATCTTCGGTTTGACATCCATATTGTATATATGAAATAATAAATTATATTTATCTTTATAATAATATAAAATAATTATATTTACTAAAATTCATTAGAAAAATAAAACTATTTCTCAATTGATATATTTATTTTCAATGTAGTTATATGTTGTAAGTTAAAAAAATATTATAATATAACAAAGATAAGTCGCACAAATAAAATATGTCATACTAAATATATAATAATATATATATTTTATAAATGGTATTTAAATTTTCAACTAATTTTTCACATTAATTTTAGATTTTTAAGAAAAAAAAAATTAGCAAGCACCCGTGTAATACACAAACGTTGTATTAGTAGGATATGATTTTCTAAAGAAAAAATCCACTATTAATCAAGTTTTATATTTTTCTTCTTAATTTATTAGTGTAACTAAAAAATTCAATCACTGCTATATTATTATCGCAAAATTTATTATTTGCTCACATAGTTTTTAAATTTTGATCAATTATAATAATATTTCCTTGTTTTATTGCACGTTAATTATAAAATAATATATATTTAACAAACGGAAAATTTCCACTATCGACAGCATGCCCAATCAATTTGCAAATTTATTTAAGCAACTTTTTGGGGTACAATATTGAGCTAATTTAAGTAAACCATAGAACCGTTACTAATTTAAGATGAAAATTGCTATTACTAATATGTTGACCTAAACAAATTTCAAATTTTAATTATATGTTTGCGCCTTAAAGTTTCATACACAATTGTCATAATATTAATATTATTTTATCTAATTAATTGGTCATAATCAGCTAAATTTACAACCATTACATTATTGTAATCAATATAAAAGTGAGATAGTGTATAGCAATATCGTTCGTTATTACTAGTGATAAAATTATAAAATGTGATAGACTCATTATCAAGCTTATAGTTTTGAATATTGCATGCATACACATATAACTTATAAATTTTTATTTTTATTTGTAAATTTGCACAAAATCAAATACCAGTTAAGTTGCATCTGTACATTTACATCGTATTAATTAATATGGTACAAAATACTTTTAGAAGTGCTCACTACAATAAATAGACCCCAAGCATACATTAATATAGTATATCTTTTACGAAAAAAAATATTAAAATCTATATATATATAATTGCTAGCTAATCATTAAATAAAACCTCATAAATAAAACCTAATCAATAAAACCTCATTTATTTTTCCTCCAAAAGAAGTTACAAAATTTGTATTCATGTTTTGCATTTCACATTAATACACCCTATTAAGTGTAATCATGTAAAAAAATTAATAGCATTAATTATTATTAATATAATTGCAAAAAAATAGCATTAACTACTACTACTA
>CACSLK010027837.1:6943995-6957482 GCA_902706635.1 Striga hermonthica | reverse complement strand
GTCAGTGCAGCATAACAGGCCATCCCATTGGAGAGGACTAAGCTTCCAGCAATTGATGGATCTGCTACAATTGAAAAATAGGTGTTCCAAGGATTCAGCAGCTTCACCACAAATGGAACAAGTGGTGTCCAAGTCAATGCCTCTCCTGTTCAGATTAGTAGCTACAGGCAGGGATCCAGAGATGCATTTCCAGATAAAGTGCTTGACCTTGCCTGCAATCTTCACCTTCCAATGTCTGAATGAGATGGAGTTTTTGGTGATGGCAGAAGAGCTGCATTCTGGGATGTCCGAATTCTGGATCTTGAGAGACATGAGGTGTGAGTAAGTCTGGGAAACAAAAAAGCAACCCTTTGTATTCAAACCCCAATATAATCTGTCATTCCTGCTCGGGGATAGAGAGGATATGTTCAGGATTGCATTGCTATCAACTTCATCAAAAACTTGCCTCACCAACCAGTTATTCCATTGAGTGCCTTCATCATTCAGTAGGTCTTTAACCAAGATCAAGTGATCTCTAGCAATAGGAATGAGAGAGGGGTTGGGTCTACTATGATTAGGAATCCAGTTCAGATCAGATATTCTGGTGTTCTTGCCATTTCAAAGTTCAATTTTTAACCATTTAGCAAAGAAAGGTATATTGTGCATCCAGCAGTTCCACATCCATGATCCACTGGGATTTCTAGAGGCATTAACCAGAGAAGAGTTAGGGTAGTACCTGTCTTTGAGGATTCTGCTTACAAGAAGCTCAGGATTTGAGGCAATCCTCCACAGCTGTTTACAGATCATTGCTTTATTGAAAAGCTGGAGGTCAAGGAAGGACAGACCACCATTCTCTTTAGGGAGGGAGAAGAAATTCCAATTTCTCCAATGGATTCCTTTAGCCTGATCAGTTCTAGATTTCCACCAAAACTTTGCACATAAACTTGTAATTTCAGAGCAGATTGACACTGGCAGAGTGAAACAAGCCATTGTGTAGACTGGAAGAGCTTGGATAATAGCTTTGAGAAGGACTTCCTTTCCAGCAGGGCTAAGAAGCTGAGATTTCCATGATGTGAGCTTAGCTTTGACTGAATTCACTAAGTAAGCAAAAACTTCCTTTTTGGATCTGCCAATCCCCAGTGGCAATCCCAAGTATTTAGTAGACCTGTGAGAAGAAATATTGTTCAGAGAGCTGCAGATTGATCTTTGAAGGTGGAGGGGTGTATTTCTACTGAAAAATACAGCAGATTTTTGGAGATTAATAGCTTGACCAGAGAAGAGTTTGTATTGCTCCAGAATGTTCATGAGAAACCCAGCTTGGTCAACCCCAGCCTTAAGGAAAAACAGTGAGTCATCTGCAAAGAGAATATGAGACAGCACAGGCCCATTTCTGGAAAGTTTCATCCCTTTAAGCATGCCAGAGGATATTGAGTTGTGAATGAGAGCAGTAAGCAATTCAGTGACAATAAGAAAGAGGTAGGGGGATAGAGGATCCCCCTGCCTAATTCCCCTAGAAGGTAAAACATAACCACTGATGCTTCCATTAATCTTGAAGGAAAAGGAGGCAGAAGTAACACAAATCATAACAAGCTTCACAAAATCACTATGGAATCCCATTTGAAGCATAATTTTCTTTAAGCAGAGCCATTCAACTCTGTCAAAAGCTTTAATAAGATCTAACTTGAGGGCCATGAAAGAATTAGGACCAGAGGAGTGCCTGTTCAGGAAGTGGAAAGCTTCTTGGGCAATTATCACATTGTCAGTAATATGTCTACCCTCAAGAAAAGCAGTCTGATGCTCACTGATGCAATGTGGCAAGTAGGCCTTGAGTCTCTGAGCTAAGATTTTGGATATGAGCTTATAGACTACACTACAAAGGCTTATTGGTCTGAATTGACTCAAGTTATCTGGGTGGTGACATTTGGGGATAAGGGATAAGACAGTGTGATTCCAATATTTGAGGATAGTACCTGATTGGAAGAAACCGTGGACTGCCTTCATAAGATCAGATTTGATTAAGCTCCAGAAATTTTGATAAAAGGCAGCTGTCATTCCATCTTCACCAGGTGATTTATCAGGCTAAAAACTGAACAAAGATTGTTTTACTTCATCTTCATCAACAGGTTTGAGGAGGGCAGTGTTCATGTCTTGAGTTATGGTCTCTGGAATTAGGTGGAGAATGGATTCCCCACCCCAACTGCCCTCAGTAGAGAAGAGATTAGTATAGAATTCAGAGATATGAGACTCAATCTCAGTTTGAGAGGAGTGGATTCTGCCTTGGTTTGAAATGAGCCTGGTTATTGCATTGAGTTTTCTTCTCTGGAGAGTATAGGCATGAAGAATTTGGTGTTGGCATCCCCTTCTTTTAACCATCTGTACTTAGCTTTTTGCTGCCAGTGGAGTTCCTCCAGAGAGTGTGCCTTGTTTAGCTTTCTTTTTGTCTCTTCCCAGATTTCCCAGTTTGTCTCCTTGTCATAAGTGTTGAGATCTTCCATTCTCTGAGTAAGTTCAGATATTTCTTTTTGCCTTGTGGATTGAAAAGAAGAACTCCAGATGAGGATAGCAATCCTGGTATTCTTGACCCTTATCTTCCATTCTCTGAGTAAGTTCAGATATTTCTTTTTGCCTTGTGGATTGAAAAGAAGAACTCCAGATGAGGATAGCAATCCTGGTATTCTTGACCCTCTCCTTAAGCTGAAAAAAAGGGGTACCAGTTACTGGGGACTTCCAAGCAGCAGTAACTATATCATTAAAGCCATCCATGCTTAACCATCTTTTATCAAAGTGAAAGGGGGCCTTTCTTTTCATTTGAGGAAGTCCCAAGCTCAAGAGAAGAGCAGTATGGTCAGAAGAACTTCTGGGAGTATTGGATACAGCTGCATTGGGGTATGAATGAGACCAGTCAAGAGAACCAAAGGCTCTGTCCAGCTTTTCTTCAACCAGAGCAGGAGGAGCTCTGTTGTTACTCCAAGTAAAAGCATAGCCATTTGATTGAACTTCCAGCATGTCCATTTCAGATACAAAAGAGTTAAAACCCAAGAGGCTAAGGGTTGGTCTGTTGGTTCCACTTGATTTCTCTGAGTTTGAGAGGATGTCATTCCAGTCTCCAATGGAGAACCAAAGAGATCCCCATTTTTGTTTAGTTGCCAACATTTCTTCCCTCTGAGTCTCTCTGATAACTTTGCAGGGACTAAGATAGACAAAAATTCCCCATTGAAGGGGGTGGGGATGCAGCTAGAATTCAACAGCAATAAAATAATTTTCACAGATAATTTGATTAATAACAATGTGAGTATCCCACATCAAAACAAGCCCTCCACATAGGCCTATTGGGTCAACTATAGCAACCCTATTATCAAAACCTAACTTTTTACAAACCGAATTAACAAAAGCAGATTGTTTTTTGGTTTCTGAGAGGAAGATAAAATTTGGATGGTGAGCTTTCTTGAGCTCTCTGATTTGGGAAATTGTAGAGGGCCCACCCAGCCCTCTACAATTCCACACCAGAGCTAACATTTATCCTGGTGGTGCCATTCAAGGCTGGCAACCCCCACCATTTCCGGATTAGCTTTTTGCTTTTTAGATTGAACCTGCTTATGAGTGTTGGAGTCCTCTGATTGGTCTGTTGGCTCCAAGACTTGTCTGTCTCTCTTTCCATTAAAAAGCTGGTCAATAATAATAGGAGCTTCATTGGTTATGAGAAGCCTGCCCATCCTTGTGCCTGATCTTCTCCAAGATTTGAGAGGCTGGGATTTAGAGATTTGAAAGGATTTTTCTGGTGAAGAAGGATCTGTGACTAGAGCTGTGTCTCCTGTTTCTACTTCCATGATAGAGGATTCCACAATCTGCAGATTGGCTACTTCATGTTCCTCTTCTTCATCTCTGCTTTGGTTAGCTGAGACCACAGATGGTGCCCCAATAGATTTAGCCGGAGATTCTGTGTTTCCTATGCTAGGAATAATTTGATTCTGATCAGCACAATGGCTTGATGAGGCTCTTTGGGAAGTGCCATTGTCAGTAGCAATAGGAGATTCTGGAGGTGGGGATGATCTAGAACCAGATAAACTGAAAGTACTCCCTCTGAAGCCATCGGCTGCCCTCATCCAATCACCATATTGTCCCTCTTGAAGGGAGTTGTTTCTGATATCCTCTATTTTTTTGAGACATCCTCTGTCCAAGTGACCCAATTTTCCACAATAATGACATAGGTTGATGAGTTTCTCGTACTTAAATCCAACATTAACTAGTTGGTCTTCAAGTCTGACCTTAGCCATTCTGGGAAGAGGCTCATTCACATTCAAAGTGACTAGAAGCTTGAGAATCTTACCCCCATGATTCCCCGTAGTTGCAATAACCACATTCTTAACTTAATTGAAGGCCTGTCCTATCTTTAATCCCACTTCGGTACTGATCCAGTTTAGAGGAATGTTTTGGACCTGTACCCATAGATTGAGCTCCTGAAACCCTGGATGCTTGCTGTTGATACTTGCTTCCCATTCTTTAAGGATGATGTACTGATTTTCGAAGCTCCAATTTGTGCCATTGGCAACCTTCTTCATATCATCACGGTTCTGGGATATGAATTGAAAATAATTTGGGCAGAGTTCCTTGACCTCCATGGGATGATTTAGCTTCCATATCTGCGACATTGCACGTTTTATACCAATCCAACTTGCTGGTCTATCGCCAATTATTTTTCCGAACAGGCTTTTGTTGCATTCTTCGTTACTGAGTTTGATGTCTCCCTGCGCAATATCAAAGATTTTGGCTTCATTAGTAGAGAGTGATACTTTATCTAAACGATCTGAGAGTTCCTGATCAAAATCCGCCATTGGAACCCTAAAAGCCCTCAATCGAAGACGAGAAAAGAAAGCAAAAGATTAGCAGCGAAGAGCGAACTCAGAGGATGAACAAATGGGATGTATTACTCGCTCACAAACAAGAAATCAAGGAAAAAAAGATGAAAAAAAGATGAAAAAATTTCGCTCTCAAAGAGAGAATCAGAGCTCTCAAAGAGAGAATCCAAATTTGTTGACTTATCGCAGGAGAAATATCTTGTGGATTTTTTTATTTTTTATTTTGGCTAATATATTTTCTATCCACCAATTATGTAAGGCTATTTATTTCATTCCAACTAAACATTTTTATTTCCATACATACTACATAATTACATAATTATCTCTTAATCTCTCTCTTTAATCAAAGCATAAAAATTGTTAATTGTTTCATACTTTCATTTTTATTTAAAAAACAAATACTACCTCCTAATTTTAATATATGTCGTATTGAGAAGTTGCACGTTAATTAAGAATATTTTTTGTCAATAATAACCTTATTTAATGAAGATAGAGATGAATGTTTTGAGAAAAAAGTGAAGAGTGAATATGAAAAGACGTAATATATTTATTAGTTAAATGAGGGTAACAATGGAAAAATATGTAGAAAAAATCCAAAACGACATTTATTTGACAAATAGTTGATAAAGCTAGAATGACATTTAAAAAAAATAGGAGAGAGTAAAATATATGACATATCTCTAAAGGGAAAAAATCATTTTCACCCCATAACAAAGACACATTAAGTTTTTCACACCGCCCAATAAAAAGCTAAGTTTTTCACCCCAGAAAGTGCGAAGGTTATGCGAAAACTGTCGCATATTCATCGCGTAACTGTCCATATGCGAAGGTTATGCGAAAAACTGTCGCATATCAATTGCATAACTGTCGCATATTCATCGCACAATGCCTTCGCACAATTATGCAATTGATATGCGACAGTTATGCGACAGTTTTTCGCATAACTTTCGCATATCAATTGCATAACTGTCGCATATTTATCGCACAATGCCTTTGCACAATTATGCAATTGATATGCGACAGTTATGCGACAGTTTTTCGCATATCCTTCACATATGGACAGTTATGCGATGAATATGCGACAATTTTCGCATAACCTCCGCACTTTCTGGGGTGAAAAACTTAGCTTTTTATTGGGCGGTGTGAAAAACTTATCAAGACTTTAAAACGGGGTGAAAATAGATATTTTCACTATCTCTAAAAGTATCTATGCATAAAAAAATGCAGAATGACTTGAATGATTTGTGGAAAATCTTTCTTCATATTCAACACTGAGGACAAGGAACATGGCCAGGGACACAGCGGAGGAGACAGTGAGTCGCAGCGCTATCGGTGAGCCGCCGCAATTTACGCTGGCCGCACAAAGATCGACTGCCTCCTCTTCATCACCAATGGTGAGGGATATGGCTAGGGACACGGAGGAGATGACGACGAGTGGCAGCGACACCATTCGATCATCAGCGGCGAGCAGCTCGAAGAGTACTAAATTACTTAAAATAAACTTCAAATAAACATCATGGATAAGAAAAATGAAAAATATACAGCATGTATACCTGCAACTATACAAACAACAAAAGAAAGTATAGGTTCCAAAAATCTACACCTTTTCTTGTGTGAATGATCGTCTCATTTTCTTGAGGTTCAATTACACTAACTGTACGTACGTCACGATCATCCAATTACAAAACAAAAATTTGAGTTTAAATTCTACCAGACAAACAACAAAAGTAGTATTAGTTCGGGATTATTATACTACATATACATAGAATATATATCACAAACATACTATATAAAGTTTTTAAAAACCAAAACAATCAATAAACAGTAAATAGATGAAAAACATATTGTATTTATATAAAAAATATACAATATATCGACCAACGACGACCCAGACGGCGTCGTCCCGTCGAATATGTAACCCTAAACATCATTTCTAGAATTTTTAACAATCTCCTAGTGATACGAGTGTAATGAATTTCACCCGACTCCCTCAACTCGAACGGCCTCCGTACCTGCAGAACCCAATGCCGGGGGTGGCCCCGGCGTGGGGCCTCCGATGCCTAAGTCAGTGCTCAGATCAAGAGAGAGAGAGTGTAGTATAGAATGAGTCGAGAGAATCGGAGAATGTGATACCTTAGCCTCCTTTTATAGGGGGAGTGTACCTTTTGGGCTCAAGTTGGGCTTGGCCCATATCGTTATGCTCTTAGTCCATACGTGGGCTTATCCTCCTATATATATTCGTTTTCTCCATTAAACCGGGTGTAGTATTATATCATATATCATCTAGTCCCCCCCACTCTAGTCGAGTAAGCATAACTCGATCCAAGAGCGAAATGTCTCTTCGAGCCGCTTCCGTCAACCTGCCACTGAGGTTATAGTTTGAATAAGTTCTCGATCGCTGAATAATCTTAAGACTTCCCAATGAGCACTGGGGACCATAATGGATCGAAAATCGAATGACCATCCACTGATATAAATAATTGAAGGACCTTCAAAAGAGGTCAAAAAACCGAAACCAAAATCCGAATGACAATTGAGGTTGAAAACCAAGAACCGGGAGACCCATGAGATCGAAAACTGAAAATTGAATAATCGTCGATGAGGTCGAAAGCCTGAAATCGAGAGACCACTGAGGTCGAAAACTGAGAACTGAAGTCAAACACCAAAACTGGAGTCGGGAGTCGAGAATCGCGAGACCATTGGGGTCGAAAACCGAAAAGCGGGATGTCACTGATGAGGTCAAAAAACAAGAACTGAATGACCACTTCCCGAAATTTTGAATTTAAAAATTTGAACTTATGTCTGTTGTGTTTCGATCATCCTGTTCGAGCTCTCTTAGACCACCCTTTCCTATCGCCCCTCAGTTCAAAATTTTAAATTCAAGCCTGCTGTATATTCTCTCAAAACCCAAAAGACCTGATTTCGTGAATTGCTCTGAATGAACTCCCTCGACCTGCCACAGAGGTCGAAAAATAAATTCGACAAGACCAAACCAAGCAAAAACCATCAACCTACTCGTGTTGTAATGAATCCCATCTACCTGCCCTTGAAGTCGAAAAATCAATTCGACAGAACCATAATCAAATAAAACGCAATCAACCTGCTCAAGCCATAATGAATATACTCGACCCGCCACTGAGGTCGAAAATAAATTCGACAAGACCAAACCAATCAAAAACCATCAACCTGCTCGTGCTGTAATAAATCTCATCTACCTGCCCTTGAAGCCGAAAATCATATCAACAGAACCATAATCAAATAAAACGCAATCAACCTGCTCAAGCCATAATGAATATACTCGACTCGCCACTGAGGTCGAAAAATAAATTCGACAAGACCAAACCAATAAAAAACCATCAACCTGCTCGTGCTGTAATGAGTCCCATCTACCTGCCCTTGAAGTCGAAAAATCAGTTCAACAGAACAATAATCAAATAAAACACAATCAACCTGCTCAAGCCATAATGAATATACTCGACTCGCCACTGAGGTCGAAAAATAAATTCGACAAGACCAAACCAATCAAAAACCATCAACCTGCTCGTGTTGTAATGAATCACATCTACCTGCCCTTGAAGTCGAAAAATTAATTCGACAGAACCATAATCAAATAAAACGCAATCAACCTGCTCAAGCCATAATGAATATACTCGACTTGCCACTGAGGTCGAAAAATAAATTCGACAAGACCAAACCAATCAAAAACCATCAACCTACTTGAATAATAATGAATACAGTCGACCCGCCACTAAGGTAAAAAAATAAACTCCCTGAGTTGCTCGAAATGAACTCTCTCGACCTGCCACAACGAGGTTAAAAGCACCAATACAACATAACCAAACCAAATAAAACCATAAACCTGCTCGAGCTATTTGTAATAAGCTTGATCGGCCTGCCACTGAGGTCAAAAGCATAAATTCCACAAAACCAAATCAAATAAAACTATTAACCTGCTCGATATATACGTAATAAGCTTGATCGACCTGCCACTGAGGTCAAAAGCACAAATACCATAAAACCAAACCAAATAAATCCATTAACCTGCTCGAGCTATCCGTAATGAGTTTCATCGATCTGCCACTGAGGTTAGGAGCACAATACCATAAAACCAAACAAAATAAATCCATTAACCTGCTCGAGCTATCCGTAATGAGCTTCATCGACCTGCCACTGAGGTTAGGAGCACAAATACCATAAAACCAAACCAAACCAAATAAATCCATTAACCTGCTCGAGCTATCCGTAATGAGCTTCACGATCTGCCACTGAGGTTAGGAGCACAAATACCATAAAACCAAACCAAATAAATCCAGTAGCCTGCCCGAGCTATCCGTAATGAGTTTCATCGACCTGCCACTGAGGTTAGAAGCACAAATACCATACAACCAAACCAAATCAATCCATTAACATGCTCGAGCTATCCGTAATTAGCTTCATCGACCTACCACTGAGGTCAAAAGCACAAATACCATAAAACCAAACCAAATAGAACTAAGTAGAAATAATCGACCTGCCTTCGAGGTCTACTCGAGCTATCCGTGTCTTCGCACTAGCCCACCCAATCCGAGGAATGTTCGAAATAGGGGGTCAACCTGCCCATCCCAAGGAGTGTACTAAACAAGCGACCACCTAGCCCGGAGGCTTTAGTCATGGTGGAATTTGTCTTCATACTGCCCGAATTAATCCATAATGAACTCCCTCAACCTGCCACTGGGGTTAGGAACAAATATACAATAATATCAGACCAAATAGAACCAAGTAGAAATAATCAACCTGCCTCCGAGGTCTGCTCGAGCTATCCGTGTCTTCACACTTGTCCACCCACGAGGAATGTTCCAAACAGGAGGCCACCCGGCTTGGAGGCGCGAGTATACGACCAACCTGCCCACCCCAAGAGATGTTCCAAACAAGCGACCACTCATCCCGAAGTCCTTAGTCGTGGTGGATTTGGTCTTCACACTTGCCCACCCACGAGGAATGTTCCAAACAGGAGGCCACTCGGCCCGGAGGCGCGAGTATACGACCAATCTGCCCACCCCAAGGGATGTTCCAAACAAGCGACCACCCAGCCCGATGGCCTTAGTCATGGTAGGTTAGGTCTTCACACTTCCCCACCCACGAGGAATGTTCCAAACAGAAGGCCACCCGGCCCGGAGACGCGAGTATAGTACCAACCTACACACCCCAAGGGATGTTCCAAACAAGCGACCACCCAGCCCGAAGGCCTTAGTCATGGTGGGTCTGGTCTTCACACTTGCACACCCACGAGGAATGTTCCAAACAGGAGGCCACTCGGCCCGGAGGCGCGAGTATACGATCAACCTGCCCACCCCAAGGGATGTTCCAAACAAGCGACCACCCAACCCGATGGCCTTAGTCATGGTGGGTTTGGTCTTCACACTTGCCCACCCACGAGGAATGTTCCAAACATGAGGCCACCCGGCCCAGAGGCGCGAGTATACAACCAACTTGTCCACCCCAAGTGATGTTCCAAACAAGCAACCTCTCAGCCCGAATGCCTTAGTCATGGTGGGTTTCTTTCTTCGAACACTTCGACTTGCCACTGAGGTCAAATAGGAACACACCGAGCAAAAAGATATGATAGTAATTGATCATTTTCGTTAGTATCACCAAATGCATAATTGCGTTGAACGAGGTAAAAAATGTTGAATGTATTTCTCGACCTCCCTTTCCTGGTAGTACATGATAGGGTCGAGTGGTCGTTTCTCAGGGAAGTTCTGTTTCGGATGGGCTTCCCTGAGCGTTGGATTAGTTTTGTGGAGGCATGCGTGGAGCACTGCATGTTCTCTGTCTTTGTTAAATGTAGCCCCACTTATTTTTTCCCTTCCACCCGTGGTCTTCGGTATGGGGACCCCTTATCCCCCTCTCTTTTTGTCCTGACGGCTGACTATCATTCTTGCTGCCTTGACGGTTTCATTCGCGATTTCCCGAAGATGACCTATAGCACACGTGGTTATGGTCCTCTCATATTGCACATTTCCTACGCGGATGACATTATTATCTTCACTTGTGCGGATAATAATGGACTAGCCGAGCTTATGTGCCTCTTGGGGCACTATAGTTTGGTTTTCGGTCAGCTTGTCAGTGTGCATAAGAGCACTTTCACCCTGGATCACCATATTGCGGACCAGTTGACCCATTGGGTCCACGAGCGCACTGGTTTTGTGCTTGGAGACCTCTCCATCACCTACCTGGATGCCCCATGTACAAGGGTCACCTCTCGCATGACCTCTTTATAGTAGGCAGAGGATAATTAACTGAATCTCTAGTTGGTCTCACAGACACCTATCTTTTGGGGAGAGGCTTGCTCTGATTAAGAGCACCCTTAGCGCCCTTCCACTTCACCTTCTTATGGTCCTCGACCCCCACCAGTCAATGATTCACGAGCTAGATCAGATCTTGGCTCGATATTTTTAGGGGCATGGGGAGGGCTACCGGAGAGGGAGACAGATTCACTGGGTGAAGTGGGATTCCATTTGTCGCCCCTTCTCTGAGGGAGGCCTCGGGATCTGACGCTTTTTGGACGTCGTCACTGAATTCTTTTATAAAATGTTGTGGCGCTTTAGGGAGAGTAAGTCCCTTTAGGCCTAGTATCTTCGTCGGAAGTACTGCCCTGGAAGCGCTGCCCACCCCTATAGGGTGACAGTCTTTGCCCGTTATAGCAAACAGTAGGGGCGACTCACCATGGTTGGTAGACGTGCTCAAAAGCACATTTTTTGGACTCTGAGTGAGGGAGACGTTAGTTTTTGGGATAAGTGGTGGTTTGGTGAGGGTCCTCTTTCGAGTTCTAGACAGATCACCCACCTTCTCATTCTGCAGGTGAAGGACCTGTGGACGGATGGGGATTGGGAGAGGGTAGGTTAGAGAGGATTTTGGGTAGTGGAGCGGGTTTTAGCGATCAAGAGATAGATGAGATCCAACAGATACCCACGGTTTGGATGGTATGAGGTGGAGACTTACATCTTCGAGTGCATTCTCTATGACCTCGGCTTGGGGGGAAGTACGGCTTTGAGACTGGTCTAACCTTCTCTTCGGGGCCATCTGGACCGACCTACTTACCCCGACCATCTCTGTTTTTCTATGGCGACTTCTTCTGCGCCGCCTACCGATTGACACTGTTATGCAGGCGAAGGGGTTCTCTTTTTCCCTCACATTGTTACTGTTGTGCTGAGACCGGTGATTTTCGGACTTAGACTTCACCCATTTGTTTCTTGAGAGTGAGACTCTGAGGAGAGTATGGAAGCATTACTCCAGATTCACCCATATACCCATACCTACCACAGATAACTTCTTTGAGCTTCTGAGTTTTTTCACATAGAGCACACACACTAGACACGTGGGCTTTCTTATTCCTTGTATGATCCTTTGGTCCACATGGACAGAAAGGAATAATGCGAAGCATAGGGATATTACCTTTTTGTGTTCCCATATTATTTTGCAGGTTGACAGATATCTATCTCTCCTCACTACTCTGGGTAGACTCACGTCGAGAGACTGAACAGGCTGCACGCCACCTCATCATTTTGCACCACCCTCACAGTCGCCTGCCCAGCACCCGCGGCCAGAGCTGTTGTTTGGCTGAGACCCGAGCCTCTTTGAGTAAAGCTAAATATTGACGGATCATTTGACCGACTTACCGGAGCCGCCGAAGGCGGGGGGACTAATTAGGGACCACAGTGGCGCTCTTATTACCGCTTTACATGTCTCTCTTTGGGTCTCATCGAGCTACGACGCAGAGATTCACGCGCTTCAGACCGGTCTTCATATTGCTGCCTTGATCTCGTCTCACATTTGGATAGAGTTGGACGCTGCTGCTGTTATCATCCTCTTGACCACTGGCCAGCAGGCACATGACAGATTCAGCATCCGCTCATGCGTATTAGGGACACTCTCTGATCGATTCAGTTTCAGATATCTCACATTCTCCGTGAGGGGAACCGTCCTGCTGACTTCCTCGCAGGCATCGGTCCTCCACCTCCAGAGACGCATAATTTAACCTGATGATATTCCTCTCGTCCTCCATAGTCTTATACGGTTGGACCAGATGGGATACCCTTCATTCAGATTTGCGTAGCCGGACCTATCTTTGGTACATCCGATCTTCCGCTGTCTCGTGATGCTGATTTTTAACTGGACCCTTCCGGACCAGGAGACGTTGTCCCTATTTTACTGGCAGCAATTGCCAGTCTTTTCTTGTTTTATTTTCATTTTTAGTTTTGCTTTTCGGTTGACTTTATGTATTTTAGACACTGTATTTGTAGATTGTAACATTCAGCCCATTTAGGGTCATTTTATATATACATGTTGGAGGTCCGGCCTAACCCTCCACCCTCTTGGGTGTTGTTAAAAAAAAAAAGTGAGAACGAAAAGAACTAAAAGCACACTGGTCACTCAGGTCATCAGGTCAACACAGACCTGAAGGGGTGACCCAAATCAATAAAGGGTCAACTATAAGATGGCCTAATTATTCGAACCGGACCAGGTTGATGTCCGAATCAACTGGGTCTAGGGTTCGGCCCGTCGGGCCTCTTCCAAACTGAAAAACTATGTATAAGATGAACATTATTTTTTAGAGTAAAAAAGAAAAAATTATATATGAAGTCCGCTTTTCTCTTCCCCAATTTTCACACT
>CACSLK010027837.1:6929716-6940798 GCA_902706635.1 Striga hermonthica | reverse complement strand
CGGCGGAAAGCTGAAGCCCATACCGGATCTCGTCGGCAGCCCATCACCGGACGTGGACGACGCCTCCGACTGCACGGGGCTATTCCGGCCTCGAGATTCCACCTCGCCGCATCACAAACAGCGCCGCACAGCAGACCCGCCAGCCGGGGCTACCGTTCTCGATCTCAGCCTGACACCTGGATTTTCAAGAAATAAG
This sequence comes from Striga hermonthica, assembly GCA_902706635.1. Classification (NCBI taxonomy): domain Eukaryota; kingdom Viridiplantae; phylum Streptophyta; class Magnoliopsida; order Lamiales; family Orobanchaceae; genus Striga; species Striga hermonthica. Next base: position 6,940,602 of record CACSLK010027837.1, on the reverse strand, counting down.
AACAAGGGCCCTGATTCGGACGACGACGCACGGCGGCTCTTGAGCCCCTCGATGAATTCCGAGGAGTCTCTAACGACGACGTGCGGTGATCTGCCAGCTGGGGAGATCAAGCTGTTGAACCTGTTTGGTTGAATTTATTTATGTTCTCGGGCTTGAATGAGTTTTTTCAGCTATTCATTTTGCTTCTCTTTTAAAAGATATTTTATTTTGTCATTAGTTCTCCAGTTCGAACAAGCACCTGGAACCACATAAATAAAGGGAAGATCTTTATTTATTTTATTTCCTTAATTGAATTTATTTCATATTCCATATATAAGATATTATGGATTTTATTATGGTATTTTAGCTTGTAGGAAATAAGACGTGAAAGAGATAAAGAAGAGAAGAGGCGTGCATGTTAAGGAAATCAAGGAGAGAGAGTAGAAGATTCACTTACCTAAGATAAGCTAAACTATGGAAGGAAATCAAGATTGGAGTCCTATGCCTTGTAGAAGACTCCAACCCTAAGGAGTTCATATAAATACCCTAGTGCAAGCTCTTATTGCGGCTGCTGAAGTGAGAGAGATTTTAGAGCAATATTTGAGCTTCGTATTTTCTATTTAATTTCAGTTGTACACAGTTCAGTCTTGAGAGTTCTTACACACTCAAGGACTGAAGCTGGTTTTTGTTTAGTTTTTTTTTCATCCAAAACTATTTTACAGTTTATACACTTAGGGAGTAAGTGTAGATTATTAAAGTCCACGGGACGTGGCCGGAGAAATAGTTGATAGGATCTGAGTAGTGTTGGCTGGGCTTGAAGGGAGTTCGAGTCTTTGTAAGTCCAAGCTATGTTCGTATTTGATCTATCAATGAAAGAGTTCTGAGGGGAAGTGGGATATTTCCCTGAAGAGTTCTTATATCTTCGGTTTATTGCTTCCGCATTCTTCCTAATTTTGTTCGTACATCAAATAGCGCACTCTGTAATAATTATACGTTTCAATTGGCACCAGAGCAGTGTTTCTGTTCTAACTACGGGATAAAGATCTTTGGGACTGTGTATCGGGCACCATGAGTCATGATGGGATGTCTGTTATGCGCCCTCCATTTCTTGATGGTTCCAACTACTCATACTGGAAATCCATGATGGTGATCTTCCTTCGATCTCTTGGTAAAGGCACATGGCAGGCTGTTGAGAATGGTTGGACTTTACCCCTCCAAGAAAAAGTTCCTGCTGAAACTAAGGGTGGTGAGTCATCGGATAGGAAGTCGTCAACTACTAAAGTACTGGTTGAAAAACCAAGGAGCATCTGGACCGACGATGAAAAGCAAGCAGAAGAGGCTAATTTACGAGCTTTATATGCTATTATGTCTGCTGTAGATCCCACCCGGCACAAGATAATAATTCAGTGCACTACCGCTCAAGAAGCTTTGAGGATCTTGGATAGACAGTTTGAAGGCACGAATGCTGTTAAAACGTCAAAGCTCCAAAGAGTCTCAACTGAGCTCGATGAGATCCGTATGAGGGAGGATGAAACCATTGACATGTATTATGCTCATTTCTGCGACCTGGTTAACCAAAGTGTAATGCTTGGTGAGCCGGTTCCTGAAGCTAGACAAGTTCAGAAACTGATGAGAACTCTACCGGACATATTTGGAATCAAAATTACTGCACTAGAAAGTTTTCAGAGGATTCAGAAACTTGGCATCGATGATCTTCTCAGCGAACTGCGCACCTTTGAAATCAACCATGGCTTTGACTCTATGAGGATAAGCAAAGGGAAAGGGCTAGCTTTAAAGGCCAAGGTTCGTACTACAGTTGCTGAGGATGACGAATCCGATGAAGAATCTTTTGATCCTGATGAAATCACAAAGGCTCTTACCAAGGCTCTTACCGTGCTCACTAAGAATGTCTCCAAGCTGAAGAAATTTCAGAAAAAGAGATTCCAGGGCAACAGTTCCCTTGAAGGTGGTAGAAACCAAATTCAACAATTTGGAGAAAAGCGATCGAGCATGCAACTGAACAAGTTTCAGAATTCTAACCAAGGAGTAGAAAAAGACCAGTTCCGTGAATGCAAAGGATTCGGCCACTTCCAAAAAGAGTGTCCTAATTTCAAGAAGAAGAATAAGACATTCAAGGCTACATGGTTTGATTCTAGTGACGACGAGGAGGGAGAATCTGAAAAGACTGAGAACTCTAACTACTCTAATAACTCTGCTAAACGTCTTCTTAATGAATACAACTGTTTTACTTCCTCTGTTCATCTGACTAATGTTGAATCTGATGCAGGTTCTTACGCAAAAAACTTGAGCGAGGTGGACTCTGATGAATTCTCAGATCCTGCTGCCGAAAATCTTGTACTCCACAAGTACGCCATCGAAAAGTGTCTCAAGCCAAGGGATATCATCAACAAGTACCAGGCTCAAAAACAGAAGATGAAGGCTATTGAACAACGTTCTGCCGAACGTGAAAAGGAGATAGACTATCTCCGGAACGAACTTCAGAAGATGAGGGTGATGACTATTGATTTGAACGAGAAACTCATCAAATCAGACCTTCACATTGGAAAACAAGACAAGGATCTAAACAGTTGTTTTGCAAAACTTGCACTGGTTGAGCATGGGGATAAACTCAACAAACAGGCAAGTGAAGAGCAAAGTTTTACCATCGAATCTCTGCGTAACGAATTGTTTGTTGTGCAAAGTCTTGCAGGTGAAAGAGAAACTGAAATAGTGGTTCTCAAGGAGGAATTCGGTCGGGTAATGGAGGAACATGTGGCACTTCGGAGTCACTGTTCTACCCTTGAAGAAAGACTGAGTAAGAGTGAAGAAGTTGTTTGAATGATCAACAAGCCAAGGGCATCATATGCTGAAGCTCAAAAACTAAGTCAGCAGATTGGTTCATCCAACCAAAGTAAGAATGTTCAGAACCAGAAACTGAAAGGGAAGGTTGGAGAATCAACCTCATCACTGAGTAAGGCCGATCTAACTTTTTTTAAAGAAGGATACTCAATTGACTCCAAGAAAGGTAAGCCATACTCTCCAAAGGCTCAGCACAAGAATACTGGTAAGAACTTTGTACCAGTCTGTCACTACTGTGGGATTCGCAGTCATATTCGTCCCAAATGCTATAGAATGCATAATGATATTTATACGGGCCGAATTAATGACCGGAGTCCTCATGGTGTTCCCATGAAAGCTCCCAAATTAAAAGTTGATATAGTAAATCATGAACAGAAAAAGATCTGGGTTCCTAAGGAACGTAAGAACGTCTGCTGTCCTCCATGCTTGCTTTGAAATCCACATCCAACTCTGACTGGTATTTTGATAGTGGATGTTCTCGTCATATGACAGGTTTGAGGTCAAACTTAACCAATATTATGCTTGTCTCTTCTAGTTCAGTCACTTTTGGTGATGAGGCTAAAAATAAGGTTCTTGGAATTGGGTGCTTGAATGTTCCTGGTCTGCCCAAACTTAAAAATGTTCTCTTGGTTCAAAACTTGAAATCCAATCTTTTGAGTATCAGTCAATTATGTGATCAGGGTTTGTATGTGAACTTTACTAAAACTCAGTGTCATGTGTCTGATCAAGAAAATAAACATGTCTTACTGGTACTAGGTCCAGGGATAACTGTTATCTTGTGGAACTTGATTTGAAATGTAATAAAACCAGTATTGATTTGACTGAACTCTGACATCAAAAACTAGGTCACATTAACTATCCTCACCTGATTGAACTCTCTTCCACAGGGGCTGTTCGAGGATTGCCGAAGCTGAAAAAGCAAGAACCACGAGTTTGCGGATCATGCCAAATGGGAAAATAGAAAAGGGCTTCGCATAAGAGGTTGACAGAGGTCAGTACAAACCGTGTAATGGAACTGATCCACATGGAATTGATGGGACCAATTCAGGTTGAAAGCTACAGCGGTAGGAAGTATATTCTAGTCTGTGTGGATGATTTTTCTAGATTTTCTTGGGTTGACTTTCTTAAAGATAAGTCTGAAGCACTTGATGCTTTCAAAAAACTCGTGTTAAAACTTGAAAATGAAAAACAAACCAACCTGGTGGCAATCAGGAGTGACCATGGTAAGGAATTTGAGAACCGTGGTTTTGAGTTATTTTGTGAATCACGTGGTATATTTCACCAGTTTTCTTCTCCTATCACTCCACAGCAGAATGGAGTTGTTGTACGAAAGAACAGGACCCTTCAAGAAATGGCGAGAGTAATGTTAGTATCGCAGGGTATGTCCTTAAGATGGTGGGCAGAGGCTGTGAACACGGCGTGTCATATAATTAATCGTGTATATTGCAGGAAGGGAACTGAATTAACTTCATATGAAATATGAAAAGGTAAGGCACCAAATGTGAAATATTTTCACATCTTTGGGTGCAAGTGCTATATTTACAATGACAGGGAACACCTTGGTAAGTTTGAGTCCACTAGTGATGTAGGTCAGTTCCTTGGTTATTCTGCTAACAACCGTGTTTATCGTGTGTATAATTTACGCACCGAGGTGGTTATGGAGTCTATAAATGTTGTTTTTGATGATGCTCTTGAATGTGATGTTGTGCCTGATGTGATCAACATAGATGTGTCCAGTGGTAAGAAGTTGTCGAATTGTGAAACTATGAATGTGCTAAATGATGTTAAGTCTGAAACCCTTGAATATGATAAAACTGAGGAGTCTAATGAATATGTTGTTCCAACATCATCCGGAAATCTTGATGAATCTCGGCGAGATCCTCCTTCCAAGATTCAGAAGGATCATCCTAAGGATCAAATCATAGGAGGTTTATCTGAACGTAACACTAGAGAAGTTAAACCTGATTTTCGAAAGATGGCTGGTTTGTGTCACCTTGCATGTTATGTGTCTAAGTTGGAACCAAAAAATGCTAAAGAGGCTCTGTGTGATGATTTTTGGGTTCAGGCTATGCAAGAAGAACTTGAACAATTTGTGAGAAACGATGTGTGGGAACTTATCCCTAGACCTTCTGATTCGAACGTCATTAGAACAAAATGGATTTTTAAAAATAAGACGGATGAATCAGGAGAGATTACTAGGAATAAGGCCCGCCTTGTAGCTCAGGGGTACACCCAAGAGGAGGGTGATGACTTTGATGAGACATTTGCCCCTGTAGCTCGGCTAGAGTCTGTTAGAATGTTTTTATCTATTGCGTGTTTGCTTGGTTTTGTGATTTATCAAATGGATGTAAAGTCTGCATTCTTGAATGGCTTTTTGAAAGAGGTTATGTTAAGCAACCTGAAGGGTTTGTAGACCCTCATCACCCTGATCATGTGTATAGGTTAAAGAAGGCATTGCACGGACTTAAACAGGCTCCACGAGCCTGGTACGAACGTCTAACCCAGTTTTTGGTCAAAATGGGGTATTCTCGAGGGGGAGTTGATAAAACCCTGTTTGTTAAAAAGTCTAATAAAGATATTATCATTGTACAAATTTATGTTGATGATATTATCTTTGGTTCTACCTCGAGAACTTGGGTCAATGAGTTTGTTACTCACATGTCTAAAGAATTTGAGATGAGCATGGTAGGAGAGATGTCCTACTTCTTGGGTTTGCAAGTTAAACAATCAAAGGAGGGGATATTTCTTCATCAGACCAAGTATGCCAAGAATCTTGTGAGAAAATTGGTCTAGAAAACTCTAAGTGTCCAGTAACTCCTATGGGAAGCCACTCTAAGCTTTCCAAGGATGATGCTGGAACTTCAGTTGATTCCACGCTTTATAGAAGCATGATTGGTAGTTTGCTTTACTTGACTGCCAGTAGATCTGACCTGTGTTTCAGTGTAGGGATGTGTGCTCGGTACCAAGCCAATCCTAAGGAATCGCACTTGAAGGCAGTGAAGCACATTATCAAGTATGTGCATGGTACATCTGACTTGGGTATTTTGTACTCACGAGACACATCTTCTAGTCTTGCAGGTTATAGTGATGCAGATTGGGTTGGGAACGTCGATGATCGATGCAGTACCTCTGGTGGTTGTTTCTACATTGGTAATAATCTCATCTCCTGGCTTAGTAAGAAGCAAAATTGCATAGCACTCTCGACAGCTGAAGCCGAATACATATCTGTTGGAAGCTGCAGCTCTCAGCTCATGTGGATGAAACAAATGATGATTGAGTTTGGTCTTGAGGTAAGAACCGTGAACCTTTTCTGTGACAATACCAGTGCAATTAACATCTCTAAGAATCCGGTTAAACACTCTAGGACTAAACACATAGATATTCGGTATCACTTTATTAGAGATTTAGTCGAGAATGATGTGATTATACTTGAGTATGTTTCTACGCAAAACCAGTTGGCTGATATCTTCACTAAAGCACTGGATTCTCAAAGGTTCATTTCTCTAAGGAAATCCTTAGGGATCTGCTCATTCTGAATGCTTGCGTGATTTTTGCATTATATTATATTGTATTGTATATTATTAGTAATTATCTATTGCATTGCGTGTAAGCATATAGGGTATTTTGCATTAGGCATATTTAGCATTTTGCATCCTCTGCACCACTGGATTCTTGATTGAAGTTCTAACTCTTCTGAAAACTTGAGAGGTGTTGATTGTCTAAGACTGACTGCGTGTTCTTACAGTACTGAGGAACGTACTTATTTTCTGTATTTTTTGTTTTTGTCACAAAGAGTTGTCTTCTCATAAATGATCTAGAGCGATAGCTAGCACATGGTTTGTTTCTCAATGCGGGATCGACTGTGAAAAGAGCGTCTGGGACAGAAAATTTTGAGAAGGGCGTAAGTTAGTGACACGCATTACATATTACTATGTGGTGTTCTTACTTGGAGTAATAAGGTGGCCACCCTCATAAAAACCGTAGTGCTGATATATATATATATATATATATATATATATATATATATAGGATCCTTGCTTAAAATCGTGGTGCAAAGTAGTGGGGTTGACTTTCACTATTGCAGTGATTGTTACTAAGTGAAACGCACTATGAATAATAAGGCATGTGTTCTTGCAAAAACTGAAGTAGTGGTTCGCACTACCTTGTGTATATACATATATTCGTTTATCGTATGTTCCTTGGAAAGTCTGAATCTCAAAGTTGGTCTCAGACTATCTTCATTAATTTTGTCTAAGTTGAGAAGGAAAAGATTTTTTGAATCTAGTGTATCTTGCGTGCGATTTTTATTCCTTATTTTTTATTTCTCATTATTTAGGCATATTTGCATAAGATTTCCTTCTTGAACATGATCTATTTGAGTCTAAAATTTTGTAGAGAATATATGCTCAATGATAAAATCTGATTTCTTTCCTAAATTTTGAAATAATGTGAAAAGTTATTTGTGTGAGAGGTTGTATTGTGTTTGAATTTTGGATTTGGAGGGATCAGTTTCTTGCTATCAACCGCCCAAGTTTGCAACGTCTCTTTCTCTCTCCTCACCTTGAATCTCGGAAACTGCCTTTTGCAGTTATCTCTGTCAGAACAACTTTATATCCTTCACGATTCTCCACCTCTTAATCATTCCTTCTTCTTCAATTGAAATTATCTTATTCTCTCCTTCTTCTTTTCAAACCTTCTGAAACCCTATTCTTCAATCTCAATCGTCGTTCTTCTCCCATGGCTGAAAGCAAGGACAAGTCGAAAAAGCAGCTCAAGAAGCACAAGGAGAAGAGATTGAAGCGCCGTCGTCTATCACTCACTGCTAGCTCTGCTCGTGAGCCCTCTCCTCCGCCGGCAAAATCCCCATCTCTCGAGTCACCGCCACCTGAAAAGTCTGTTTCCTTGTCTGCAACCACGTCTGGTTCGCCGTCCAAATCCGACAATGCTGAGAATAACTTTGAGATTTCTCCACTTGCAACAGGCATACCTGGTCTGTCAGGGTTCGATGTCGTCCCAGAGGCTCCGACTCAGGGGGAGTCGTCTGTTGTTCCAACGTCTGCGAGCAAGTCTGTGACCAAGACTGCGTCTAAATCCACTACCAAGACCGCCGAAGAAGAAAAGGAGGACACCGCAGCAACTCTAGTGGAAGTTCATTCTGATCAGCCCTCGCCCCCATCAAAGATTCCAATACGCCGTTCCACTCGTCGCCGCGGTAAAGAATCCATTGATGCGCCCCCTATTCCACCTGAACCTGAAGACGATGCTTATGACCTTAATAACACCTTCACCAATCGATTCTATACAGAGGCGGCTCATGAGCATTTTGTTAGCTTTGGTTCTTATGGATTCTGGTCCGAAAGTGCTGTGGAAGATGGTAAGTTTGCTGATATTGGGATTCTTCGTTTAATAGAGTCTGTTTATTTGTCTAAAACTGTGTGTGATCTTCAGCCTTTCTGTGGGCAAGTTGTCAAAGAATTCTATGCTAACCTCACCCCTGCAGTGTTTGATTCTAATAGCCCCCGTTTTCACAAGCTTTTTCTTCGAAACCGTGTGATTGATGTGTCTCCTGCCTTGTTTAATGTTCATCTTGGTTTGCCCTCTGATCTTGATAGCTCTTCCCTCACTGAAGTTGATCTAGATGCTATGACCAAAGTTCTTACTTCTGGTCAGTTAGATACATGGCCTGGTTCTAATTTGCCTGTGAGTTCACTTTGCTTGGTTGCTAATCTGTTGCATAAAATTGGTGCTGGCAACTGGACTCCTACTTCGAACAAAACTTTGCTCACATATTCCCAGAGTAAAGTCATTTATTGGGTCATGATTGGGAAGGTTTTCAGCTTTGGGGATCTTTTTTTGAAATTCTTCACACCTTTGTCACTAATATTGAGTCTCGCAAAACCCTTCCTTTTCCCTGTCTTATTTGGTCCTTCTTGGTTGCCCACAATTTTTCTGCTAATCCCCGCTACCAAGACTCTCTTGAGAACCCAGGAAAAGCATTCTCTGTGAGTGCTCGTACTCTCAATGAAAAGGGAACCACCAAGGTGGCAAGGGAACTGGCTCCCTCCTTGGTTCCTAAAAACTGGGATGAGTTTGTGGCTCCCTCCTTGGAGAGTGGGATGACTTGGCAAGGGAACTGGCTCCCTCCTTGGAGAGTGGGATGACTTGGCAAAGTAAGTAGCTGCTCAGCAAGCCTATCTACGTCAAGTGCTGCAAGCAGTCAAGGGGGCGAAGTGCAAGAACACGGGGACAGGCCCTTCGGCATCCCGTAGTTCGAAAAAGGGGGAGAAAGGTTCTGCTGCTGCTGCTAGCAAATGTTATGATGAAGACTCTGATTCTGGGGGAGGTAGCACTGATGAAGCCATTGCGAATTATTATAATGATGACTAGTAGGTTGTTTTAGAATGAGCGATGTAGTGAGGTCTTTATGTAATAAAGAACCTCGTATTTACTTTCTTTTGTGGTCTGATTGCTACTAGTTTCAGTTATTTTGAAGGTAGTTGTTTTGCTACTTTTGATGATCACTGATTCTGGTTGAGTGGAAGTTTGTTGTGATTCATTCTGTCTAATTTTGATGGTTGCAGGTCCTAAGGGGGAGAACTGTGCTTATACACAGTCTTGTGATTGTTTTGATTAACCTTTGTTGTGGTTTTATTTTCTTGTGCTTGGTGTTTTAATTTACAGGAGACTTTCAAGTCTGATGTTTTCAAACTAGATGCCAAAGGGGGAGATTGAAAGATATTTTATTTTGGAATTAGTTCGTCAGTTCGAACAAGCACCTGGAACCACAGAAATAAAGGGAAGATCTTTATTTATTTTATTTCCTTAATTGAATTTATTTCATATTCCATATATAAGATATTATGGATTTTATTATGGTATTTTAGCTTTTAGAAAATCAGACGTGAAAGAGATAAAGAAGAGAAGAGGCGTGCATGTTAAGGAAATCAAGGAGAGGGAGTAGAAGATTCACTTACCTAAGATAAGCTAAACTATGGAAGGAAATCAAGATTGGAGTCCTATGCCTTGTAGAAGACTCCAACTCTAAGGAGTTCATATAAATACCCTAGTGCAAGCTCTTATTGCGGCTGCTGAAGTGAGAGAGATTTTAGAGCAATATTTGAGCTTCGTATTTTCCGTTTAATTTCAGTTGTACACAGTTCAGTCCTGAGAGTTCTTACACACTCAAGGACTGAAGCTGGTTTTTGTTTAGTTCTTTGTTTTTCATCCAAAACTATTTTACAGTTTATACACTTAGGGAGTAAGTGTAGATTATTAAAGTCCACTGGACGTGGCCGGAGAAATAGTTGATAGGATCTGAGTAGTGTTGGCTAGGCTTGAAGGGAGTTCGAGTCTTTGTAAGTCCAAGCTATGTTCGTATTTGATCTATCAATGAAAGAGCTCTGAGGGGAAGTGGGATACTTCCCTGAAGATTTTTTATATCTTCGGTTTATTGCTTCCGCTTTCTTCAGTTCCTAATTTAGTTCGTACATCAAATAGCGCACTCCGTAATAATTATACGTTTCATCTTTGTCGTTGTTTTTTTTACGATTCGAACTCCGGCGAGGTTATTTTTGTCAATCCCTGGCACAAGATCCTCCTCTCTTCTTCCTTTTTTTCATTATTGTGTGTAGTAAGAAAGTGGGCTGGAGGGGGAAATGAAAGTTTTGCTAGTGATTTTTTTTTTTTCAATAATATATGAATAATTGAATAATTTTTTATTGCCTTTAATTTTCCTTGTAGTCTTTGATTCTTCCTTGCATTAGTGATGGTTGTTATATACTAATTGGATAATAATCAAACTACAAATCTTGGTTGCATAAGTTAAACATTGGTGCCAAGTAATATATTTATTGCCTAGAAAATCTTGGCGTGCATGGCAGCTCGGTTCGTGTCATACGAGACTTGCTTCACCGATACTGGGAGGCGATTGTGATTCATTGTTATAAAGAAGCTAACTTTGCAGCTGATTGTTTGGCGACTCTAACTCATCGTTGTCCTAGTATCTGATGGTCTTAAGCTTTAGCCTCCTTTCTTTGTGCCAAAAAGAA
>CACSLK010027837.1:6909966-6922146 GCA_902706635.1 Striga hermonthica | reverse complement strand
TTTTTTTTTTTTATCAAGTCTATTTTAGCAAACTAAATTGATTTGAATGCAAGAAGATTATAAACCAACTAAATAAGTTATAAGTTTGTTTATGATGCTTAGCAAATACACTCTTTATATAAACTAGTTGCTCAACCATGACTATAAGCTCGAAATTAAATTTTGAACAACCTTACACTATATACTAGAAAAGATGAGAGAGTATACTTTCATATAAGTCAAAATTTCCTTACACTAATTGGATATGCTTAATTCATTTGAATAAATTTTTTCCATAAAGAAATATAGTAGGATAATTTATTTTTCTAATTTAAAGTAATGTGACATGAATAATAATAATAATAATAATAATAATAATAATAATAATAATAATAATAATAATAATAATAATAATAATAATAATTAGTTTTGATGCGAAAGGAAAATAGTAGATTAATGTCATGAATGCATAAGTGTTATTTTTCATTTAGTAATTACATTGAAAAATTAATGAATTATTTTTCATTTAGTAATAATAAATTAATGAATTATTTTGATGCATAATAATAAATTAATGAATTATTTTTCATTTAGTAATTACATTGAAAATATGAATAGTGTTATTTTATGCCCAAAATAGTTGACTTAATACAATTAGAGGTGGCCAGTCAAGTGGCCATGACCCGGCCCGCCAAAAATATTCCAAGGGCCAGCCCGTGGAACCGGCCCTGTCCCAGACCGGTCCCGTACCGCCGGGACAAAAGAAAAAGGAGGACCCTGACACGGCCCGCAAAGCCACAGTGCCGGTACTCGGAACCGGCAACCTACGGGCCAGTTGCGGGCCAAGCCGGGACCGGGCCAGGATTGGGACGGCGGGCCAGGCCGGGCCATGGTCATGTCTAAATACAATTACATTTTAAGAATTAAAGTCATTATTTTTTCACAGAAATGATAAATATTTTATATTACATAAATAAGTATAACCAGACCAGTCGGACACACCTCCCCTTGAATATAGTCATGGCCCCGTCGGGTCGGGTCGGTTCCAGTTTTTCCGACGGGTCATAGTTGTTTTTTTTTTTATTTTTAATTTTTTTATTTTTTTTTCGGCCGTTGAACCGCCGGGCCGGTTCAAATGAACCAGCCTATAAGAATTGCCGGGCCAGTTACGGGCCCAACAATTGAGGCCCGCCGACCCGGCGGGCCGGACCGGCTGGGCCCGGACCCGGCACCTGGCCACCTCTACTTGAATATAACCAAACGGGGAGAACAACACTCCAATTAAGGAGAATACTACATAGACAACACATGTTTTTCCTTAGTGCAAGCGAACAATTTAAGGCACTCGTATCTAGGATTCATTCACATATGAACTGAGAACTGTTATTGTGCCTGTCAAAGTAAAACACACAGAACAAACATAGGGTCTGCAGAAGAGTACCTGAGACATTTGTGCCACAGACCACCAACAACTTTTCCGGCCACCTCTCGTTCAGCTTCAACTTTACCTGCAAGTTAAATTCTCTTCGAATGTTCGTTTTTTTGATGTAATTTGCTTTACTCTGGCACGCTCTGTCATGCGATAGTAAAAAAGGCTGCGTAATCCTGTAACGATTATCAAATCATCAAAACGTTAAGACTTAATTGACCTCAAATATAACTATACACTCACCAGTTTCATTAAGTAAAACTGTAAGTCCCGAGCGCATGAATTACCTGGAAATAATATACTTTATGATTTCCAACGGACCTTACTTTTTACTCGGGCTGTAATAAATCCAGGCAGATATAACAGAATTACAAGGATTACCGCATAAATGAAAGATAGATACACTGTCATAATCAATTCCCTTAGCCTCCAGCAAGCAAAAAACGTAACTGTATCAGCAAAACGTTCTAACAGAATAATAATAATACATAAATAAAACGACGAATAAAAGAATGTCACCTGGAAAAATCATTATTCTGGATCTATCCAAGATGACAAGGAATCCAAGAACAGTATACGGAACGTCATTGGTTTTTCTCATTTTATAGAAGTTTGGAGAAGCCATTTAAACAGCACTAAGTATGAAATAAAACAAGATTTGATTAACAGATTCTAGCAATGAGAACAGCTTAATTATATATGAAATGGCGACAGCCTTACAAGTATCCATATCCCATTTATACTTTATGGGGTAAGAGAACTTCCTACTTCACAAATAATCATCAGCTCTTTCTAACATATGTACAAAGCCTACCAACTTCTCAACCACCAAAATTTTTCTTGACGGCGTTAAAACCAGAAGTAATCCTTTCCCTAAAGACACTGTTAAGGGAGCTTCACACACACACACACACACACACACACACACACACACAATGGTTACTAATCTGAGGTGAACTAGTCAGTCACCTAACGAGCAAACAATGATTATAATCGACCCATACAATTATCCGACACACGCAAGCCCACTTTCTCGAGCAACACAGGCCAGTCCTCTCCGAGTATCCTAGGATTTGACTGCATTGCAATCTCAAAGTCCGCAACTGACACATAGGTCTTCTCTATAGACCTCGACACAGCCAAATCAAGACAGGATTTTATTAATCTCTTCAAATACACATCGAGTCCGTTGTTTATCAAGTTCACGCAATAAGCTGAGACTGTTAAGCCTTCCACAGCTAAATTCTGATCCAACCTCTTCCTCAAACTACCTGTATCTGGAAGCCCGATATTATTATAGCAAGCCTCCAAATCGTCCTTAGTAGGAAATCCACAGGACAAAAACTTTTTCGTTTCTCTCGAATTGAAACGAACCCCAAACGGAGCCTTAAGTGCGGTTCGGCTGTGTATGCCGGGGCTCAAGGCCATTTGCTCGACCTCCTCGCCCTCTTCGGATGTGACCTCCGCCGGAGGCCGGCTGCCCAAAGAGAAAATCTCTGTCGCACTCTGCTGTTCTTGGACTCTCGGGCACGCATCCTCACGGGCCGCAATATGGGCCTTGGCGTTGGGCCCAAGCGGGCTCATCCGGTCCTTGGACTTGCGATCGCGAAGTGAAGGAGACCGCCCTTTTCTAGGTGACTGAGGGAAAACGTCCCTGAGCAAATGGAGACTATTCTGATATCCATTTTTTGCTGATGCATTTAACGGATTTGCTTCTTTAACGGGACGAGTTTTGGCGGCACATGCGTTTTTTAAGATGGCACGAATGAGTCCGTTATGAAGTGGGAGATTCTGTTTCCCAATTAGCTCGACACAGAACCTGTCGAATTCTGATTTGCTGACACCAAAGCTTAAGTACTTATTCAGCAGATTAAAGTACTTTTCGGATTTCTGGTGGCCGAGTTTCATCTGGATGTGGTGTTTCAGCTCGAGGGTGTCGACCCGGGGGCAATGCCGGTCTTTTCGCATCGTGGGCCCCGAATTTGCTGTTGCCATAGGACGAGAATCGAACTGACGGGGGGTTACGTCAGAGGAGAAAAACAGACCAACCCATCTTCAAATTTGGGGATTTTTTAAGAAAGCCCTAATTTCCTGCATTGACGGTCACAAAGTCAACCTCAGTAGCAACGGTCAACTGTGCTTACATTGATACGAAGTGGTAAAGTAAAACCTGCCAGAAAACGAGCAACACAGATGCTCAATTCGAGCTCAGCACAACTTCACATCACTTCGCAATTTCACAATTCGATTTTCCGACGAATAAAAAACGAGCTGCTAATCACACAATCCCGCTCAAATAGCTTATTACCACCATAATTACACCAAAAAACAGAGCCAAGAAGCAGAGCATTACTCAATCCTAAATCAAAATCAAGAAACGCAAAGAACCCAAATCAAACCTTAAGCAACAAATACCAAAAACTCACCTCATTCAATTGCAGAGACGGCCGAGGATGTCCGAAGTGCAGATTAATCTAATTTTGCAGAAAAAAAAAAAAGAAAAAAGATCTGGTAATTTGAGGAGAAAACAGTAGTCGAGCTGCGAAGTTGCAGAGGGAGAGGAAGAAGATTAGGGCGTCAGCGGCGTTGGCCCGTTTGGAAGCTTCTTGTCAAGTAAAACGAGAGTCAAAAGGCACGTGTGAAATTTTGACGTGTGTTGTTGTAAACTTGTGTAATAGTGAAAGAAAAACAAAAAAGGTTGTTGTTTTCCTTTCTAATGTTATGTTAAAAAATTAATGAAGATAAAGTTAGTTAAGTAGAGGTGCGTCCGAGGTGCGTCCGAGGTTTGAAAGTCAGAGTATGGCGATTAGAACGCGCGAGTCTTGTGCGGCACCAACAATTCTCAGTCACTAGTCACCGTATAGCATAGTACTCAATTGTTGGGTGTTGCCAAAAGAAAAAAGTGCTCAAGGCTCCTAGCTGAAAGCACAGAGGAGAAAAGATGTAAAAGCAAGAAGCTTTTTAAATGTGTTAAAAAGAGTTATTTTGTCTAAAAAAAAGAGAGAGAGAGAATTAATTTGTCTTTTTCAAAGAGAAACTATTAAGTTTTACATATAGATTGTTATTATGTTAAATTTAAACGTATATGGAATTGTGCGCTCATTTTAAATGCCCTCTTCGAGAAAAGAGCTCTTTGAACAGTAAAAAAAAAGTAAAAAAATCAGATTCGACTCTGGCTCATCTCCCTCCTCCTTCCTTTGGGCAACCGGCGCTGAGGTCGGCAATCTCGTCCACTCCCCTATGCGTCCATAGCGTGCCACGACCCGCGTCAGGCGGGCTGACTTCTGATGTGGTTTGGGATGTCGGATTTCGGCCCAATCAGATCGTCGCCGATGAGATCCCAGCGGCTGGTGGAGGTCAGATTACGTCTGCCGTGTGTGTTGCCGAGGAGACGTCCCCGTCCACCTCTCCCTTTTTTCGTGCTTTGTCTCAGGGGCAGGCTTCCCGGTCGGGTTGCGGTTGATTTTCTTGTGTTTGGGGTGGATGGCTAGTCGATTGTGGCCGTGGGTTGCTGTTTGAAGGTGGTCGTTTTCATTACATGTTTAGTCGGGGTCGATAGTCTCAGCTCTGGCTAGCCATAGCCAGTTTGGAGTGTGTAGTTTCTGGACTAGTACTCTTGGCCAAGTTTGGACTCTTCTTTGTAAACTGTTCGATTTGTTGTTTCGGGAGGTTGTAGCGTAAGGTTGTTAGGCAGTGGTTGGGGAGGGGTCTATTGTATTTTTTAGGTGTGTGTGGAAGCGGTTTTATTTAATTTTTTCCTTTACGTTTTTAGTTCAAGTTTATCTACGTCTGATTTCAATCTCCGTCATGGAGTTTTCTGGTCTCCTTTATGGATTTTATTTGTACCCCTTGGTCTTTGGTGTTCCAAGGGGGTGGATCCAGTATTTGTACTGATTCTAGTGGTGTCAGTTGACACTTTAGGTATACTCAGTTTGTGGTTTTCAGTTTTAATATAATTATCTTTAGACAAACAAAAGAATATATATTTATCTGGAGAATGACCACGAAAGCCAGAAAATAAATTGCGAGTTATATTAAAATCAACTAACTCAAATAAAAGAAATCGTAAAATTGATCAAAGTCGTAGCACTTAAGATACACTTGTTGTAAGGTGTTATTGTCACTAAACAAAGAGAAAATAATTATTTTCACCTCATTTTAAAATGAGCTAAGTTTTCACTTCTCTAATGAAATTAGTTAATTTTTTCACCTTAATAGGTGCCAAAAAAACTATGCAATGAGCCATGCTATATACATACAACGATAATTGATAAAGTGCAAAAACATAACGACTGACAGACGAACAAAATTGATAAAATGCGAAAATATTATGTGACAGACATGCGAAAATAATTAATAAAGTACGAAATAATTATGCTTTAAAATATGCGACAAACATACTAAGATAATCGAGCAAGTGCGATCACATTGTGCAGACAGATGAAGATAATCGAACAACTGCAATCTCATTATGCAATAAACTATGCGACAGACATACGGAGATAATCGAGCAAGTGCAATCTCATTGTGTGATAAACTATGTGACAGACATGCGAAGATAATCGAGCTAGTGCAATCTCATTTATGCGATAAACCATGCAACAGACATGCATAGATAATCAATGTTTGAACATTTTGTTGGCATCATTCGAATTTAATTATAGTTTCTTTATGTTATTTTGATGATCTTCTTGTTAGGCAAGATTTTTTTTTTTTTAATCTCAATTTATTTACTTGTTTAGTATTTCGTTCCGAGTATAAATTTTCCATCTACGTATGCTTACTTTATAATATGGTAAATATTATGGAGTTCTAAACCATATGGAAGAAGAATAATATGATATATTTTATATATAGTCATAGATATTTTTACTTGTGATGATTATGTGCTTATAAAGTTTCCTTACATGTGTAGGAAACATTCCATAAGGTAGATATTTACTAGAGGAGGAAATACATTAGACCATTGGTCGTGAATGTATTGTGTAAAGATCGGAAGGATATCTAGTGAAGATATGTTGAAGACTCAGTTAGATTCGGAGAATCCCACATATTAAGAAAAATAAAATAATAATTACATCAATTTAGAAAGTCCTTCATCTAAAGATTTTTGTATCAATGAAGAGTCAAGTTGAATGAAACACATTCCTTTCTAGACAAGGAGCTTTTCCAGGGTCAAAGCTGAACAAGGCTGCCTTGATTTCCTCCTCAGTGACTGGGGCTGTGAGCAGTGGCGGACGCAGGATTTTTTATCAGCCAGGGCAACATGAAATAAAAAAATATATATATTTTTTAAGTTCACTTAAGTTAAAAAATAAATAAAAAAATTACAACTTTTCTGTCAATGACGAGAAGGTAATTGTCCACAACACGATTTCATATTTTGAAACTGATGCATTATAGCATCATTGCGAATGCTATTAAATACATCTTTTTCAGTATAAACAAATAAACTATCATTCAACCATTGATCTCCCATTCTATTGCGGAGTGAGCTCTTCACGAGATTCATAGCCGAAAATATTCTTTCCACGAAAGAGTTGAAGGTTCCACTGAATTTGATACTTTTCGGTAGTACTTCTCCATTAATGTAAGTCTGCAATCAACAATTGATTTCAATTAACATAAAAATTTACCAAATCCAAAGAGAAAACTCATCAACAAACTTATCTTGATAATTGACTATAGAACAACTAACTTAAAAATGAGCCAAATTGTTTAATCAGACTAGCAGCACCTTTTAAATCCCACGGGCACGCAACATAACTAATGCCATAGCTACTATCTATGGACTAGACATAACTTAGCATGAAAAATAAACAATGTAAAAAATTTGTAGGCTTTTCATTAGCAAGGCAAAATAACATGAATATTTACTGGTTCTGCAACAATTTGTAGACAAATAAACAACTGCACTTAGCCTGCCAAAACAAAATGGATTGACAGCCAGATTAAGATAACTGATTTTGAATGCCAAAATTTGTAGGCTTTTAATTAGAAAGATAAAGGAACTTGAATATTTACTAGTTGACAAGTTCTGCAAACAATTTGTACACAAACAAACTACTGCACTCTATGATTAAGAAGTAACAAAGGACTTTGAATTTTCCACATATTCATACTGAATGCTTATAATCTTGCATAAACATTATACCGTACTCCAATCCAATTCGCCCTACCCACAACAAATTGCTGAAAAAAAAGAGAAAAACAAACATAATATAACCAAAAAAAAATAAAGTTTAAAAAAAATTGATATGAATAATTGGACATAAAACACTTACATTAGAAAGAAATGGGAGAAATCTCGATCAACACTCCTTGAAAATTGAGAAGATTTTTTTTTTTAAATTTTAATTATGCCTAATTCAAAATAAGCGGACCAACTGGAAGATGATTATATGAGAATGAGATTTGAGTGGAATTCACTTCGAGAGACCAGATATTAGAGGATTTTTTTTTTTTTTGTTTTTGTCAAAGAAATTTGGGGATCTAATAATTTGTGCTTTGAAGTTGTTAAGATAATTTTTTTTTTCTCTGTGTACTTGGGGGCTTGGGCGCATGTTTAGACTTTAGTGGCAGACAAACATTTATTTTATTTAATTTTTTCTTTTACATGTTAAGTTAAACGACGTCGTTTGCTTCCAATTTTTTAATTAAATGAAAGCAGAAAACGATGTCGTTTTTGGCAGGCTCAGAATAAAAAAAAAAAATATCCTTACCTGGTTCATCTTCCTCCTTGTCGTATTTCACTATTTTGCCCATTTTCCAGCAAAAATTTCTATTAAAAATTGCAATAACCTTATAACCTACCTTTAGCAGTAACATCTCAGCCTGGGCAATTGCCCAGGCTCGCCTATGAATCGGTCCGCCCCTGGCTGTGAGAACCTCAATTTTCTCTGTGGATATCATTGAAGGAATCAAATGCAGGATGTCTTCCTCACCCCTAGAACCCTCAGTACTAAACAACTGCTTATAAAATTTGCATATATGATTCTGAATATCAACTTTGCAGTCCAAAACTCTATTGTCCTCACTCACAAGCCTTGTAATTGCATTCATCCTCCTCTTTTGCAAAGTAGAAGCATGAAAATACTTTGTGTTAGAGTCTCCCTCTTTGATCCATTGAGATCTGGATTTCTGAGCCCAATAAGCCTCCTCTTCCTTGGTACTCCTTCCTCAATTTCCCCCATTCTATCCAGTCCCTCTCTGCTCCCATCTTACTCATCATATCCAATTTCTCATTGTTTTCTACTTTCTTTCCATTGCCCTCTTCTAAAAGAGGAACTCCATTTTAGTAGTGCAAGTCTAGTAGATTTTATTTTCTGAGAAATTTGATACATGAGAGTACCATTTTGCTCTGCACCCCAGCCTGCTTGCACTACCTCCTGGATGCCATCTCTTTTCAGCCAACGTTTATCAACGTAGAACCTTCTATTTTTGTGTCCCTGTCTATATGGACTGTCATTAAGGGCTAACAGTCGATGGTCAGAAGAGCTCCTGATGGACTTCTGCATTTTGATGATCAACAAACCAGTCAAAGGAGGCAAAAATCTTATCAATTCTATCTTCAATGTATCCTTCCTCACTTCTGCAGTTTTCCCAGGTGAAGTTATGGCCTGTGAGTTGAAGCTCTTACATACCCATCCTTGCAATGAAAGAGTTAAAGCCACTAAATTCTCCTGGTGCCTTTTGCCTCCCCATTTCTTCTCATCTAGAGCACAAATCTCATTCCAATCACCCCTCAAAATCCACTTCCTACCCCAAGAACATTTGGTTGCTTCCAAAAATGCCCACTGCATCATTCTTTCATGCTTGTCTGAACTTGCATAAACAAAAACTATCCAAATAGGAGCATCCTCCCCAATTCCTTCTACTTGTAGTTGGATACAGAAATGGTTGCTAAGAACTTGCTTCACCACCACTTCTGAACTCCAAAAAACCAGTAGGCCCCCACTCAAGCCTTGGGGCTCTACAGCATACCATCTACCCTTGAACCCTATATTATTACATACTGACTTAGTAAATGGAGTTTTCTTTTTGGTTTCTGATAAAAAGACATAATTGGGATGGATGAGTCTGGAGGACTCCTTAATTTGGGCAACTGTAGAGGGTCCACCCAACCCTCTACAGTTCCATATGATGAGCTTCATTGCCCCTTTGGGGGCCACTCAAGGCTGGCTGCCCCCATCTCAGGTAAGCTGTTCTTCTGTTTCTTGGTATTCCTAGAATTGTTGATCAACCCTTTTTCCTCTGATATAACAATGCCTACATTCCTCTTCTTCCCTCTTGTAGTAGGCTCAGTTGAGGTTGGAATGGTAAGAGTAGTTTGAGCAGTCTCCCCCTCAACCCCTTTACGCTTCATTTTCCATCCTCTCATTTTCTGAACTTCTAACATTTGAATTCCAACCTCTATATCTATCAAACCTTCCTGACCTTCTTTCTTTTTAGAAACTGGTACCTGCTCTGGAATTGTAGCCTGTTAAGACTCAGTGTCATTGTTAGCCAGACTGGGTATAATAGCTAGATTGTACTACTGCCAAGTTGATTGCATCTCAGCCACTTCTATATTGTCAGTGTTGTCAGCAACATTTGGACCCTTGCCCCTTTGATCCTGAACCTCACTCCTTACTGATTTGTTGACTGGTGTATCTCCTTTGTCTCCTGGGCTATATTCTGGTTCTTTGCTGTGAGATTTTGTGTATTGACTGCCTGAACTGAAGTTTGAGGTATGAGATTTATAGCCGACATTGTTGTCCATAGCCCTTAGTCAGTCCCCGTATTGCCCATCTTTTAGAGTCCCTTTCGCAATATCTCCCATCCGTTTGCTGCAATTTCTCTCCAAGTTCCCAATGATTTCGCAGTAATAATATGTGTTGATCAGTTTTTCATATTGAAACCTGGCTCTCACCTGCGTATTATTCAATTGCAAGGAAGCTATATGTGGCAACGACTTAGTTACATCCACCACAACTAAGAGTCTGGAGAAGCTTCCTCTTTCTCCTCCGGCCTTAACCACTGATACATTCTGAGTTTGCTTGAACATCGTGCCTATCGTCAATCCCACATCTGAGCTGAGCCAATTGATTGGCACACCATTTACTTGAACCCAAATTCTGAGTTCTGAGAATTTGCTATGCCATTCTGTTAGACCTTCCTCCCATTCACCTAAAATAAGGTATTGATTTTCGTAAACCTCAGTTGGTGGCAGATAGGACTTTTTTTTTGTCGGCAAGACTACCAAATATGAACTGAAAAAAGTTGGTTTTCAGCTCTTTGACCTCCATTGGGTGTTGGATGTGCCAAATAGCTCCCATAGCCCTCTTGATACCAACCAAGCTTGTGCGTCAATCTCCGATGATTTTATCGAAAAGACTTTTCTTGCACTCAGCTTCGGTAATCTTAATATCATCATTTTTCAGATTAATAAAACAGCTCTCTGATTCCGACAATGCTATGTTTTGCAGAAGATTCCCAATATCCTCCGTCTCCCCTTTGGTCCCCACTGCCCCAGTCAAGTCGAATTCCATCAAGCCCGCCAGCGTAGCCTAAACCTGAAATTGAAAAAGAGAAAGAGAGAAAAACAAGGAAAAGAAAGAGAGAAAACGAGAGGAAGAACCCTAACCCCCAAATAGAAAGGAACCCTATAAACCTAAATTCCAAATGACACACACAAACCCACACTCTGAAGAGGAAAACACAACTCCTAGATCGATCTACCCACCCCGCGATGGAATGAAACTCTTCAAAAAGAGAATCTCTCACTCCCCTGTGAAAGAATCGCTCGCTCCTATGAGAGAATACGGTCACCTTGCCCACTGGCACCTCACATTTCCTTGTTAGTCATTTTTTTGTCAATCGTCCATTGTCTGTTAAAAACTAAAGATGACCATCAAACTGCTGATGGACGGCATGCTCCTGCCGAAAAAAGTAGCAAAAAATAAATAAATGAATAAATAAAAAATACGCAGAAAATTGCACTTCAAATTGAAGCCTCGTATGAACTGAAAATATCATATTGACTAAGGATTATTATAGCTCGTGAAAAAAAAAGAACAAAATGAGCTCGCGCATGAAATAAGGTGTATTGGGCTAGATGGATACGCTAGCAAAGCCAAAAGAGAAAGGGATGAGGGGGGAGGGGGTTAGGTTTCAAGGATTTGAAAGCCATCAATTTGCCTCTAATAGCGAAACAACTTTAGAGAGCGATAACCAAACCCAACCTTCTTATAAGTTGGGTTCTTAAGGGTACAAACTTTGCTTATCAAAAGCTCATGCACATAAAACTAAAAATGGAGATTCTTGGCTCTATAAAAGATGGTTTTCTGCTAGAAAGTCTTTGGGGTTATGGACTAGATATAAGATTGAGGATGGTAGATCAGTTGACATTTGGGATTCTCTCTGGATTCCTAACATTCAGTCTTTCAAACCCTCTTGCCATTATCATATGGATAAGTTAAGATTAAAAATAGTGTGTGATCTAGTGTCATAAGAGTAAGAGTTATGATAGAGAGTTAGTTATTCAGTCTTTTGATCAATAAACTGCTCAAGCTATCCTAAGAATTCTCCCTAATCATAAAGGGATGAAGGAAAAATTAGTGTGGCACTGGAATAGGTCAGGGGCGTTTTTTGTGAAATTAGCTTATGAGGTAATTTTGTCTAAATCCAGTAGGGGCTCTTTGGGGATTATAACTACCAAGCTCAAATTCAGCATATGTGAAGATAACCTAGAAACTCGCAATTATCAATAATATCAAAAATTTTATGTGGAG
>CACSLK010027837.1:6835708-6847302 GCA_902706635.1 Striga hermonthica | reverse complement strand
TGAGTTATTCGAAGTTACCAGATTCGTTTTGGGGATTTGCATTAGAGACAGCATGTTACATTCTGAATTCTGTTCCTTCAAAATCAGTAGACAGTACTTCTTATGAGTTGTTGAAAGGGCACAAGCCTAGTTTCTCACAAATTCGAATTTGGGGTTGCCCTGCACATATCTTAGTGCAGGAGGCTGGCAAGTTGGAGAAACGATCAGAAGTGAGACTGTTTGTCGGCTATTCCAAGGAAACGAAAGGTGGTTTATTTTATAGTCCTGAGGATCAGAAGGTGATCGTTAGTACGAACGCTAGATTCTTGGAAGAAGACTATATCATAGATCATAAGCCCAGTAGTAAACTTATCCTAGAGGAGTTAGGGAGAGATATCGATAGTTCCCCACCGAGTGCGCAAGTAGATACATCACATAGTACTGCAACACGTAACACTGATAGTGTGCCAGTACAAACGGTACCTCGTCATAGTGGGAGGGTTTCTACACAACCCGACCGATGGATAGGTCTTGGAGAGTCATCGGACTCAGTTCCAGGAGACCTAGAATCGGACCCAAGAACTTATGACGAGGCACTCCAGGATAGAGATGAAAATTCGTGGAAGGTTACAATGAAAGCTGAGATGGGGTCTATGGACACCAATCAGGTCTGGGATCTTGTAGAACCACCCGATGGGATACGTCCCATTGGATGCAAGTGGGTTTACAAGAGAAAGAGGGGATCGGATGAAAAGGTTGAAACCTTTAAAGCTAGGCTTGTTGCAAAAGGTTATACACAGAAAGAGGGTATCGATTATGATGAAACCTTTTCGCCAGTAGCTATGCTTAAATCCATTCTGATTCTCTTAGCTGTAGCCACTCATATGGATTATGAAGTCTGGCAGATGGATGTTAAGACGACTTTCCTTAATGGGAACCTTCAGGAAGACATCTATCTAGGCCTCAGTTAATTATTGCGTGCTCTTAACCCGTAAGATATTAAATAGGCATGTGCACATAATTGTTGTTGCTTTGATTCTTTGGGTGAGATCCAAGCCAGGTCGACATACTTAATGAATTGGGTAATGACATTATGTGTTCGATGTGCTATTAGGATATTTACGGTCACCATGTGCGTTAGTGTGATGATGTCCCCGAAGTGAGTTAATGAAGGAATATTATGCTAAACCCTGCATGTGGATTTATTCCGGCATAATATGAATGCTATGAGCGAGCGCTAGCTTCGGTAATATAATATATTAATTAGTTCTTGATTATTAGTGATCGAATTAATTAATGGACATTATATCTTAAACATGGGGAGGTAAATCGGATAATTATAATAAAGGAGTCTCTAATGTAATTTGGGATAGGTGAGGGGAGTGCAATAATATTATTGTGGTGGACTTTAATATTATTAATATATTAATTGTGCGGTTGCTCCACAGTATTAATATATTAGAAGCCCTTATCCTATTCTCCTTAGGGTCCCTACTGTAGCTCTATATATACAACATTAGGCTCATGGAAGAGAAAAGAAAAAAATCCCATATCCTTGGGAATTCGGTCCAGCCCTCTCTCTCTCTCTCTTCCAATGAGTAGTTCTATTTCTTGTGCTCCACTGATACAAGATCTAGATAGTTGTTTGAGAATACAGTAGAAGATCTTAAGGTATATACGGGATTCCAATCAGATCTATCATACATCCAAACCGGAGACCAAAACCAGTAAGTGACCATACCACGACGACCAGGACGACGAGACGAAGTGATCGCCGTCGAGATCGCCGCCAGCCGCCGCCGCACGCGCCGCCACGCGCCGCCGGAAGGGAGCAGCTGCCGGAGCTTACTCGGGCGCGTGAGAGCGCGTGAAACGTCCGTTTTCCAATCAGTCAACGCCGTTGACTTCTCCGTGACGTCAGCTTTCTGGATTTGTCAAGTTTGTTCGATACCGAGAAGATTTGATTTGCGGTCAACTGTTCGGGCCAGTCAGATCTACATAAATTTTAAGCAGTAAGTTTTCTTCATCAAACCTTTAGATCCGCTGCGCATAGGTTTATGTTGAATGTTTGTCCGTGATTTGTGCACATCGAGATCCTCATATGTCCCAACAATTGGTATCAGAGCTTGAGGTTAATCCGTTATGTACAAGATCCAGATTAAACTGCTTATATTGTCTATGTGTGCTCAAGCGCAGCCATATATGTTTGTCCCGTTTTTGTTGCTATTCTCGTTGCTATTTTGTGTGTCGTTTCCCCTGTTTTAGGTCTTTTCCTAGGTATTTTTGGTCCATTTAGTCGTTTCTTGTGTTTTTATCTTTATTATGCCGTGTTTAGTATTTTCTTTGTTTTTCCTCCTATTTTCTTGTTTTTCGTGTTTTTCCGGTTGTGGTGGTTTCAGGTTCAGATGATGATAGCGGTATTCAGGTCCGGCTCCTAGGAGTTATACATTGGTTTGAGTTTATAGCTCGGGCAGTACCCGAGAAATGCGAGACGAGAGCTCACGAGTTCGAAACTTGGAGACTTTGGAAGCTGCCCGGCGCTATGGCCATAGCGGCGCTATGGCCAACCCTGAAAGCGGCGCTGCATGCATAGCGAGGGGCTGAGGCTCGACTGTCTCCAACCATAGCGGCTCTATGGTCATAGTGCCGCTATGCCCCGTTTTGTAACTGAAGCTATTTTCTCAGAATTTCGAATTGGAGGGTTAACGGATCGCGTTTCCTTCACTTTTGAACATTCCCAGACCTCGTTTTTCATAGTTTTTCATCTCTAGAACATTTCTTTCTCTTGCTTTGATCTTGGATTAGATTTTGGAGCATAAAAACTCATTTTCTAGCTTTGGATCTTGGATTGCTCGTTGTTTTTCTCGACATTGGTTTTTCTTATCAATCGTAAGCATCTTTTCTCATTTAATTATGATGTTTTGTGCTTGGGTTGCTATGAGTTCTTGTGTTAAAATTGCAATGAGTGGCTAAATTCATTAGCTAGGGTTAGGGGATCATCGTTCCGGTTCGATTTCATTTATGTGTTTGATTAATCTGCTCAATCTTTTCGAGTTGTGCTTAACCTAGGATTTAGATGTTTGATCACCATCTCAATCTAATTAATCGATTTTGAAATCGAAAGGGGAGAAATCGTTCGACCTAGGCTCGTTAAGAATAGACTTGTTCGGTGACGTATTGTTTATGTGCTAATCGATTCGTGATTGATTTGTTTACGTTTATTCTCTTGTTTCGTGAGATATTGAGAATGAACCTCAAGACGAGTTAGTTTTTGAGTCCTCTAGTCGAGTAATTGATTTTTCGTAAATTGTTTTGAGAACCGGAAACGATATCCTTGATACCCTAGCCCTTCTATCATTGATCGAATTTAAACTTTAAATTGAGAATTTGAAATTGCTAGTCTTGTTCTTGTTATTCGTAGTTTATAAAATCAAACCAAACCAATCGAATTAGAGTGTTTAGGACTTGTTTCTTCTTTCGTGTGTTCGAATAGTCGTGCAATTTATTCCGGCTGACCTTCCTTGTGATACGACCCGGGGGACGAATCTCTTGATTCTACTCCGGTAAAAATATTTACAACAAATTGGCGCCGTTGCCGGGGAAGGTTTAGGACTTATTTTGTGCGCATATTCATTTTGTTTCAGTGTTTCTCTTGTTTTCGTAATTTCTTGATTTTTGTGTTTCTCTTGTTTACCTCTTTGTCTAGTACTAGTTATTTTCTTTAATTTGTTTTTCCTTGTTTCATTTTGTTGTCTATCTGGTGCCCGTGACGTTTTTGTTGTTTGTGTTTATGCGTACCAGGAGTGGTCATGTAATCATCCCAGACAACGAATCCATCCAACAGGACCTACGAGACTTACTAGATAGTCTCGCACCAGTATCATCTACATCAGAAGACCAAACCGATATGGCACAGAATGAACAAGATGAGGAGGTCAACAATCCTCCTAAGTCTCTCCTTCGAGATTTGGCTCAACTGGTGATTGGGCCAGTGACTTCATGCATCAGACTGGGGACAGCAGCTCGGAACTACGAGCTTAAAACCATCCATTACAACCAACTCCCGTCCTTCCATGGTCTTCCCAACGAAGATCCACTTCACTTCATGCGTGAATTCTACAATGTCCTCCAAACGTTTCCACTCCACGGATTAAATGAGGATCAGTTGAAAATGAGGTGTTTTCCAGAAACACTCAAGGATCGGGCTAAGGCATGGCTGATGACACTTGCTCCAGACTCCCTTACCACTTGGGAGCAAGTGTACACGAAGTTCATCGGGAGGTATTACTCCCACCAGAAAACTCAAGAGTTGCGGTCGCAAATCGTTTCTTTTGCCCAACAACCTCACGAGCCACTTCACGAGGTGTGAGAACGCTTCAAGGACTTACAGAGACAATGCCCACATCATAACTTCCCACCGGCCCTTTTGATGAACAGCTTCTATGACGCTCTCTACCAAAACCTTCAGTACATGGTAGATAACGCAGCTGGTGGAGATATTGGGGCAAGAACGGCAGAAGAGATGATGGATATCTTTGAGGCGATGAGTTCCAATTCGTCTCAAAAGAGCAGTCGAGGGAAGAAGACCGCGGTAAACGAGGCATCTCCGAGGCAGGACATGATGGCCCATCAGATAGCTGAGCTTACGAAACAAATGCAGCTAATGAATGCTCGGACAATGCAGCCAGTTCAGTCTAAAGAGTGGATACATGCGGGGCGTGTGGAGCCCAAGGGCACCGGTCAGAGGTGTGTCCATCAGCATTCGATCAGGACCTTGGAGAGCAATACGCCGACGTCAATGCTCTCCAAGGATATCAGAACCGACAGCCCAATGACCCCTTCTCCAACACTTACAATCCCGGCTGGAGAAATCACCCACACCTCTCGTGGTCCAACAACAACAACACTCTTCAGCCACCTCGCCCAAACATCACCCAACAACAACCTCGTCCCAACTTCATTCTTCGTCTGAACTACCAACAACAACAACAACCGCAACAACAAGCCCAAGGGTCCGGATCGAACTCGTCAAATCAAGACGATAAACTGGACAAGATCCTTCAATTCATCACGAACCAGGATGCATCAATCATGCGTCTTGAGACGCAAGTGGGCCAGCTAGCCACACGGGTCGGGACCATCGAGACCCAGTTAAACAAAAGTAAGTTGCCAAGCCAGCCGGAGCATGCGAATTCGGTGACCGTGATTATGCCCGAGCTCAAAGGCCCGAGGAAGAAAGAAGAACAACCCGAGACCCCAATTGCACCGCCACCCGAGCCTACCTTACACAAATCTCCAAACCCGTACAAACCAAAAATCCCTTTCCCGAGCCGGCTTTTGGAAGAAAAAGACCGTAGGATGATTCGGGACCTGCATGCAATGCTGGCTAGAGCCAACGTCGACTTATCTCCACCCGAGGTGATCCGAAAGATACCGGAGTATGCTAGATTTTTCAAGGAACTGGGAGCAAATAAACAGAGGCTCGGGAGCGATGATGAGGTTCTTGTGTTTGAAGCGGCAAGTGTTTTTCAGCATAGCTTGCCGAAGAAGGAAAAAGACCCCGGAGGCTTTGTGGTCACTTTAGCCTTCGGGAATGGAGAAGAGACTTCCGGCATGCTTGATTTGGGAGCTGGCATTAACCTCATGCCACTCGCGGTTTATCATAGTCTCGGGCTCGGGGAATTGAAGCCCACCAAGATGCGCTTACAGCTGGCTGACCGATCACTCCGTCAACCGGAGGGAATTGTGGAGGATGTGCTAGTCCGAGTGGGGAAGCTGATAGTCCCCGTGGATTTTGTTGTGCTCGATGTGGGAAAGGTACAAGAAATTGGGAAGCAGCAAACCATCCTCCTTGGGCGACCCTTCATGGCTACCACTAGCACCGTTATTGATGTGAAGAAGGGGACGACGAGCATGACCGTGTTGGGGGAATCTACCCTCATTTCTGTTCGAGAGGGCCAGCCTGAACCGCAGGCGAACTTGATAGAAGAATTTGCGTATCTCAGGGCGATTGAACAACTTACCGAGGATGCGTGTGTGCGAATATACACGAAGAGACCGGTGAAAAACCATGTCGAGAAGGGAAGCCATCCCAACCAACCTGTCCCTCCCAAGTCGAGCTCAATGAAGCTACTCCGGACCCAATGGAATGAACGGTTTGATGTGTCAGACGCCCACCGCTATTCGGGGCCTGTCCACCTCAACCCTCCGCCAGCACCACCGAACTTAATGTGACTGATCTAGTCACTGTGCACTGTACGATTGTATTTCTTCCTTTTTCTTTTTGCATTTGGTTTCATTTTCCTATTTTTCTTTTGGTTCTTTATGTAGGTAAATTTTCTTAACACTGATTCTCGACAATGGAATGATTGCTCGATTTTAAGTGTTAAGAATTTTTACGTGATTATGCGTTTGCTTTATATTTTTGCAGGTTTATATATATATATATAAAAAATAATAATAATAAAAAAAAATCAGAAGTAGCAGGTAAGCGCCGCTATGACCATAGCGGCGCTATGGAAGATTTTGTAGCAGCGCTAAGCGGAAAGCGAGACCATAACGACCTTCAGACGACAATTGGCATTTGAGCCTTAGCGCCGCTATGACCCCGATTTACTTAAAAAAAAAAAAAAGCTGTGAACAAGTTTTATTTACAACACACCACTAATCTCTCTCACTCTCGAGAAATACCTGCGACCACCCTTGGTTTTCGACCAATCTCCACCGAAGAACTTTTCCCAGCGTCTCACCTCCGTCAACCAACCTCAAGTTGCATCATTCTCCGACCACACACATCAAGCGACACCTTCTATTCGAGATATCACTGTTCATCCGAGAATCCTCCCAACACTAGCTCGTGAAGAAGTGCTAATTCCGGCCAAATTTTCGTGTAAAGGTACTGTTTCCTACTTCAAATTGTCGTGTGGTTGATTGTTGTGGCGTGAGGAGGCCCACTCCGAGCTCGAATCATTTCAAATTGTTCAAAGCATCTTCACCTCCAACACAGCACACCAAGTGTTCGACGAATTGCCCGAACCAAAAATCATGGGTAAAACAACCGGGGCTTCGAAGAAAAAGGCTCCCGCAGCGTCCACGTCCCGAGCGATGGTCTCTACGAGCTCCGATACCGACCCGCCAACCAACAACCGGTCTCTTTCTCAACAACACGGGGTGCCTTTCGACGTCCAATCAATGGACGAGGTCACGGCTTATCAAAGGCTCGCCGGCAAACCTTTAGCAGCTCCACGCACCCTCGATTTGGATTACTTCGAGACCTTAGGCATTAAGGACGATCTCAGTCGATACATTACACTACTCGACCTCGTAGAGTTCGAAGACATGGAGCAATACACTTACCGAAACTTGACCCTTGAGTTCTTTAGCACGGTTGCCATGCACGACAACGGCAAGTACCTCACGGCTCGTCTAAAAGGGCAAGAGTACAAGGTCACCGACAAAGTGCTCCGAGATATTTTCAAGTTCAAAGCCTCCATCGGGACTCGTCATAGCCCCATGGGATGGAAAGTCGACCCGTATTGGCCGACCATCTCACCGTGCGAGAAATTCAAGAGAGCTGGGGCTTCTTCGGGCTTACTCTCCGATGTGGCTCACGCCGTGATCCACAAGTATATCTCCCATATTATATTCGGAAAGAAGGAGTCAAACAAAGTCAGTGAGCAGCAAGTGTTTATCATTTGGTCGATTTCGAGGGACAAGTCGGTTAGCATGCTGCAGTACCTTAAGGAGTCCCTCTTCGATGTGCGGAACGACCCGAGGCGTGGACCGACATTGGGGCATATCGTATCCAAGCTTGTCGAGCACTTTGGGATTGACGTTGATGAGCCCAAGATTCATTCTCGCACGATTTCGCACCGGGAGCTCTATCATGGGCATTTCCTTAAGCCCGGCGGCGCTGTTCTTCCCGTCCGCGAGCGAGAGAGCTACAAAGCCTACTGTAAAGAGATGGGCATTCCTTTACCTGAGGACCAGTCGGCAGCCGGCACGTCAGCCGGACCAGCCCCAGCAGCCTCTCATGACGGAGATGATTAGGACTCGGCGACCGACTCACATCCCGAGCACGACACTTATCAGCCTCCCTTGTCGATGGACGGGCACCCGAGCACATTTTCACAGCAGGCTCCCGCTTGGTTCTCCTCGTTACAAGCTCGGTACGACGAGAACCAGGCCCGGAACGACGAGCAGTATCGATCCATCCACGCCGAGGTTTCGTCGCACAATGTACGACTCGAGTCCTACATAGAGCATCACGATGCGCGTTGAACGGCCTACACGGAGCAGAATGCTGCCAATTGGTAGTCCTTAGTGGCGACCAACGACGCACGTTGGGCGGAGCAGCAGAGGGAGTGGAGAGAGTTCACGAGGATCAACGAAGAGCACTGGACTGCCCATGACAGCCGATGGGATACCTGGGAGGCGCAGCAGTACCTGCATCCACCATCGCCACCACCGGACGCACAGTGTCTTGTCACTGTGCTTCGTACGTTTTGTTTTTCTTTCCCTTTTATTTTTGTATAGCTTCTTTGTTTTCGAGTCGGTTTATTATATGGTCAAACTCTCATTCACTGCGAATCGACAATGGGGACATTGTCCGATTTTAAGTGTGGGGAGTTTTGCGTGCTTACGTGACTATGTGGTGGACCAGGTCTAGTTTTCTTTTTAGGTTTGTTTTTATTTCTTTTCTCTTTCTTGGTGGACCGGTCTAGTTTTTAGGATTTTTCTTTTGTTTCGATTTTCTGAGCTTGGACTTTGGTGTATTGTAAGACTAGTTGATAATCGATTGATTAAGTTAAGGAGTTGTGATTTTGAGAACGAGTGGCATATTTTGACTATTTTGCTTGGTTAGTTTGAATGACATTATCTACCTTGTGAGGCTTGAGCCATACTCGTTTTCTTGAGAGACGTTTGGTTTGAAAATTTATTCATCTAGGATTTGCTTTGAGTCTACTTTGAAATGAATCGATTGAATTTGTGAAATGTGAATATGATTGAGGCATTCCTTGTATTTTCTTCTCCTTTTCTTAATCTATGAATAACAATCACTAGTCACCCCCTTTGAGCCTTATATGATTTTATTGTTAACCTCATGATGATGATATTGAGTTGTGGGTTGAGAATTGGAGATGTTAGCTGATTAAATTGTGAATATGTTCTTTTGTTTTGAAAAAAAAGAAAAAGGGGAGCCAAATGGTTTATACTCCTAGCGCTCGATCCACTTATTTAGCGGATTCGAGCCATGAGTACGGGAAACCGGTCTACGAGACTCGAGCTGAAAACTCGAAGGTGAAACCTAGATAAGATGTCCAAAGGTTCTCGCAAAAAAAAAAATAAAAAAATATAATAATAATAAAAGGAATTGCTTGGGAAGTAGGTGATTTTGGAGTTCGTAGGAATGAACCGGTTGGTGATTGATAACCGGAGGTGTTCACAATTACGGATGGGTGATGGAATTGAGTTGAAGTTGTTTTTATCTAGCCACTTAGCCTATATGTATCCTACCGATCCAAAGAGCCTACATTAGAACCCGAGAAGTCCTCTTGATTCATCGTTTCACGTTTTCGATTGTTTTAGAGTAGAAGTTAGACGATTTGCAAATCTATGAATGATGGATTGATAACCAACTTGAGTGCACCTCTTTTATATTTACAAAAGAAATTGAGTGAGGCATATGATATATTTTCGTTCTCGAGAGTCTTTGTCATTCGAAATAACTAAGTTCATGGTTGATGTGTGTTCTCGTGATCATGTGAATTCTTCGTAACTTGATTGATTGGTTTGAGATTAGTCTTGCTTGAACCGTTGTCCTTGCTCGTTTATTTGTTTTCTTTTGTTTTCTTTTCTTTTCTTTGTTCGGGACGAACAAAGGTCTTAGTGTGGGGGAGTTGTTTGTCCCGTTTTTGTTGCTATTCTCGTTGCTATTTTGTGTGTCGTTTCCCCTGTTTTAGGTCTTTTCCTAGGTATTTTTGGTCCATTTAGTCGTTTCTTGTGTTTTTATCTTTATTATGCCGTGTTTAGTATTTTCTTTGTTTTCCTCCTATTTTCTTGTTTTTCGTGTTTTTCCGGTTGTGGTGGTTTCAAGTTCAGATGATGATAACGGTATTCAGGTCCGGCTCCTAGGAGTTATACATTGGTTTGAGTTTATAGCTCGGGCAGTACCCGAGAAATGCGAGACGAGAGCTCACGAGTTCGAAACTTGGAGACTTTGGAAGCTGCCCAGGCCATAGCGGCGCTATGGCCATAGCGGCGCTATGGCCAACCCTGAAAGCGGCGCTGCATGCATAGCGAGGGGCTGAGGCTCGACTGTCTCCAACCATAACGGCGCTATGGTCATAGCGCCGCTATGCCCCGTTTTGTAACTGAAGCTATTTTCTCGGAATTTCGAATTGGAGGGTTAAGGGATCGCGTTTCCTTCACTTTTGAACATTCCCAGACCTCGTTTTTCATAGTTTTTCATCTATAGAACATTTCTTTCTCTTGCTTTGATCTTGGATTGGATTTTGGAGCATAAAAACTCATTTTCTAGCTTTGGATCTTGGATTGCTCGTTGTTTTTCTCGACACTGGTTTTTCTTATCAATCGTAAGCATATTTTCTCATTTAATTATGATGTTTTGTGCTTGGGTTGCTATGAGTTCTTGTGTTAAAATTGAAATGAGTGGCTAAATTCATTAGCTAGGGTTAGGGGATCATCGTTCCGGTTCGATTTCATTTATGTGTTTGATTAATCTGCTCAATCTTTTTGAGTTGTGCTTAACCTAGGGTTTAGATGTTTGATCACCATCTCAATCTAATTAATCGATTTTGAAACCGAAAGGGGAGAAATCGTTCGACCTAGGCTCGTTAAGAATAGACTTGTTCGGTGACGTATTGTCTATGTGCTAATCGATTCGTGATTGATTTGTTTACGTTTATTCTCTTGTTTCGTGAGATATTGAGAATGAACCTCTAGACGAGTTAGTTTTTGAGTCCTCTAGTTGAGTAATTGATTGTTCGTGAATTGTTTTGAGAACCGGAAACGATATCCCCGATACCCTAGCCCTTTTATCATTATTCGAATTTAAACTTTAAATTGAGAATTTGAAATTGCTAGTCTTGTTCTTGTTATTCGTAGTTTATAAAATCAAACCAAACCAATCGAATTATAGTGTTTAGGACTTGTTTCTTCTTTCGTGTGTTCGAATAGTCGTGCAATTTGTTCCGGCTGACCTTCCTTGTGATACAACCCGGGGGACGAATCTCTTGATTCTACTCCGGTAAAAATATTTACAACAATATATATTAAATTATATGCATAACTTGGTTTTGCAGGAAGTAGTTAATCCAGTATTATGGCCACCCTTTTATGTGCTTGTGCTTAATTGATGGTTGGTTGTATGGTTTTAAATTTGTTTTTAAAGCCTCGGGATTGTCGAGAAATTATGGATGAATGCTTGTATTAATTGCCCGGGGGTTGACCGGATAGTTTTATTTATTAGTAGAAGGCATGTACATCCACTCGTTGGATCTAGGAATCGATTTATGTAATT
Organism: Striga hermonthica; assembly: GCA_902706635.1. Classification (NCBI taxonomy): domain Eukaryota; kingdom Viridiplantae; phylum Streptophyta; class Magnoliopsida; order Lamiales; family Orobanchaceae; genus Striga; species Striga hermonthica. The sequence continues at coordinate 6,835,781 of CACSLK010027837.1, read as the reverse complement.
TTGTAAATTATATTTTCTCGAATTGTGATCGACCGTTGGAGACCGGGCCTTCACAAAGATCCAAAGAGACTCG
>CACSLK010027837.1:6807292-6823580 GCA_902706635.1 Striga hermonthica | reverse complement strand
CAATTTGGGCAGTTGATTATTTAATTTTTGAATTTCAAATGGTGCCACGTGGCCTTCCTTGATTGGACCGAACATTATATATATATCCATCGTCGTCTTCCTTCAGAATTTTTTACCTTCTGCAATTTCTCAAACGCACCCTCGAGCAATCGGCAAGACAGATTTCGAACATCCCCGAAGTTCTTTGCAAATCGGCGTTCAAGGCTTCAAACTGGTAATCCGCTTGTTCTTTTCACCCTTTTCTTTCTAATATGTCGAGTCTTTCGAATTTCGCGGCGTCTTCCGGCGAGGGCGAGAGACAAACGGCGGAGGAGACCGACGAGATCGTGGTTTACTCTCCACCAGCGGCAGAGGCGACACAACCACTCAGGGTTACGCCGATTACGGCCGTTCGGGTGACCCAGCCGTCGACGGAGGCGACTGACCCACTAGGGGAGATGTCCCCGCAGATCCCGGTGGTCGATGTTGTTGACCTCGGCTCCAGCCAGTCCGACGGTGGAGATAAAGTTACCCCGGACGGCGGGCCTTCTGACAGTGATTCGGATGTTGACCCCGACCTGGTCGAGGAGACCCTTCAGGGCGAGACCGACGGGCGGGAACGGGTCCCCATGGGACTAGGCGATGCTGAGACCGACACCGCCGTTGAGGCCGCGACCTCGGCCCCACCCGGGAGCTGGCATCGCCCTTCTCGCTCGTGGCCAACTGTCACGAAGATGTCGGCCTAGAACACACCGTCCATTTTAGGGGACGTCGACCTGGTCAAGTTGCGGGGCAAGGTGAGTTTCGGCCCCGACATTCAGATCTTCGCCCCGTACGCCGGCGAGCGCATCCATTGTCCTCCGCCGGGCTGTATCGGAGTCTACCGTCACAGTGTCCGTCTCGGACTCCGATTTCCTTTGCCCGGCGTCTTGAGTGACGTTTTGAGCGACCTCGGCATCGGAATCAGCCAGCTTGTACCCACGGCCTTCGCGCGGTTGATGGGTCTGATTGTCTTGTTCCGTAAGCAGGGTTGGGCCGACCCTACGAGCGCGGATATTTGGGCTCTTTTGATTTTCAAGAAATCTGGCAACACCGGCAACTACTACAGCTCCGACGCTCCCGGAGTGGATAAATCCCTAGTGAACAAAATCCTGGAATCACTGCACGGCTATATGCCGGAGTGGTTCTAGGTCTCCAGCACGTGGCAGGCGCCGGATGCAGCCCGGCATCCGTACACCGGCTTCATATCAGGCAAATGTGAGTATCATGTTATTCCTTACCATTTTCTAATTACGTGCTTTTCTCGTGTGCTAACAGGTCGGTATTTCTATTTCAGTCCACAATCCTCACTTCGACGCCAGCGACGACTTAGCGGAGAAGATCGGCACCTTGTTGGCACTTGACGAGGACGAGCGTTTCTATCGCGACTTGGTCTCGGAAGAGAGCTTGATCACCTATGGCCTTTGCTCCGACTGCAAGACAGGCTACTCTATCCCAGGTAATTTCTGCCCCATACCGGGTTATTGCTTAGCCCATTGAGTTCGGCGCCTGACCCTGTGAACTTGACAGTCTATTATCCCCTACACCGGGAGTGCGGACACCGTTCCGTGAAAGAAGCCAACAAATCTGCTCACGCCAACCCGCACCCGTTAAAAGAAAGAAAAAGGATGGCCAGCAGGATGTCTTTCCTGATGAAGCCGAAGAAGGGGAAGGGCTCTACTTCAGCCGGGGATTCTCGCGCGGCTCTGCCTGTTTCCCGGACCGCGGCCTCGGCTTCTTCTCGGCCCGTCGTGTCCGGTGCGTCCCTTTCTCAGGCCGGCGGACGTACTGGTGGTCGCGCCGGACCAGTCGGAGGTCGGGCTGGCGGCCGTACTGGTGCTGCTGGTGGCCGAGCTGGGCGCGCTGGTGGCCGAGCTGGGCGCGGCCCGGTTCCAACCCACAGTAGGAGCGAAGATTCCAACCCCGAGGGTGACGGTCAAAAGAAGAAAGGCCGCGCTCGCGAAGAGAGCCCGATCGGGTCCGGATCCAGCTCGCCGGTGAGACGTGAGGGGCCGTCGTCCCCTCCGCTTAAAAAGACCAAGGCTGAGGAGTCGGAGGCCGACCTGATTGCATCGAGCTCGGCACATGTTCACCAAGCCGGGAACTCCACTTATGTCCCGATGAACCCGGAGAGGCGGGCGTCGCTTTCCAAGAGCTTGGCCAACTTTTCAGACCGGTGGTTTATCGATGCCTGCTCGGCGATTCCTTTCGACTTGCCCAACCGGTTCGAGCATCCGCCGCAGGCGATCTCTGCCGCAAAAGCCGTGTTGTCGGCTTGGACTCCCGTGGAGGAGGTGGCGACTGGGATGCTCTCCCCCCTACAGTTAATCCAGCACTCCGTGGCATCGATGGGGCGGGCCATGGTGGAGCTAATGCATGCCCACGAGGCCATGTTTAAGGAGATGGTCGCCCACGATAAAGCCGAGGAGTACTTGGCCACATATAAGGGGAGAGTCAGCGAGTTGAAGGACGAGGTGAGCCGCGTCGGGAGGCTCGAGGCCGAGCTCGTCCTTCAGCAGGGGGCGACGGCCAAGGCGGAGGAGGCCGCGGCCAAGGCCGTTGAGGATCTGGCTCGCGAGAGGGCGGAGTGGGCCGAGCGGTTAGCCGAGTTAGAGGCTCGTCGCGAAGCCGAGCTGATCCAAGAGAAGAAGGGCCGGGCTGAGGAAATCACCGCGCTTGAAGAGAAACACAAGGCCGACCTCGCCCACCTCGCGGAGCTCCATGCTGCTGAGGTTGCCGAGCTCACTCAGAAGCACGAGAAGAAGAGGTCCCAGCTCGTTGAATATGGCAACCGGATGTCTGCCCAGGTCTGCCTCTTGAAGGAGGCTGCCTAGCAGATAGATGGAGAACCCATCGCCCTGCCCCCGCCCCTGACATTTGCGGAAGTCTCCGTCCAGTATTTCGAGGACATAAGGGACTGCATGGACAGGTCGGCCGTCTTCAATCTCCATTGGCTGTTCCAGCGGCTCGACGTCGGGGTGCTTTCCCTCGAAGACTTCCGCACGATCCTCATCGAGAAGGCGGCGAGGCTCGGGGTCGAATGTGAGGGGCTCGTCTGCGAGGTCGACGAGGATGAGGCCACCGTGATCCGCCGACTTAAGGGCTGGGCCCACGACGTGGTCGTGGGCTTCCAAGGGCTCGGGGCCATCCCGTGCTTGGAGACGTGGCGTCTTGCGTCGGGGGAGTTGCTGCCGGAGTACGAGCCTTTCTTGCCCACTGCCGATCCTGATCCTGAATTCCAACCTCGCCGAGGTGCCGTCCTGACGGTAGTCGGCAAGATGGAGGAAGCTGAAGAGGCGGCGAAGGCAGCGGCCGATGCCGAGGCGGCGTAGAAAGTGGGTGAAGGCGAGGCCGGCACTTCCGGAGTGGATAAGGAGGCCGAGATCGTGCTTGAGGAGCGGCCCTCAGAATCGCGTCCGTAGTTTCTTTTGTTTATTAACCGGCCTGCGAGCCGTTTGATTGACCGGGTGTTGTCTGGATTTTGTATTCGGTTTCTGCAAACTTTAGACAAAGTATTTTGATTGTGCCGCCCTGGTTTTTAAATATATTTATGCTTTTCGAATGTTTCATGATTATTGATTGTTTGTTGGCTGGGTCCCGAGATCGGGCTCGGCGCTATTACTCGTGGTGCCGAGCTCATGACTGAGCTCGGCACGTTTTTCACTTGGGTCGAGCCTCATAGTCGGGCTCGTCGTTATTAGTTACGGTGCCGAGCTCGTGATTGAGCTCGGCACTCGTTCGTCACTTTGTGTCGACCAGGTCATCGTACTGATCCCGGCCGACACCGATCCTTACGTTTTTATGAGGTGCCGACCAGGTCATCGTACTGATCTTAGCCGACACCGATCCTTACGTTTTTATGAGGTGCCGACCAGGTCATCGTACTGATCCCGGCCGACACCGATCCTTACGCCGCTTCGACTCGATTTATGCCTAAGTCTCCAATCTATCGTGAATAATAAGAGGAATTTACATTTTTGCAACGTGTACTTGATTACAAAACATTACAAGGAGTTAGAATAGATCGATCTAGACCTATTGGTAAAACTTTTTCAGGAACGCCGAGTTCCAGGGGTACTGGTGGAGGGTGCCGTCGAGATGCTCAAGACGGTAGGTCCCGTGAGGGAGGACTTCGCGGATTTTGTATGGCCCTTCCCATTTTGGCTTGAGGGGTCCGGGGTCGGGCCCCGTCACCCTTTTGAGCACCAAGTCGCCGACCTGATACGAGCGCGGTTTGACCTGAGAGTTGATGTATCTTTCACTCTGTCTCTTGTATGTCGCGTTTTTCAGCTCGGCCTGCGTCCTGTGCTCATCAATCAGGTCCAGGTTGGCTCTCAACGACTCAGAGTTGGACTCCTCTTCGAAGTTGGTTACCCGAAATGTTGGGGCGCCGAGCTCGACTGGTATCATTGCTTCAGACCCATACGCCAGTGAGAATGGCGTTTCGTCGGTTTACGATCTGGCCGTTGTGCGGTAGGCCCAGAGTACGCCCGTGAGTTCTTCCGGCCAGGCCCCTTTCGCGGCTTCAAGTCGGACCTTGAGCCCTTGTTTGATTATCTTGTTTACTGCCTCGACCTGGCCGTTAGACTGGGGATGGTAAGGTGTCGAGAAGAAGTGTTTGATGTTGTGTTCTTCGCAGAACGTCTCCAGCTTCCTCCCTTCGAATTGTTTGCCATTGTCGGTGATGATCGAGTTCGGCACTCCGAATCGACATATGATGGACTTCCATAAAAAATCTATCATTTTCTGTTCTGTTATGGTGGCAAGCGGTTCAGCTTTCGCCCACTTCGTGAAATAATCCACTGCGACCACCGCGTACTTCACCCCGCCCTTTCCGGTAGGAAGGGGGCCGATCAGGTCGACACCCCACCTGGCGAATGGCCACGGGCTGAGAATCAATTTTAGGGGCTGCGACGGTTGGATGATGTTGGGCGCGAAGGTTTAACATTTCGTACATCTCCGGGCCAGGTCCAGAGCGTCCTTCTTCAGACTCGGCCAGTAGTAGCCTTGTCTAAGGACCTTGTGTGCGAGGGCGTGCCCCCCTGAGTGGTTCCCGCATACGCCTTCGTGGATTTCTTTAAGCATGTAATCGGCGCTCCTTTCATCTACGCACTTGAGCAAAGGTGTCGAGTAGCCCCGTTTGAACAGTTCTCCAGCCACGATTGTATATCGAGCTGCCCGAGAACGAAGCTGTCTGGCCTCTTTTGAGTCAGGCGGCAACGCATCGGTCTCGAGATACGAACGGATCGGGACCATCCAGCCCGGGTCTTGATCTTCCACCTCCTGCTCGGCACTCAGCACGGAAGTGCCGAGCACGGATGGTTGTTCCTTGTGTCCGACCTGGACATACTCGACGCTTTCTACCCCAGCACTTGAGGCGAGACGGGCCAGGGCGTCGGCTTGTACGTTCTCTGTCCGAGGGATATGTTCTATTTTAGCCCGGATTTTGGTCAGCTTCTTCTTCACCAACCCCAGGTATGGGACCAGTCTTGGTTCCTTCACCTCGAACTCTCCGGATATCTGCTTAACCATCAGCATGGAATCTGAGTATATGATGAGGTCAGTTAGACTCATGGCTTCTGCCAAGGCGAGCCCGGATAGCAATGACTCATATTCGGCTTCGTTGTTGGTTGCCGGGAAGAGATATTGTATCGAATGACAAAAGAGCTTCTTGTGGGGATTCACGAGGACGACTCCTCTGCCTGCTCGTCCGGCAGTGGAGGATCCATCCACGTACATCACCCAAGGCTGTTCGTTCGTTTCTCTGAGTCCTGGCGTGAATTCGGCTATGAAGTCCGATAGTACCTGCCCCTTCATTGTTGTTCGGGGTCGGTAATGAATGTCGTATTGCCCCAGCTCCACTGCCCACTTTACCATCCGGCCTGACGTGTCAGGCCAGTGAAGAATCTGCCTCAGCGGGTAGGCGATGAGCACGGTTATCGAATATTTGAGGAAATACGGCCTTAACTTTCGCGCGGCGGTTACCAAAGCGAACGCGAGTTTTTCCATCAGCGGGTATCGCAGCTCGGCATCGTGAAGCGCCTTGCTGACGTAGTAGACAGGGTGTTGGGAAGATTCGTCCTCTCGGATGAGGGCGGCGCTGATTTCCACGTCGGAGACTCCCAAATAAAGGAAAAGCATTTCTCCAGGTCGGGATTTTTGCATGGTTGGAGCCCGGCACATGGTTTCTTTGATAGCTTCCAATTCTTGCGGGCACTCCGGAGTCCAGTCGAACTTATGATTCTTTTTGATTGCGTCGAAGAACGGTTTACACCGGTCTGTCGACTTCGAGATGAATCGACTGAGGGCAGCAAGCTTGCCAGTTAGGCTTTGTACTCCTTTGATTGAGGTCGACGGTCGGAGATCTTGGACGGCCTTGATCTTTTCGGGATTGGCGTCGATGCCGCATTGGATCCCAGGAATTTTCCCGAGCCGACACTAAAAGTACATTTTTTGGGATTTAACTTCATGTTGTAATCACGCAAAATAGAAAACATTTTATTAAGATCGTTTACATGGTCGGATGCATACACAGATTTGACCAACATGTCATCTACGTACACTTCCATACTAACACCTATCAAACTAGCAAACATCTTGTTGATTAGGCGTTGGTATGTGGCCCCGGCATTCTTCAACCCGAACGGCATCATGGTGTAACAGTAGAGTCCACGTGCCGAGTAGAAAGAGGTGTGCTCGGCGTCATCCGGGTGCATCGGGATCTGGTTGTAGCCGGAATATGCGTCCATGAAGCTCATCAGTTCATGCCCCGAGGTGGCGTCCACCATATAATCAATATGAGGCAAGGGGTAGCTGTCTTTGGGGCACGCCTTGTTGAGGTCGGAGAAGTCGATGCAAAGGCGCCATCCCCTGCTGGCCTTCTTTACCAGTACCGGGTTGGCAACCCAGGTTGGGTACCGGACTTCCCGAATATAGTCATTGTCCTTGAGCTTGATCACTTCTTCTTCGAGAGCTTGCTGCCGGTCTGGCCCCAGCTTCCTTCTCTTTTGAACGACCTGCCTGACTGTAGGGTCGACCTGCAACCTATGACAGGCGACCTTCGGGTCAATGCCGACCATGTCTTCGTGGATCCACGCGAATACGTCTGCGTTTTCTCGAAGGAAACTGGTTAGCTCGGCTTTTAATGGTGCTGGCAGTTTACTGCCGATCCGAAGTTGTTTTTGACAAGTCTTCTCATCGATGAAGATGATCTCGACCTCGTCCATGGGCTCGGCCAATTTTGTGCCCCTCTTCTCTTCGTATTGGGTTCGGGGGTCGAGCTCGTCCTCCTCCAAGATCGGCTCCTTTCCAGCTCTTCGACCCCTGTCCTGGTCCAGGTCGGACTCGGTCCCCTTCTCCTGCTCGGCACTCGTCCCAGCCTGGGGGAGCGGACCTATTTGGATTTCCAGCATGCGGTCGTCTCTCGGGCCGGGGTGAACCACCTCGGTATCTGGGTCCATATGACCCCCCTCGACATCTGTTTCTCCTTCCACCTCGGCGTCTTCGACGATCTGGCCGGCACTCGTCGTTACCAGGCAGGGCGTGCCTATCTGGTTTCCCAGCCTGCGGTTGCCCTCTTCTCCGTGGGACACGGTTTCACTCGTCCTGGCTCCAGGGGCGGAGTTCGCTGTATTGATTTCCGCCCGAGGGATGGTCAGGACGCATTCCCGCGCTTCTCTCTGATCTCCTCGATGAGTCCCTTCCCCGTCTGAGGTCGGGAACTTGAGGGAATAATGGAAAATGGAGACAACCCCCCTCAGCTTGTAAAGACCCGTCCTGCCAAGGATGGCATTGTATTCACTTGGGCAGTCCACTATCTTGAAAGTTTCCAGTATCGTTCGTGTGGGCTGCCCCTTCTCCCCGAACCTGATCGGCAGCGTCACTTGACCGGCGGGGGTCGTCATTTGACCGTTAAACCCTTGGATCCGCTCTCGGCAAGGTTACACTTCCTTCCTGTCAATCCCCATCTTCTTGAACGTGTTGTAATACAGGATGCTCGCATAGGCCCCAGTGTCAACCATTATTCGGTGAATCTTGATCGCCATTATTGGGGCCGTGATCACCAGGGCGTCCGAGTGGGGATGGTCGAACAGAAAGGCATCCTCATCAGTGAAGGAGATTTTATTGGGCGTTGGCTCAGCCGCCGGTCTGCTTCCAGCGTGCATCACTCTCAGCCCGGCATAATAAGCTTGCCGGGCGTAGGCCTTTGTCTGCCTCCTCGAAAGGAGGGATTCACCTCGGCTTGTGTTTACGCGTCGGGGTGGGAAATCAGCCAGGCCGGTACTCGACTGCGGGGACCGATCTCTTTTTCTTCCTACGGAGGTGCCAGGCTCACCTTGATGGGTCGGGTTGAACATTAGGATCTCATTAGGCGCACCCTGCTGTGGTTTTTTCCTCCGGGGGTTCATGTCGGCATCTTCGTCACTGTCGAGGCCATCCCCGAAGCGGTCTCCCTTCTTTCTCTTCTCACCAGAGTGAGTGAACTTCTTGACTTGAGGGTCGTCAATCAGCTTGAGTAGCGCCGCGATCAAGTTACGGCATTGGTCTTTGTTATGTCCATGTGCTTTGTGGTAGGCGCAATATCGGGACTTGTCCACCTTGTCTTTGTCGGTGAACATGGGTTTCGGATCCGGCAGCAAGCCCTTTGTTTTGATCTCCTCGTAGACCGCGGTGGCACCCACGGAGAAGATGCCCTGGAAGCTTTCTTTGAGCTCCTCCGCGCTCTGCCTTCTCATGGCCCGCACCTCGGCAAATGACTTGCCGGGCTTCCCTGATTTGTCTTTATTCTTGTCCTTGCTCGAATTGGCGTCCAGCACCGGGATGGACGAGGATTCCTCGGCCATAATGTAATTTTGGGCCTTGGCGAGGAATTCCTGGTAGGTGGGTGGCTTGTTCTGGTACAGGGACCATTTAAACAGGGTTTTCGGCTTCAGCCCGGCCTGCACGGAGACGAGCAGGGTCTTGGGATGGCACTGTTCCATATTTTGAACTCAATCGTTAAACCGGGTGATATAGTCCTTCAAGCTTTCGTCCTCGCCCTAGACGATGTTGGCGATTGATTCCTTGGGGGCCAGGTTGATTTGTGATCCGATGAAGTGTGATAGAAACGCCGACCTAAGCTCAACCCAAGTGCAGATAGAGTGCGGATATAAGGAATGGTACCACCTCTGCGCCTTCGGTCCTAGGGTCAGGAAAAACATGCGACAGCGTAAGGCGTCCGTCGCACCGTGCAAATCCATCCAGGAAGTGTAAAGGCCGATGTGGGAGTCGGGGTCCGAGTTCCCATCATAAAGTCCGGGCTGTGGCACCTTTATTTTCTGGGGCACGGGCTCGCGCAGGATGTCAGGAGAGAGGGGGGAGGCATGATCCACGACGCGAGGAATGGGTTGTGAATAATGGGGAGGCAATGTGCCTCCCTGGGGGGGAGTGCCGACCTTCCAGTTCGGCGATTCTGCGCTTGAGGGCCGCGACTTCGTCCGCGTAGCGTCCAATGTTTTTTCCTCGCTCAATCACGTCCCTGAGGTCGCGGTTGGCCTGAGTTTTGTCACCCAGGCGCTGGTACACAGAGTGACGTATGACCTGGAGGCTCCGGTCTGGCTGGCTTTCGCCAATATGCTCGGTGGGTGCCGACCTTGCGCTTTTCTCGCGCCGGGCTTGGGCGGCGCGATTGGGTGATTGAGCCGTCGTTTTGGATTTGGCGGGTTTTTTCTGCTGCCCCCCGGCCTCCTTGTCTGGGGTTTGGAGCAGGGTGTTGACGGGGTTATCCGTGGCCGCCACGGTATTTCCCCCAGGTACCTGGCTTGCAAGAGCCTTGGCGAAGACTCCTTCCAAGACTTTGAGGACGTCGGGATGCTGCATGGCGGTAGCAAAAGTCGGGACAGGAGGGATGGGAGCCTGGGTCCCTTGCTGGTTGCGGCGAGAGGTTTCTTCGCCGTTGCGTCGGCGAGGCTGAGCGTCGGATTGCTGGGTTGACTCGTTGTGGCTGGATGAAGTCATCTTGAACGGGATTCAAGGTGAACGAAGGTGAGTGAATATGGGGCTTCACAAGGTCGAATAATTGACACCAAGTAACTTATGGTGCCCTTTCTCTAGCGCCAAACTGTTGACGAGCGTTTTCGGTCAACAGTTAAAATGTAAAATATCGAAAATGAAAGATTGACAATGAAAGGGAGACTAGGTTTAATTATGGTTTTGTTAGGCGATCACGAGGTCGGCCTCTCGTACGAGGTCAACACTTGCGATATACTTACAATTCTTACAATGAGTTTCTTACAGTTTTAGAGAGGGAAAGTAGAGAGAAGGCAGAGTTAGTTGAATTTCAACAACCCAAAATAAATGAAATGAGCTGCTATTTATAGTAATCTTTAATGTGGCACTGTCCAGCTACTGTTCACCGGTCTTGTCGCACAGTGGCCTTGAAGAGCAGTCTGGCGTCCCTCTGACATGTATTTCATGCGATTTGAGGTTTCTTCAATCATTACCTGTCAGGCGTTAAATGCCAGCATGGGGGGCATTTAATGCTGGTAGACTTTATTGATTAAGCTTGCTGGTTGGGTGCTAGTCTATGATTACCTGTCCCATCGTCCAATGATGGCCTTCCAAGTGGGAATATTTTAATGCTCATCGAAACCTGTACTTTCCCTCTGGTCGGCCTTCTCAGATTTTCAGGTCGGCATTTCACTCGAAAGTGTTCGTGAGACTGCGAATAGTCTTCTTTCTGTCCGGCACCCATCCAGGTCGGCTTTGTCCTGACTGAGCCAGGTGCCGGACTGGGGGAACGTTCCTACGGCAGTTCTGCACATCTTTAATCTTCGATTCAGCTCGGCACCTCTTTACCAGACCGGGTTTTCAGCTCGGGTCCTGAGAGGTCAAGTATTCGGTTCAGTCTGGGCTAACTCGGCTATCAACAATCTATTCGTCGTCAATGAAGCCCACACTTCGCCTACCTCAAACTCGACATGACTACGACGCGCATCCACATGCCTCTTGTACGAAGCATTAGCAACCTCTTACAATAGACGCAGGGGGTCAACATCATCACTTGACACCTTTCTCTAATTCTCTTTCTTCTTTTTCAATTGATAGATCATCTCAAAACCCCATGTAATATCCATCCCAATTCTACCTTCACAATTTTTTTCTACATTGCTCATATCCAGCATGGGGATGAAACCTGGAGCCTGAAACTTGTGCTACACCATCGCCCTCGACATCCTCACCAATTTGTTAACCACCATCCTCTCTGCTTTCCCAATGGGCAAAATTTCTCCATTTGAGCAGTGTGCTTCATGGTGTCGATAACCTCGTCCTAAAAAAAAGACGGACCCTCATATGTGGTCGAACCCTGATCATAAAAAAGAGGCTGACCCTCATATTCGGTCTACCTCTGGTCATCCTCAAGGGTGCTTCAAATTTAGGGAATTTCAATCCTAAAAGACGACTTCCATCGTCAGTCATCTGCGAGCCGCTCGTCGTCTTGCGCAGCGAACGTGCCGAACGAATTCACTTCGGAGATGGTGTCTTCTTGATCCTCGTCCCCAAAGTACAACGAAGGCCATCGAGATTAGAGCACCCGCGTTAACCCCACCCACGGCGCCCCCTGCCGCTCCCGCCATGTGCTCCGCCTGGCGCACGGTTCGTTCGGTAATCCCGGTTAGTGGTGTCCTGCCAAAAGTCCACCATCGCTGCGGTCAATGCTCCGACCTCGGAGCTTGATGCGGCGATCTCAACGTTGCTTCTGATATCTGTAGCGTCGCTCTGTCTCGGCGGCATGGCGTACGAACCGTACTCGTTTTTCTTAGTTCAATCAAATCTCCAAACAATAGAATAAGAGTATCAAATAAGACTCGTCAGAAACTTACTTATCATAAACCTAGGACTCCTAATAAATCCCAATTTACTATAAACCAAATAAAAAAAATTAAAATATTTAAATACCTCAAATAATAATAGAATAAAAGAAATAAATAATTAAACTAAAGATGCCGAACTTATGCTTGTCCACGAAAGCCGACGCAATTTCATTTCCATCAAACGTTTACTTTCCAGTTCATTAAAAATTTGATTAAAATTGTCAAACTGAATTAAAAGTCTTATTTAAAACCGCAGTTTGGCCATTATAAGATGACCACTGTGCGAATACAATTTTATTTTCTTCAAATAAATGGACGACCCAAATAAATGATAGTTACAAATGACATTCCCATAAGCAGCATCATAGGATGTCTCTATTTTTGCACTGCACAAAGAAAGCGAACAGACAGAGAGAAAACCGTGGAGGCCTACATTTTTTTCTTCACACAACACACAATTTCCTTACTTTGTAGATAATTCCCCTGCAAATCGGGCAACTCTTGCTTTCTTCCTTCACAATTCTGCTTACACAAAATATTTAAAAGACAAAACACATTTCTCACACTATCAGAAATCAATTTCCCACGCCATTTTTACTTAGTTCGTTCCGATTATTGCACGTGATAATTTAGGCTCGTTAACTTAACAATAACACATGTGACACATACTATACATAATATATCCCATAATAATAACAAGATCAATAATAATAATAATAATAATAGTAGTAGTAATAGTAACTAAAATCATTAACGTTACCTATGGGCGCACTTGTGGCAGGTAACACAATGACCGCATGGAATGAAGAAGCAGTTCCTTTGGTCGTCATAGCAAATGACACATATTTTGCCGTCGTACAGATCCTCGGATGAAGACGAACAACCGTTGTTGCTTCCCGATTCGCAGTGATCGTGATCACTATCGTTTGTGCCATAAATAGTAACCACAAACTCTTGACCTTTCGAAGGCAACAATGTGGTGCTCTCGGTTGGTCTCCGTGAAGCACTGCTTGCTTCGTCTCCATCCGAGATCCATAGGAGTTTCACGATCAATGCGATCATCATCAAGAATATCGCTGAGATATTTTATATTTTATACATGAGAAAAAGTGTAGTTAGCAAATAATAATACTAATAATTTTTCAACCCTATTTTTTGGAGTTTGAATTCGAACAACTATGTCACTACAAGAAAATGTCAAAATGCCAACAGAAATTATGACTGAAATAATTATGTTGGGAATAACCAACAGATCACCCAAATAATGCATTATTTAAACAATTTTTTTTATACAGATTACAAATAGAATACTATAAAAAATATTGCAACGAAAAAATATATCTTTGTATTCCATTGGCAAATAGCGAAAGAAAAATTCCGTTAGTAAACACCAACAAATTTACAAAGAAACTGCAACGGATTTGTTCATAATTGTATTAGCAACAGAAATATTTTGTCGGTAAACACCAACGATATTGTGGCAGATATGTTCATAATTGTATTAGCAATGAAAAACTTCATTGCTAAACCACAATAAATGAAATTATTTCAAAAGAAGCTTTAGGGCATTGATTGATGCGCTTTCGTAAGTTATTCCACTTTTAAAAATACTAATACAACACCCGTGTAATACACGGGTGCTTGTTAAAAATATATATTCGTAAATTTTAAAATTAATGAGAAAAATTTATTTTAAATTTTATTAACTTTTGTTACAGAAAATATATATTATTCTATATTTTAGAATGACAGTTGTTACTTTGTGCGACATACATGTGTTATATGACAATAATTTTTATAACTTATATCATATAACTACTTGAAATATAATTATATTAATTGATAAAAAATTTTATTTTTCTAATTAATATTAAAAAAATTATTATTGTTACATAGATAAATAGAATTTATTTATTTTATACATACAATATGGATGTTAAATCGAAACTCATCAAGAGATGCTTAACTTGATATATTATAAAAAATACAAAATTTATCAATTTTTAAAATACATTAACAATTGAATAGTTAAATAAAAAATAATATTAAAATGCAACTAATACATGTACACATGACTATAAATAATCAACATATTTATAGATAATCCGGACGTAATTATTTTTGGATTGGAGGTAATTAAAATATTGCCAAGCCTAAGCCTAATAACGAAGCATGTAATTTTGTCACATAGGATGTCAAAGCATGCGAGCCTGTTACTTAGGCTCAACACATTCAGAATTAATATATAAGGGGATTATGGGTGAATTGGTTGAATCTACTTAAGGGTGTGTTTGTTTATGATTTTTCTCAATTCATACTCAAGATGTAACTCAACTTTAACATAACTCCACTATTCACAATATTATCAATACAATTGAGTAATATTACTCAATCATTCTTATACATTACATCAACTTAATTCATTATTCATCCGCTCACAAAATTTTAACTAACAATTACTTCACGTCATCTTTTTCCTACTTTTATATCAATTCATTTTTAATTATTTTATTTTAATATAAATACAAAATCTCACTAACAACTAATCATACCACTTTTTATAATATTAGCCCTCGTTAACAGAAAAACTCGTTTTGATCGGATATACCTGTATCCAACTCAGCCCGCGTTCAGACTGCCCAAATATTTGTGTTTCATTTTATTTGTTTTTATAAATAAAACGTATTAATAATTTTTTTTTTTTAAAGAAAAAAATATATTATGTTGATCATTTGTAAAAGGATTTGTACCTAATTTACATTTAAATTTGAACAATGGAACTAAAAAAGTTGAAATACATTTAAATAAATTTGGACACAGAGAACATATTCTAGTAAGCCCACTGATTAAATAATGAAGACACAGATCTGATGCTGATATGTCGGGCTCTTTAAATTCTAAAATAATTAGCTTTCACCACTTGTAAATTTTTATTTTTTTTTTAGTAAAATTAATCAAATTATTAATTGAAAATAAAAGTAAAGAAACCATGTTCTTCCTCTTTCCCTAACCACAAACATGTGGATAACTTTCTAAATATTAATAAAAAAAATAAAAAACTATTTAATACATTAGTTATGAGCTGACAAAGACAAACTCTTTAACCACAAAATACCACTAGCGTATGAACTTAAAATTCTTTCATCATTTTATTAGCTGTTACATTACATAAGAAGAAGAAGATAATTAATATTGTCGTTTTATGAATAAAATCAAAAATCTTAGAGTGCTCAAGTTGAGTTCGAGCCCTTAACGAGCTGAGTTGTTAAATGAACGAGTCTGAAATCGAGCTCGGTTCGCCTCGTTAAGGCATCGAACGAGCCAGACTCGTTTAATTATTAATACTCTAATAAAAAAAATAATATAAATAAAAATATGTGATTTTATAAAATAAGAAAATATTTAAAATCTGTCAAAAAAATAAAAAATAAATTATGAAATTTTAAAATGCATGAACAAACATACATACCGAGGAAGGCAGCGCAGAAGGCATAACGCATCACGAAATCAACCTCAATGTGGGCTTCACCCAAATTATTATTATCCTTCTGCATCCAAAAAATTTCATAATAATTAAGTTAATTAATTAAATTATGTCTACTTAATTAACTACTACTACTACTAATAATATTATTTAATTGAGAATTTTTTTTTTTTATTATTATTAAATTTAACTTGGAAGTTACTATTACAGATAAGGGACTGGTGTTAATTTCTCACATTCCGAAATTCGATGGCGACGGCAAATCGGTTGAATTCAGGGAGATTCTTCGCGGTCGTCAAAATCATTATTAACAATCTGGTCCACAATTTTTCAACACTCTTCCGATTTGGTCCTCCTTATTTATCACCTGCTAAAATTAATTAATTAATTCCTTAATAAACACAAACACATCAAAAAAAATGTACGAAAAAAAAAAATAAATTAATTTACATTAATTACCTCATAAGAGCCTCTGTCTTTGATGATTTTTGTTTTTTTTTTTGTTTTGTTTTAAAGATGGTAATTAATAAATAATATCATAGAAAAATTCCAAATCTGGTAAAAAATCTTCGGCCAAATGAGTAGGCAAAGAGCTTCGGCGGCATTGGAGTACTTTCCGAGGTACGATGATGAACAGAGAAGAAGAAGAAGAAGAAAAAGAAGCTTAATTTCATTAAAAAAATGAAATCGATGATGTTTCGTATTGTATTTGTCGGCGGGTATAAATTTTCATGGGAATGATAAAATGGTGAGGCAAAGTGATGGGGTCTATTTATGTTGAAGGGAGCAGGCAAAGGGATTAATTATTAATTAGTACGGGATGTATACCGTGCGATACACGAGACAAAAATATTAAATGAGTTATTTTATTATTATTATTATTTTTTTTTTTTTTTGAATTATAATTTGTAGGGAATTTGAAAGGACGGGGTCT